>CM058238.1:27124308-27561145 GCA_030180135.1 Orychophragmus violaceus
AAGAAGAAGAAGAAGAAGAAGAAGAAGAAGAAGAAGAAGAAGAAGAAGAAGAAGAAGAAGAAGAAGAAGAAGTCGCGGGCCGATGATGTGGTGACTGCAGAGCAGGAGAGGGATCGGACAGGGAGTCAAGATCGGGAGACCGAGGATACCTTGGAGGTGCCTACCTTGATCAAAAAGAAGAGGGTGATGTTATCGTAGAAGCTGCTGACCAATCGTGAGGAGATTTTGTTGAGACATCCTAGCTTCCTGTTGCTGAAGTCGGAGAGTTGGTTGTTCGTCCCGAGGATGCAGACGTTCAGATTGAGACTCCTGAGCACACGGATGCTGAAGGGGTCAGGAATTTGTCTGATCGCTCTGAGGGTGCAATTGCTCAGGTTGATGGCGCTGAGAACGGGGCTGCTGATCTTCAGGGTGAGGCGAGGGGACCCAATTATAACTTCACCTTCTTGTATGAAAGGAAGACGTCGATCGTCTGTGATGAGACGGCTTGTGGAGACCTACTCCGCATGCTTAGAGTTAGCCCGCCGAGAGATCTTCCCTCGGTTAACTCATGTTTTATTGCCGAGTTCCATAAGCAGGCTGCGAATGATTTCGTTCGGGTATGTTCCTTTTAACGCTGCTTGTAGTGGTTTGTCGGATTCTAAGTCTCTCTTTTTTTTGTTTTAGGGTTTCTGTAATCTCAACTCGCTTGTTGACGGCTATGAGAAGGAGCGAGTCGAGCTCGGGAAAAGAGTCAGGGAGTTGAAATGGACTCTTATTAAGGCCCAACGGACTATTGTCAAGTTAGAAAGATTCCGTGGTCAGGTGATGGCCGTGGAGGAGCTTCGTACGTCCTTCAGGGCCGAATAAGAAAGGGCATCGGCTTTGGAGATGAAGGTTGAAACGCTCTTAACCAAAAATGTTCGGCTGGATGCTGAAAACAGGAAATGCATGGCGGACTGCTCGAATGCTCAGGCCGAGGCGGATGAGTTGGCTATTCGGGTGTCTGAATTGGAGAAGAAGCTGGAGCCTGAATGTTCTCGTTTGAAGGCCTCTCGAAATCATGAAGTTCTGAAAGAGAGGGAGCACATGTCTAGTAAGGATCAAGCTCGGCTTTCCAAGATTAAAAAGGTAGAGAAGAAGAAGCTCTTGGGAAGAGGCAACAAATCATGATGAACCAAGCTGCTGTTGTTGCCTCGATGCTGAAGAAGCTTGTTAGGGATGTTTTTCCATTCCATCCCTGATGATAGAGAAGGCTGATGCTGATTTCACTCGTCTTAAGGGGGAGATTGAAGAGGTTCGGTTTATAGATTTTGTCGATAGCGACTTCGTTATGACCCCTTCGGAGAGCCATGGTTGTACCAAAGAAAGCTCGGCTGCGTTCGTCCCAGACCAGCATGGCTCTAATCAGGCGGTCGTGACTTCTGAGGTGGCGGATGGTCTTCGGGCAGCTGGATTGACTGGAGAAGAAAATCAGGATGAGGATCGCACTCCTGGTCAACCCTAGAATGTGGCAGACGGTTAGGTCGGGACTTGTCCCTCCAAGGCTTCTTAGATTTCCTCTTCGTGCAACTCTCTTTCCCTTTTCCTCGTAATCTTTTTTTTTTTTTTTTTTTTGCTGTAATCGGACTTGTGCCTTGTGCACGTTTTATTTTTTACTTGTAATATAAGATCGGAATTCCTTTTTATTTTTTTTTGTTTGTTTTGAAACTTGCTCGGGAATTTCCGCGTACTTAGTATTTTCATTCCACATACTTAGCCTTCGCAGTGTTCGTTTGATTTTTGGGATAAGTTAGATGGTTAGGGAGGAGAGGGCGGGGTGCTCGGCTTATCCTTTAGGACCGACCATGAAAGTTGTGCAAAACTGGGTTTGGCTTACTATTTCTGTCAGATGTCCTTGTGCGGGGACTGGGCCCGGCTTACTTAGTTGCGTGAGATTGAGGTTGTGCTTGTTATCTTACAGGCCGGGTGCGAGTAAGTGCTCGGCTTATCCCTAAGGTAGGATCGAGAAAGTTATGCGAAAACTAGGTTCGACTTATTTCCTGTCGATCAGCCTTGTGCGGGAAATGGGCCCGGCTTGCACGCTATGGGCGTGATGTATCGAGCATTTGGCCAGAATGTCAATTGGTTCGGGGAACTGGAAACGAGCGTACTTAATAAAATTTTATTATTGATACAGCTGAGCCTCGTGAGAGGTTTCCTACGTACCCCGAAAAGGGGATCAAGCCGATCATAGTTCACTTTACATATTACTTGAACTCGTGTATAGCGAGCTCGGTTTATGGAGCGCAATGCTCGTTTTTTTTAGCCGATGCTTGGGATTATTTGCTTGCATTATTCTTTCGTGATGCTCGGTCGGTCTAGTAATAATAGCGTTTGAGTTTGTTGGCGTTCCAGGAGCGTGGAATGGCTTCCCCTTTCATCGTGACGACCTCGTACACGCCTGGCTTGACTATCTTGGAGACTATGTAGGGACCTTCCCAGTTGGCCCCGAGTTTCCCTACTCGGTACTCTCGAGTGTTTTCAAATACCTTCCGCAGCATGAGATCTCCTTCGACGAAGCGTCACCCTTTGACCTTCTTGTTGTAGTGACGGGTGATTTGTTGCTGGTAGTTTTGCAGGCGTAGTAGCGTCGGTCATGTAGCTCTTCCACCTGACAGACGACGATCATATTGTTGTTGAGTTCCTCATGCTCGGGTGATACGCTCAGACGGATTGTTGGGACGCACATTTCAGAGGGGGATATTGCTTCCATTATGTGGGAGAGGGAGAAAGGTCCCTGGCCGGTTAAAGTTCTTGGCGCTGTTCAGTGGGACCATAGGACGCCGTCGAGCTCTTCAACCCAGAGGCCCTTTTTGCTCTTCATTCGTTTTTTGAGTCCGTCGATGATTTTTTTGTTGGTTCCCTCGGCCTTCCCGTTTCCTTGTGGGTACCTCAGGGTGGATTTTCTCAGGTAAATTTTCCATCTTGCACAGAATCCTTCAAATAGGTTAGATATGAATTGTTATCCCTTGTCGGGTACAATCTCGTAAGGGACGCTGTGGCGACAGATTATGTATTTCCATACGAACTTCTTGACGTCGAGGTCGTGGATTTCCGAGTAGGACTCCGCCTCGACCCACTTTGTGAAGTAGTCGGTCATTATGAGGATGAACTTCTTTTGGTGCGAGGCTAGGAGGGGTTCAACGATGTCCGTCGCCCACCGCATGAAGGGGTAAGGTGTAGCCGCAGTAGTGAGGAGCTCGGCTGTCTGATGTATGCTCGGTGTGTGTCTTTGGCATTTTTTACATTTGGATACGTACTTTTTGCAGTTGACAATCATGGTTGGCCAAAAGTGCCCATGTCGCTTGATCTTTGCGGGGAGAGCTCGACCACTGGTGTGGTTTTCGCCTGCTCCTTTGTGGGTTTTCTCGTTGACCCACTGGATTTCTTGTCTATCTATGCACCGTAGGATAGCCTTGGACGCACTCCATTGAAACAACTCGTCCTTTATCATTACGTACTGCACGCATCGGGCTTTCAATCTGCGGGCTGCCCATCGATCCTCGGGAACCGTCCTAGTGAGGATGTATTCTTTGATTTCATTTCTCCAATCAAGGGCTTCGGCTGGGTCGAGGTCGGGAACCTTGATGATGTCTTCGTTGCTTTTCTAAGCATCTTCCATTCCTTCGTCCTCCTCGGTGAGAAGTAGTACGTCTTCGTCTGGGGCAATGCTCGGTCGGGCTATGCATTCAAATGGAATGATACGTCAGAGATTGGGGTCAGAGGTTGAAGATAGGGCGGCCAATGCGTCTGCGGAGGAGTTGTCGCTTCGGGGAATCTTGGTTAATGTGACCGATCCGATACGTGCAGCGATTTGCTGGACAAGTTTTAGGTATGCGTCCATACGCTCGTTTTTTGTGTCATATTCTCCGTTGTATTGGTTCACCACAAGCTGGGAGTCGGCAAACACTTCTACTTGCTTTTCCCCTACTACCTCGGTTAGCCGTAGACCTGCATGCATGGCTTCGTATTCGGCCTCGTTGTTAGAGGCTGAAACGCCAGTCGGAAGGATTGTTCGATTATCTCGCCGGTCGGGGATGTTAGCTTAACTCCCACCCCGAACCGTTTCTTGATGAAGAGCCATCCACAAATAATATATACTTCTCTTTTGGGATTTGGTTTTCGCCTATGGTTAGCTCGAGGGCAGAACGATCAGGAAATATGCCAAGACTTGGGACTTGGCGCTGGTTCTGGGTTTGTACTCAATGTCGTACTCGCTTAGTTAGACTGCCCATTTGGCGATTCTGCATGATTGGCTCGGGCTATGCAAGATTTTTCTGATTGGTTGGTTCGTGAGCACGACCACCGAATGTTATTGAAAATAGGGACGAAGCTTCCTTGCCGAGACGACGACGGCCAGCACGAGTTTCTCGAGCGTGTTTCTGCGTCTTCAAAGATCTTGCTTGTGTATAAAATTGGCTTCTGATCGCCTCGGTCGTCGCGAACGAGCACACTGCTTATCTTCGAGGTGGATACGGAAATATATAAGTAGAGCATCTCGCCCTCCTCGGGCTTGGCCAGAATTGGTGGGGTGGACATATAGGTTTTTAGTTGTTGAAAAGCGTCCACGCACTTGGCATCCCACTCGAATTTCTTGTTTGCTCGGAGGAGTTTGTAAAACAGGAGGCATTTGTCGGTTGGTCGTGAGATGAACATATTCAATGATGCGACTCGTCCGTTAATCTTTGAACATCTCGTGTATTCTTCGGGGAAGGGATCTCGGTAATTATCGTTATTTTCTTCGGATTCGCCTCGATTCCTCTTCTTGTGACGATGTAGCCGAGAAATTCACCGGCGTGACGGCAAACATGCACTTGGTCAGGTTTAGCTTCATTCTGTACTTATTTAGGCTTGCGAAACATGTTTCTAGATGATTGACGTGGTCGTACGCCGAGGTGGACTTGACGAGCATGTCGTCGATATAGACCTCCATCGTTTCGCCGAGTTGGTCGGAGAACATGCGGTTGACTAGGCGCTGGTACGTTGCTCCTGCGTTCTTGAGTTTGAATAACATGACCTTGTAGCAGTAAGTGCCGCGGTCGGTGATGAAGGAGGTCTTTTCTCGGTCGTCGAGGTGCATCATAATCTGGTTGTACCCTGTAAAGTTGTCCATGAATGAGAGGAGGTCATGTCCGGCAGTTGCTTCGACGAGCCGGTCGATGTGTGGGAGAGGGAAGCTGTCCTTGGTGCAGGCTTTGTTGAAATCGGTGAAATACACGCAAACTCTCCACTTGCCTTTCTTCTTTTTCACAACTACTGGATTTGCCAGCCAATCTGGTTACTTCACTTCGGTGATCGATCCAGCCTTTGAAAATCTCTCTACTTCATCATTTACAGCTTTCGCACGCTCGGGGCCGAGCTTTTTTTTATTTATTTATTGGTTTGAAGACTGGGTTGACATGCAGCTCGTGGCATATGACTGAAGGGTCTACTCCGGTCATGTCATTGGTTGTCCAGGTGAACGCCGTGGCGTTTTGCTTGAGGAACTCGACGAGCCTGTCTCGCAGATCTCAGTGAAGGTCGGCTCCTATTCCCACGCAATGCTTGGGATCGCTGATGTCGATGTTGACTAGAATGACAAAATATTTTTGGGGTCGATCGAGAGGTGGTATTTCGACTCGTGGTTCGGCGACCAATTAAGCTTGCGACTTGTGGCGTAACGTTTTCTCGATTTTCGGGATATCCTTTGGTCTCCTCGTAGTGTGAAGAAGCCAAACGGGGTAGGACACTTGACGCATTGATGGTACGTGGATGGGACTGCTTTCATCTCGTGGATCCATGGTGTACCAAGGATGACATTATAGATCGCTGGTCGATCAACAACCACGAATTTTATCAGTTTGGAGATTCTCCCAATGTAGACAGGGAGTTTGATTGTCCTGATCGTGTTGATCGAGTCTCCAGAGAAGCCGGTTAATGGCTTTGCGGAAGTCTTGATGCGATAGTTACTGAGCTCCATTCGTTGTATCGTTTCCTTGAAGATTAGGTCCACCAAGATTCCGGTGTCAACCAAGATCTTGGAGAATTCGCAGTCGCTTATTCGCATTGCGGGGACGAGTGGGTCGTTGTGCGGTCGGTCTACCCCTTCTCTGTCTTGTTCGGTGAATGTGATGTCATTTCCGATCCTGAGCTCGTTACCGGTGTTATGTTGCCAATGCTGCATGGTTGCGGCTCGGCGCTCATATTCCTTGATCGATCGGACTGAGTCGTTAATCATTGGTAATCCTCCCATTATCATGTTGATGCGTCTTCTCGCTGGAGGTGTTCTTTCTTTATCCTCTTCGTCACGAGTTCGTTTGTTCGCAGCTGCTGTGTTGGCGTCTATCTGTTTGATTTCCACGACGAAAGTTACTTGCTTCCTTCGTTCTTCTTGGACAAGCTTGAAGCGCTCGGCTTCATTCTTTGGATGTGCTACCTGATTAATCTGTTTCGGGGGAGGTTGGTTGCGATTTAGTACCAACTTTTTGCCTTCTTTTTGGTAGTCGGCGTATAGGAGAGCCTCTAAGTTTCTGTATTATGCGGTGCTATGGCCTGCTAGCTGGTGGTAGTCGCAAAAAAAGTTTTCTCTTGTTGCCTCCTCGAACAAATTTGTTGTTCCAAGGCTTGCCTTGGTTTTGATCTTGATAACCTTGTGGGGGTTGTTCTTGCTGATGACTTGGAGGGGGCTGATCTTGACGTTGGCCTTGATATGGTCGCTCCTCGTCTTGTCTGTAGTCATGCGGCTGGTCACTGGTGTAGTAGGACGACTTGCCCTTTCTTGCCATGTATTCCTATTTAGATCTTTTATAATCTTGGTCGAAATGTTGTTGCGGTTCGTATTGCTCGGAGCTCTTCTCTGCTTTTTCTTTTGAACTGGAGCTTTTGGGTCCGAACTTTTTTGCTAGAGTTTCTTTCTCCTCCTCGAGGTCAATGAAGATTGATGCTCGGTGGAGGGCGTCTTCAAGTTAGCTCGGTCTGTTCTTTTAAGTTCTTCTCGGAAGCTCGACTCGTACCATAGGCCGTTTCTAAGGGCGGGTAGGCCCTCGCTGTCAGTGATCTTGATTTTAGCGAGTATGCTTTTGAAGCAAGTGATGTACGATCGGAGGCTTTCCTTGGGTCCTTGAGAGATGGCCAACAAATCGGCATTGGATACTTCTTCTTGTATGTACATTGAGTAATGTTTGAGAAAGGCATGTGTCAGATCGTTATATCCGTCGACTGAATTTGGTTCTAATCGAGAAAACCAATCCAAAGCCGAGCCGGTCAGATGCTCGTCGAACAACTGGCAGTCACATGCATCTCGCTCTTCGAGGTTGAAGTTGGTTTGACCCATCGCTATGCGGAAGGCCGTTAGAAATTGTCTTGGATCAGTCTTTCAGTCGTATGTCATCATTTTGATCTTAACCGCGGAAGCTAGATGCTCGGTCTGGGTATCCATGAGTCGACGAGTGAAAGGTGTGTTGTGGGTCTCTTCTAGTACGCGATCTATTTCGGGTTCCGAGCTAATCGTCTGGTGGAATTTTGATGTCATACTTTTATCATTAATTTTAAGTCTTCGATCTCATTATCCATGTGCATGTCCTGCACTGAGTTGTTTGGGATTTCATTGTTGGGAGGTTCATCGGTCTCCTCGGTTTGCTGTGAAAATGTTCAGCTCCTAGGGTTCGGAGGGGTTGTGCCATCGAATAACGCTCGGTTAAGACGAGTCCGAAGGGCAGATGCCTGCTGGCTCGACATCCGTAGATCGTTGATTTGACTTTGGAATATTTCATGCGCCGTTGCGATCTGGTCGAAACGGGCATTACTTCCTTGGGATAGTTCGGTTATTTGTGTCATGAGAGCCCTGAGCAGGACAGAAGTGTTCTGCTCGGTTGGTTGGGCATTTGTTTCTTGTCGAGGCTGCTCGGTGTTTGGAGGTTGCTGCTCGGCGACTGCCAGCTGAATGATGGGTCTGCGACTTGAGAGATGTGATGGGGCTGAGGTTGACCCCTTGCTTGAGAGTTCGTCCCTGAGTTTGGCTTGTCTGGCATGAGAATGAAGTCCCAGTTAGATGGCAATCCTGTCATTGTTGAACCTGTTCATTAGTGAAGAAAAACTATATGTCCCCACATATGGCACCAATTGTGATAAATGAGCTCGTCACAAAGGTTTGAATGCGCGTCTTGCTCGGAAGAGTTGACGTACTCGGGTCCGAGGGTTAAAGTTTATCCTTAAGAAAGAATTGACTAGGTTCGGTAACGAATCAGGAAAGAGAAAGAGACGTTCGGTAATATGTGTGTAAAGAGAGTAGGTTGCTCGGTAACGAGCGTGTCGTGTATTCAGAGAGAGAGAGAGAGACCGAGCTGGTCGAGAGACAAGCTCGGTTTACAATTCGGGAAGTATTAACTCTAAAGAGAGAAAGCAGTGTGAAGTGCACAAATCCCAAAAATTTACATTAATGTACAGTGAGGACTCCTATTTATAGTAAAATAAGGTCATATCTTTTACAGGCCGTTGACCTCTTGTCGAGCTCGTGCGGATGGCCGTACATGACGACAAGATGGGCCGCGCCGATCATTTCCTTGTCTGTTAGTGGAGCCGAGCCGATTAATTGTCCTGGGCTGAGCCGAGCTTTTTGGACTCGGTTTAGATGTTTTGTTCGGGCCTTTTGCTTGTTGGTCCGAATTCGTTTCTATTGGGCCGATCTTTTTACAAAGAACAGGTATTGAACCTTGCTAATTGTATGGATGCTAAACTCATATATAACAATAATGTATATTATTAATTATATATACTAAAACCGAGTTTTTGTGTATACCTCATACCATTTTTAATGATTAAAACATCACTAGCATATCGAAACCGAATTACATGTAGACTTTATTTTTCAAAAACTGAGTGTGTCATTAGTGTATTCTTGACAAGAATGATTTGAGTGATACACTTCGAATACTAGTTGCAACTGATTACCACTTGGGCTACATGGAGAATGATATGAAATAAGATCTATGTATATTTCTTGTACATTAACTGGCACATTATCCTAACATATTTATAGATCTATGTGCTTTCTTGTACACTTCCGTCGTCTTGTCATCTCTTAATCCTTGAACAATTATTTTCTGGCTACAGGTTTGGTCATGTCAATTATAAGGATCCACACTTCAACGTACGCTGCCCCGTGTAGTATTCACGGAAACCATGATGATCCAGCTGGAGTACTGGTACATAAGTTACATCTACAGGCTCTTGTTATGAAAACTCATTTGAAAATGGAACTGTTTATATCGTGAATTTGAATTATTTTATTCATGTGAATTATTCTAACCAACTCCCAAATGGTATCGACATTTTCACCATCTTAGCGTCCCCTTTCGTCTAGAACACTATGCTGCAGTAAATATTTAGTTAAACTGCATTTGCGGATCTTGTACTACTAACTGACAAATTGTTCAAGTATAGATGATTAAGAAGGACGCTTACGGGCTTCTGTCGTCTTTGTCTAACATTCTTTCAGGTTAATGAAATGAAATATAGTTACAAAAGAAAAAGAAAAAAATATACAATAGTTGACTAGCATTTTTATGGATATTTTATGTTTGAAAATGATTTTGAATAAGAAAACAATAAGCCAAACAACAAGTATACATTAGCAAGGTTTGGTTATATATTTTGTTCGGAAATTTGATATGCACTGTTCGTACAGCTGACCAAGACTTAGCTTATACAAAAAAAAAAAATAGAGATTAGGGGGAGATTAACCAGGTCTAGTTTTAAAGCTATATAGAATCCTGTAAATATGTTAATCTATTATAATTAATCATTTTGATCTATTCAAAATTGCTTTAAATACATGAAAACATATAATTTTCACTAATTATAAATATAAGTTGGAATTTTAAATTAAAAATCTATTTTAAGAAAAAATGAAAGTTTGGGATAAACGGCCAGTTAGGTAAAATTCCAGCAGCTACAAAATTTATTTAGCGATTTGTTCCCCTGATTTGGACAAAATCAGAACGGTTAAATACTGTTTATTCGTATAATCGGCTAGACGGTCAAATTTTATATAAGAAAGGGAGATAAACTGCATTATTAGTGGCTAGTTATGGAGAAACTTGATACTAATCTGGTCTTGAATATTAGATGATATAATTTAGAAAAACATATAAGTTAACTGGTGGCATATCTAAAAATTGTATATCCAAATATGAGTAGGAAAAGTATGGGAAATTCAAAGTGGAGTTGCTTGTAATGTGAAGCAAAGATGATTTCGCCTTTTGCTTGGTTTTCAACTCTCATCATAACCGACTACTTATTTCGTCTTTTACTAATTTCTTTTCCACCTTTTTATTTCATTTTAATTCAAAGATTTTTTCTCTCTTGTCCTCAAGTCAAAAGACAAAGCAGCAGAAGAACAGTATTAACGTATAGCTATTTATTTTCTTTTTCTTTTAAGAAAACAAAGCGAAAGATAATAGACAGAAGAGGAGAAAGTCGAAAGAAATATTGTGGTAGAAAGACCAAACGTGCCTCCATGAATACTCAACTCCATCAAGATCAAAGTCATCGCACCGAAATGGTCCATACTACGTGTCTAACCTGGTCGTATATCTCTTTCAAGACTCAACAGTCTCTGTTTCATATTGTCTCTTTGAAACTTCCTACTATTATTATTAATTAGGGATATTACAATATTTTCATATTACTAGTCAAACTTCCGATAAATACTTATCGACAAAGACTCCACTCATGTTTCCAATCGCAACCATCTAAACTTTGATATTGTCTTTTGAAGTTAGGATTTTTAAAATTACAGTTTTTAGGAATATTAAGTCTATATCATAAATTCGAGCGTAGACATGGATTTATTCTCTATATTCGATCTCGATATTGAGTGGCACACGTTGAACTACACCACCATATATCCATATGTGCACAAGTTTAAACGATATTTTCATTAAAAAGAATAACAAGTCTTAAATCAGTATCATGATCTACCTTCCAATTACATAAACTGCAACAAATTATTGAATTAAAAGTGAATATATAAACCGCACAAACTTTACAGTCACTCCATTGCTAAGAACTTATATATCATAGTCATATATAGTTTAAAACAAAGTCCGAGAATATATATTTAACTTAATAGTTAATATTATATATAAAATGTGAACACTCGTCATAATTTATGGATTCCTTGGAGAAGTAACTGGAAAAAGAGGAAGAAGCAGTGGCTGAGAGTCTCTAGGAGTTGAAATTGGAGAAGGATGGAGATAAAATCCTTTTTCAGCAATGGCTCTGTCTTCTTCAGATGAACTCCCTAATGACAAAGGCGATGACTTGTTGAAGGGGTCATCGTTGCTTCTCAGTGGCGTAACGGGACTGTTTAGCCCTAGCTTCGGGAAATCTAGCATGCTTGGGGACAGAAGAACGTTCTCTGATGAGCTGTTCCTCGGAGAGAATCTTGGGCTCTGATGACCATTGTTTCCGCTTGCGAACATCAACCTCTGAGAATTTTGAAGCCTTAAAGTATTGATCATTAGATCGTTCTTAACAAACATATTGTTGTTATTGTTTTGTCTTCTTTCGTAGAGCTTGAAGCTGTTGGTTTTCTTGATGGGTGGGATTGAGAAACCTCCTTTGTTGTTGTTCACCGGAGAAGGAGCTTCCTGGTGTTTTCCAGTGTTGGTATCCATGGAGGAGCCGGTGAGCATCTGAACAACTTGTTTGAAAGTTGAAGTGTCTGCCTGAACGAATGTTGTTGGGTAAGGATTTGAGAGATGTTGATGCTGGTCATGATGATGATGAGGAGATCTTGTCTGAGGCTGAAACCTTGGAGATGAGATTATGGGAGGGGAGTTTTGCATGATTTGTTCTGGTTTTGAACACAGGGATGATGTTGATGAGACCTCCATTGAGCGTGTATATGGAAGAAAGAGAGAGAATGATTGAAAGAGAATAAGAAGAAGAGTGGAAGTTGCTGATGTGAATAATGTGTAATGTTGTTTAGTTTTGTCGTGCGACGACAATTAAAAAGACTTTAAAAGTGAGGTGTCATGGACCCATCTCCTTCTCTCTTTCTCGCTCCTAAAACTTTTTTTTTTCTTTCTTTGAGAATCTTTTTTTTCTTAGAAACCTAATTTGTTAGAATTGTGTTCAGAAGACTGTATATATACATTTAAAAAAAAATAAAAAAATAAAAAAAAATAAAAAAAAGACTGTATATATACATCTACATCTAAGATAATCATCATGTCTCTTACACGAATCATTAAGTGTTTGAAAATATCTTTTTGTCAATAAAATGAAAACCCAAAGATCTAAAACGACTTCATCATCCGGATCGATGATTCGTAACTAATGTAAATAATATGAGACAGTTGAATATAAGCGCAGCTGGGTAATAAACACTGTCTATTGTGGATCATCTAGTTACATTATACTATAGATTTTGTATAACATTTCTTCATTAATTTACAGAAATAACAAATTACTAGATATTGATCCACGTTAAAGAAATGCGAGTATATTTTTCTTAAAAAATTGATTTTTTATTTTTATAATAAATTTATTAGTTATTTAACACAATTTTAATAGATAAATATTATGATAATTACATGTTTAATAGGGGAATGCATTATATAGTTTTTTATTTGAATACAATATTATAATAATATATTTTTAATCTTATAGTTATTATAAAAAATTATGTGATGTAAGTTTAGAAGTATTATTTTGATTTAAATATTATTTTATTGAACATGATATGCTATACATATAATTTATTGTGTTTTAAATATTTGATAATCAAATTTATAATTTTAAATAAATATAACTATAGATTTATGAAAGTAAAAAATGATAGTCCATTTATATAAGTTTTTTGCATTGGTTTAGGTTTATTTTAATATTTATATCATTAAAATGGTTAATTCATCTTTTAAATTGTCTTCTAATGAACAAAAATATTATTTTAAAAATTATAATCGAAAAAATTAATATATTTTCAACTCATCTTATAGTAATCTAAATATTATGAAAATTTGATAAAATAATATTAAAACTGCAATCGTAAAAACATCAACCGTAAATTAAACCATCATATATTTAAATATATATGTATATTAAATAATTTTAATATTTTATCAAATTAAAAAAAATATATCAATTAAAATTGATTAATCAATCAAATTAACTCGTCTGCCAGTAGAAAAATTTTGTTTTTAATATTTATATAGTTGAAATTGATTAATCTAATTTTTAATCTATCTTGTAAAGATATAAATATAAAGATTTTAAAATTTGTTTTATAGATAAAAGTTTAATTAAATTATTTTATAGTTAAATTTAATAATAAATATTAATTTAATAATTATTTTTAAGAAAATAAAAAAATATATTTTAAAATTTATTATAATCTAGATTTTGATATGTGCTATGAAAGCACTTATACATTTTATTTGACAAAGTTTTTGTTTAAACTAATTCTAATTAATTTCATCTCGTGATTTCACAAAATATTAAAATACATAATCTTTTATAATTTTGTTTATAAAATAATATATACAATTTATAATTCTTAATATTTAGCTTTGAATTTTTTATTTTGTAACAGAAAGTTTAATTAATAATAAGTCGTATATTTTATAGTATTCAAATTATAAAAACTATATAACAACCCACCAAATATATACTTGCATAATCATTTATTAAACCGACCAGTCATATATTTGAATAATTAAATATTTACTAATTGTTGATATTTACCTTTTTATCAAGTTAAAATATATTTTATATATCTATCTTTTAATATTTTAGCTTAATTTTTAATATAAATTATAGTTTAGTTAATATTAATCTGAATATTTTATAGTATTCTCTTTTATTGGAAATGAAATATGTTAAAAATATTATTTTTATTTTATGTGTATATTTGGTAAAATATTAGTGGGTTATAGTTTTTTCAAAGGAAATTCCTAAAACTTTATATTAGTTTTATAATTTATAAACATAATTGATGTATGAATTTATTTAATAATATTTATCATTATGGATTATATATAAATATAAAATAATTACGAAATTAATTAATTATTTAAAATAAAATGAATTTAAAATTTTTAATTCGATTTTGATATAGTAAAAAAGAAAATATACATTTATATTCAAAGTAAACAAAGATATCGAAATATATTATTATTAAATTAGTTAGAATTTATTTTCACGTTATTACCTTTAATGAATTATTTAAATACTTTATATTTTCATTGGTATGAATTGTGATATAACACATAGAGGAATGTTATTTTCATAAAATCTTTCTGTTTTAATAGTACATATAAGAACAAGATTTATATTTCCATGCGTTGTGCGGGATTTTAAGTTATAAAATTTATCATTAAGAATTGGTGAAGATTAATATTATTATATAAAACTTAAAATATAAGTTTCTATAAAGTTGATATTAATATTAATTTATTATGTGATAAATATTGAGCGTTAAAAATCTTAGTAGAATCCCTTTTTTTATCTAATTTTTTTCTTATTTTAATATTTATAACTTATTATAATTTTAAATATTAAATTAAGTATAATATTTAATTTTAAAATTTATAATATATTTATAAAAAATTAAAACTTTCTAAAGCAGTTTAGCTATCCAATATGGCGGTAAAAAATCCACAAACGAAGATCGTAAGAGTTTTTTAGTATGTGTAAATTAAAAACTCATCAAATTTAATCTTAATTATAAATTATTTTTTCCAAATTATTTTTTCTTATTTCTAATATAACATTTTCTAATCTTGCATCATTATAATAAAATTTGTATTATTTCTAATTTCAATCATATTCTCTAATTTTAGATTCTAGATTTTTTTTTGTGATTCACTAGATAAATTTTTATTGATATAAATCATCTTAGATTTATTATTTTCTTAAACATTTATACACTATTTAAAAAATTTAAGGTTCTATTATTTTTTCTCTGATGAATATATATAATTTTTAAAATCACTTTCTTTTTTATAAGGTGATAAATAGTATAAAAATATGTTTTGAATTATTTATTATATTCTAGTAACATATATAAACAATGTGTTTGAATTGATATGTAATATTATTTTTGGAATGAAATGATATATAATCGTTTAAATTTTTTATACGGTTTGTTAGATTTTTTAGTCAAACACATATCGGATCCCCCTCTCTGACCTAGCCGTCTTTGACCTAGCCGTCTCTCCGGTGCTATGGATGCCTCGCCGACTCCTCCGGCGGGGGTCTCTGTCCCAAATTCCCCTCTCTCTCGTTCGAAGTCATCACCTTGGAAGAATCCACAGTCCGTGGAGCCTCAATTTGTTTGCAATGTTGTTGATGGTGTGGCTTCGATTTCCATTCCAGAGGATATTCTTACGGACTCCTCACCACTGTGGAAAAGCTATGTTGTTGGTTATTTCATTGGAGATGCACCACATATAGGATCAATTCATGCTACAGTCAATCGACTATGGAATACTCAAGGCCGTGGAGCAAGGATTGATGTGCAGTTTATTGAGAAAAACACGGTCCTCTTCAGAATTGATGATGCACAGGTTCGAGCTAAGGTCATAAAGCGAAGGTATTGGCACATTTCTGACATACCTCTTGTGGTTAGTGACTGGACACCGGAGACTGCTCTGAATCCTCCGGACTTGTCGGCTATGCCACTTTGGGTGGATTTGAAAGGGGTCCCTAGCCACCTCTTCTCCCACAAAGGACTAAAATGGCTAGCCAAGCCTATGGGAAATTTTGTCAAGCTCCATCCCAACACGGAGCGGTGTATGAGACTTGATGTGGCTCGAATCTTAGTAGAGGTAAATCTCCATAAACCTCTAATTGAAAAAATTAAGTTTCCGGGCAAAGATGATGAAGAGGTTGAACTTGAGATAATGTATCCATGGCTGCCAGTCAAATGCAATATCTGTCAACGATGGGGTCACAAAGGAACAGCATGTGCAGGTGGAAATGTCAGCTTATTAGCAAAAAATCCCGCTGAACAAAATCATACTGAGAGCATTACCGAACCAGTCTATGAGGCGCAAACTGAATCTGCCGTGAGTAATCTGCTAGCTGAGCTAGAGAATCTGCCGGTTGTAAACTTGAAAAATACTGCTAGCAAGGAATCAGATTTAGATGGGAATGTTGTTAACGCCGGGTCTCCTTCAAGGGATGAGGTTTTAAACATTTTGGAAAGAAATGGTGATCAAGACTGGATCGATGTTGGGAGTGGAGCTAGATCACCCTCAAAGGGTGAAAACATAAGTGTAGATGAGCCCACAAAGGTTACACCATCTCGCTATCAGATCCTGGCTGACCTACCAGAGAATCAAGAGGAAAGTGAACATGATGAACATGATGAACATGATGAGCTGGAGGAGGGTGAGCTTCCGAGTACATCTCGGGACTTAATGGATGTGGAACATAAGGGTACTGCGAAGGCAAGTTCTCAGACTGTAAAGGAGACAAAGACAGTACAGAAACAAAAGAAGAGGATATACAGAACTAAGGACTTGCATCTAGCTAAAGCTCAGTCCCACACAATTGCAAAAAAAGCTTCCGTAAGGAAGTTATGACGTCGTTTTTTTCTTGGAAGATGCGTGGGTTCAA
The DNA here is from genome assembly GCA_030180135.1 of Orychophragmus violaceus. Lineage (NCBI taxonomy): Eukaryota > Viridiplantae > Streptophyta > Magnoliopsida > Brassicales > Brassicaceae > Orychophragmus > Orychophragmus violaceus. Next base: position 27,140,935 of record CM058238.1, read on the forward strand.
TAAGCCACGCAAACATGCGGCAGTACGTCGATGGATTCAGTCTGAGAAACCAGTCTTTGGATGTCTTTTAGAGACAAGAGTGCAGCAGGAAAATTTGGCTCTCTGCCTAAACAATTCTCTCCTTGGCTGGAGTGTTATCACAAACTACGATCACCATCCTTTGAGTCGAATTTGGTTTTGCTGGACAGGGGATGTGGTCGTTACATTGTTACACAAAAGTGCTCAGATTATCACATGCGCAGTACAATTCCCAACATCCGGGACTCAGTTTATATGCTCAGCTATTTATGCATATAATCAGGTTCAAGACAGAAGAAGTTTATGGGATGATATCAGAGCTACGAAGCAGGCTTATGACCATCTAAACCACCCATGGATCCTAATGGGTGATTACAATGCAACCCTATCATCATCTGAGCATTCCTGCAGTGACCAATACTGGACAGACCAATCAGGAATGCATCACTTTCAGAATCTAGTATCAGACTGCAACCTCTCTGACCTTTCTTACGTTGGTGCTCTATTTACATGGTGGAACAAGAGGCAGGAAGATCCCATTGGGAAAAAACTTGACCGAGCCCTCATTAACAATGAATGGTTGCAAGTTTTTCCAAACTCTTTTGCTAGTTTTGATGCTGGGGGTGTCTCGGATCATGCTCGATGTCTAGTAAGACTGACCACGGATGTGGATGATGGTAGGAAGCCTTTCCGTTTTTTCAACTATTTAGCGGAACATGAGGATTTCATGGAAACTGTTGGTCGAGTATGGTCTCGATATGGACCATTATTTCACTCGCGGTCGTCCCTTCAGCTCTTTCACAAGAAACTCAAAGCCCTGAAACATGACCTTCGGGCTTTAAACCGTACTCATTATGGCGATTTGCCAAACAGAACGAAGGAGGCGTTTGATCATCTCTGCTTGTGCCAAAACAAAGTGTTGCTGAACCCATCGCCATCAAATCTTATCTCCGAGTCTGAAGCTTCTGAAAGGTGGAACAAGTTGGCGTCAATTGAAGAAAAATTCTTTCGACAGAAGTCATGTATTCGTCAACTCAAGGCCGGGGACCAGAATACGACTTTTTTCCACCGAATGGCGCAAGGCCGAGCATCAAAAAATGCAATCAAAGTACTTGTGACTACAGAGGGACGTACCTTAACCAGACCTCGGGATATCAAGCAGGAGGCTGTGGAATATTTCCAGCGATTTTTACAAACCCAGTCAGGGGCCTCTGACGAAGTTTCGGTTGAAGCTCTAAGAGAAATTCTATCTTATCGTTGTGTTGGAACAGACAGGACAGGCCTCGTTGCTCCGATCACCCCAACAGAAATTCAGGCTGCTCTTCGCTCATTACCAAATGACAAGGTCTCCGGGCCTGATGGTTTTACCAAGGAATTTTTTGTGGCAGCATGGCCAATTATAGGAGCCGATTTTATTACAGCTGTTCAGTCGTTCTTCTTGTTTGGTTTCATACCATCAGGTATCAATGCAACTGCTCTAACTCTGATTCCTAAAGTGGAAAATGCGCAAACCATGAAGGATTACCGGCCTATTGCTTGCTGCAACCTCATATACAAAGTCATATCTAAGATATTGGAAAATAGACTCAAGCTGATCCTGCCGGAAGCCATAGAGCCTAACCAATGTGCATTCATAAAGGGGCGACTTCTCTCTGAAAATGTGCTTCTTGCAACGGAGCTGGTTGCGGGATACCATAAGCAGACAGTTTCTTCTAGGAGTGCCATTAAATTTGATATTGCCAAGGCTTTTGACACAGTTAAATGGTCTTTCATCGTCTCAGTGTTGAAAGCTATGGGATTGCCGGACCAATTTATTCTCTGGGTCAGGATATGTATATCCACGGCCTCCTTCACGGTTTCTCTCAACGGGCACCTAGAGGGGTTCTTCACGAGTGCGAGAGGGATCCGGCAGGGCTGTTCACTCTCCCCGTACCTCTATGTTATTCTCAATAATGTCCTCTCTAAGATGCTTAATAAGGCTGCGGAAGAAGGGGTTTTTGGCTATCATCCGAAATGTCAGGTTGTCAAACTTACGCATCTAAGCTTTGCTGATGATATTCTTGTTTTCACAGATGGCACAGCCCACTCTCTAGACGGGGTACTTTCGGTGATGAATCATTTTGCAGATTTCTCGGGCCTTCATATTAACTCTGCAAAATCATCCATCTATTCCGGGGGAAAAACTGCAGCGGCTCTCACCACCAGAGCTATGGATAGAGGACTCACTGTCGGCACCTTGCCCATACGTTACTTGGGTTTACCGCTTACAACAAAGTCGCTCACCAGATTGGATTATGAGCCGTTGATTGACAAAATTAGGAAACGTATGCTCTGCTGGTCTAACAAGCCCCTGTCTTTTGCTGGCAGACTTCAGCTTCTCAAATCAGTAGTGTCAAGCACGATAAACTTCTGGAGCATGGTCTTCATTCTCCCGGCGGGTTGTATCGACATGATCGAGAGTCTTTGTGGGGCATTTCTGTGGTCAGGATCACCAAATGAGACTAAAAAGGCAAAGGTCGCTTGGTCTGATGTTTGTCTACCAAAAGCGGAGGGAGGTTTGGGGATACAAAGCCTTCGGAAGTCATCCACTGTATTTGCTCTCAATATGATTTGGAGACTCTTTAGTCTCTCAGGTTCCCTTTGGGTTGCTTGGACAAGGCATTATCTAATGCATGATGGATCTTTCTGGGATGCAAAAGAAGGAACAAACGGATCATGGCTGTGGACAAAACTGTTAAGGATGCGTGGCCTTGCATATGAGTTCATTAAAGCAGATATAAACGATGGCCAGACTGTTTCTTTCTGGTTTGATAAGTGGCTTGATGAAGGAAGTTTGCTTAACATATTTGGTGATTCTGGACCTCAACAACTCGGTATTGGTCGACAGGCAAAAGTGTCTGCTGCAGTAGCAGAAGGTAGATGGAATATTCGAGCTAATCGAGCAAGGTTTCACCTAGACACCATTGGCAATATCCGGGACCAACCAATACCAAGCCCAGACAAGGGTGAGGATACTTACCTATGGCGCCATGCGAATGATAGTTACAAGACCACTTATTCAGCCTCTGCAACTTGGGAGCAACTTCGAGAGAGGAGGGTCGAAGTGGACTGGCACCAAGCAGTCTGGTTCAAGCAGAGTATTCCTCGTCATTCGTTTATCGTCTGGCTCGCTGTTCTGAACAGGTTGTCCACCGAAAATCGAATGAGGACTTGGGGAATTCAGCAGTCTTGTCTGTTTTGTGGAGAGCGAGATGAAACACGGGACCATCTCTTCTTTGCTTGCCCATACACTTATACGGTCTGGCTCAAGGTTGCAAATGGATTGATGGGCACATTGATAACACCTGACTGGTCGGATACACTGGATTTCATGAAGAGGGCTCGAGTTAGTACTATGGACTACATCCTCATACGGCTAGTCTTTCATTCAGCCATTTATCACATTTGGTTCGAACGTAACTCACGACGCCATCAGAAAGGCTGGGTCTCTACCGAGCAGCTTGCTAAGAAGATTGACAGGACAATGAGAAACCGGATCTACTCACTGAACTACCGGGCTCCTCACAAGATGGAAGGAATAATGAGAAGATGGTTTGCTGTGACTCAAAGCTAAGGCTCTGTTTTCCTTGGTTTTTCTGATTTCTTCATTCTGAGCTCCTGATTTTTGAAAAGGATCTCCTTCCCGTTTTTTTCCTCATTATTCTTTAATTCTTTAACTGTGTAGAGAAACTTTAAATTTTTCCAAAGTGATCAATAAATTTGATATTTTATCAAAATTTTTTTTTTATACGTGAATTTATGTTTTTATTTTTTAACATATATAAAAAATCTCTCAAAATTTTATATGTATTTTTGAATATTTCTTTCTTTCTTGTATACCAGAAATCTTATATAATTTTGTATTCATTTTTTCTATAAAATATTTTATCTTTATTATTATTTTTATTTTAAATATAATATTATCAATTTTTATTTGAAATATATTGTTTTATATCTTCTTGGGTTGTTTATTTTGTTTTATGGTATTAAATGTTTTTTGAAGTTAGTGAATTTTAATATATAATAATAATATAAATATGTGAATAAATTGAATCATTAATGTTTGCTCTTTCAATTTTTGCTAATGTTGACACTTTCAACAGAAAAATTCCCAATATAAGATGGAATTATAATTCTCCTGAAAATGAAAACATTTATTAACCTTTTCTCAATTATTAGATTAAAAAGAATTTAGAGTTTTTTATGAGTGTGAATTAATGTTTTTATCATTTTGTTTAGGCGTTCAATGAACAAAGGTAGAATGAGTTGGTGGATTTTAAGAGATCTCTACTAAGTTAAATCCATGACTTAAATTTATTTGTCATCTTTTTAATTTAGTACTCATTTTATATATGCTATATTTTATTTATTATTTTAAAACAGTACTACATTTTAGATTCATATTTTTGTGTGTTTTCAGTAATATAATACATTTTAGTTTTTCTTTTTCTCTTTCACAAAGTAACTCTTATGTTATTTATATTTTTTATTATCTAAAATATAGGTTTTTGTGGTTCGTTCATAGACTTGGTTCTATTTCTTTTGAAAAAATGTTTCTATTTATTTACGAAAATTATCTCTTTTTGTTGGCGTAATTGTTATATTCATTATCTTTCATTTTGGTGCTGAAATATTTTTACTTATTTTTTGGTTCCATATCTATAATTTAACGTGTGTATATAAATATATATAGATCCATCTTTTGGTTTTAAAATATTCACTTATATAATTTTTTTTTTGCCCAGATAATGTCTCTTTGTAATTTATTACCAGTTTTGTAATCTAGTTAATTTTATTTACATTTTATTCTATTTTCTTCATCTTTAATTATAAATTTTTGTTAGATAATATAAAATATCATATAATTTGTTATACATAATAAATTTAACATTTTGTATTTTTCGAAATTGATATATATATATATATATATATAATTATTTTTAATATTTTAGTAATGAAAATAATATAGATTTATTGGTAGATTATTAGATTTATGGGTTTTGAATATATTTTTTAATTTACACAAAATGGAAAGTAAAATGATACTAGTTACTTTTTCTTTTGTAAAATTCACTATAAATATTTAATTGTGTTGTGGGGATACTTTAGATGGAAAGAAAAAAGTATCACTGTATAAAAGATTGTAAATTTTATAGTATTGTAATATATCTTAGCAGTCAAATATATCGAATCATATATAAATTTATTACGAGATTTTGGGGGTTACAAAATGGACTTAAACATATTTATTTATTATTAGTAAACTTAACATCATGTATATTTTTTCTTAAACTAAATAAATAGACTTTTATTTTCATATTTGTAAAAACTTTGGTAGACACGTATGATTTTGTATAAGTTCATGTTAAGTATTATTTTAAACTATTAAACCAACATAAACTAATGTGTGTTGTTTTATATTCCAAACTTTGGTTTCATGGACAAATGAATTTCGCAGTTAAATTTGGAATAGGAATAAGTCTATAATTTTTAATTTGTGGAGGAACTGACATAAGATATATTTTTTGATATTTGGTGCTATATGATAATATTAAATTTAATATTTATTCTTGTTTCACAAATAGTACTATTTTAATATTTTTAAACATGTTAAGAAAATATAAAAATATCTATTATATCTTTTATTAATATATTATTAGTATGATTCGTTCGCATCATGTGCAAACATATATATTATAAATATAATTTTTAAAAAAATTTAACAATAATAATAATATTATAAATATTTATATAAAATTTTATAATTAAACATACATACATTATTATATTTAATAAAATATTTTATAGTTTATTATAAAATAAAATTATTTATAATAAAATAATTATCAATATAAAAAAGGTTAATACAGTAATTAATCTAATTTTATTAATGACAAATTAGCAATCAATCATTTTGAAAGTAAATATAAAAAAACATTTTTCAATTAATATAAAAATGTAGCTTTTTCACTCTATTTAAAAAGCTAAAGAAATTAGAAATAAATTGAAATTTACTTTAAAATTCTTTGTCACAAAAATAAAACAATATTTTTATGAAACAAAATAAACTGCTAAAATAATTTTTTTTTGGTGAACGAAGAGAAGATTTAGATCCAGTGGCTTTAAGGTTATTTAACCTCCTTGTTTAAGAAAAGAGTAACAAAGAATATGATTTTTATCCCGATAATTTATATTTTCCTTCTTTTTAATTTATGTTTTTCTTCTTTTGCTTTGTTAGATTTAGAATTGTGGTTTCTTTTATCCACTTTTTAATATTCATGGATTAAATATATCTTATTATTTTTTATTGGAGATTAGAAAAAATAATAAAAATAATTGTGTAATGCTTTAATCTTCGTTGTCCTTGGATTTCAAGTCTATTCTTTTTGTCTTTGGGTCTATTCTCGTTTGACGGCCGTTTTGTTAATCCGAAATATTCAAAAGACTTATTTACAATTTCTACAACCAACACATGACTTTTTCTTGTGTTTTGTTCTCATTCACATGATATCACAAATCACTTATGGGTATGTCATCCTTTTTCAAAATTTCAGCTCAAACATATTAACAATGAAGTTTTTCCGTACAAATGACTAAAAAGATATATGCATTTTGATTTATAAATAGTCAAATCAATTCTTTTAAGTCTTCCAGCATATACTAAAAATTGGGATGTTAGACCATGTACATTGGTGTCTCTTGACACGAAATCATAGGCTACAAGCATTAAAAAATTAATAAATTTAAGAACCCCCAACAACCGGTTCTTATTTAAGCAACTTAAGAGCATCCACATTGGTGTTACCCACAATGAGGTTCTTAATTTAATTTTTTGTTAATTTTTTTTACAGATGATAAAAAAAAATCAATAGAAACACCCCACGTAGACGTAAATAGTGAAGAAACAGGTTCTAAAAATCCTAATCTAAGGAACTATTGGGATGAGGTTTCTTAAGTTTACCTAGGTATTAGCGCTAAGAAACCCTTAAGAAACCCCAATGGAGGTGCTCTAAAAACTTGGGTTCGTCACTGTAGCGCATACGTGGCGCGATCTGGTTGGTTTTTTTTTGATTTTTTTTCAGCTATAAAAAAAAAACATTAAAAAATTATTTAAGAACCCCCAAGGGGAGGTTCACCGATGTTCTTGCTCTTAGGATCACCATCTCTCACAGAGTGTATCATCCTTGTTTTACCCATGATCGTTATCCTTGATGGTGTGAGTCTATATAATTTTATATGCATTCTCTGATTCGGCTTTGATACTACTTGTAACGTCCTGATCGTTTCCATCTGTGGGTCTTATGTCCACTCAACCCGTGGACTTATTCTTATCTAATGACCAATTTTTTAGTTTGGGAGATTTGGAAGATTTGATTATTCTTCCTACAATTACCACACAATATTTCTTTGTTCTTTGTCTTTACTTGTACAATAACGCAAATAATTTTTCCATAGATCACACATTATTTAAGTGTTACAGTTTAAACACACTTAATAATGATATTTTCTATAGATAAGTGTACCAAAAATAAATATATTTTGATGAAATAAATAACTAAATAGATTATTTTAAGTCTTTATAAATATATCATAAACGTGATGTTACAAATTGACTAATGGTTGTTTACGGACTATGAACACAAATCTTTTGACGGGCTTGTTCAGTTTTGGTGATGAGATGTTTCTCTCGTCTTCGCAAGTGTAACTTCTCAATTCTTTTTTTTTCCCTTTGTAAAACTCATTAACTTTTTTTGGCACTCGCATCACGAGTTTTTTTCTTCCAAATTTTGTAATTAAAATTTATTTCTTAACCTCGTAATCGTGAGTTACTATGGTGGTAAGTTTGGGCAAAATATCGCGTACTATACATTAGACGGTTTGGATCAGACGTGGATAGACCAAGACCAATTTAACTGAATGGGACATGCATGATTTTTTTTTGGTTCTTAGTTCGGGTTCGGATGTACTTTTTTTTTTGTCAACGGTTCGGATGTACTAGTTTAGTTATTAGCAACATTTTAAATATTGTATTTTTTAACAATGGTATAACAAGTAGCAACACAAAATATATTTAAAATTTTGAAGTATATTTTGTGTAATAACATTTTAAATATTGTATTTTTTAACAATGGTATAACAAGTAGTAAACAAAATATACTCCAAAATTTTAAATATATATTCATTACAATTAAATACTTATAGCCACATATTACTTACCCCATACCAAAACTTGTCATAATTTGTTTTTTTTTTGGCGAAATTATAAATATTATTATAAAATAAAGTTTGAGTTTACAAATTAGATTATCCAAAATGCAACATCAAATAATTGGTCATATGGTAAAAAAAGATAAAAAAGCAAAAAAAAAACAAAATCAATCAGTATTATTAGTAAACATAAGTTTGTTTGGTAATATTAAATCCGAAATAGTGATACACCCTTAAAATTTTGAAGGCTGATGACGAAGAGCACGGCATAAAATGAAACCGAATAAGGATAAAAACTCACTAAAAAGAACTAGGAAGTGGTTTCATCCGGCAATCTGAGTAGAGAATCATTTTTCAACGATGGTAGAAAAGTACGATTATTGCTGTATTACGTTAGATACCGTGACGTAAAAATCGTGGGACATGGTCATGTTGGCTAGTCTCCTCCTCTTCCTTACTAATTGATCGCGGCCGTGGATTTATAAGCTATTATCTATCATATAACTGTTTCAGTATATATTCGAATTTAGGACAATAAAATTAAAATAAAACAATACATACATACCTATTTTAGGATATTAATTTATGAAGAGTGTAAAATAAAGAATATTAAATCTTCTAAAACTATGTTGATATTTACTGTTTATTGGAATTTGATGACACCCAAAAACATGATATCAGAATAATTCGTATAGGTCGAAGAATAATTATTGAGAATTTTCTTTTAGAATCTATACTCATATGTACTTGATGTTAACAATGCGACGTTCTTAATTTTCTTGACATGTTTTTTTTTTGTTTGCCGGATTTTATCTTGGTACACTAGGGTATAGCTTTTCGAACACTGATATTTTAATTGGGCAAATTAAAATATTAATATATATATATATATATATATATATATATATATATATATATTTTGTGTAGGAGGAACACATATTTTACAATGAAACAATATTTGTAAAATAAAATACATACAATTATTATAAAACTAAAATGGTGATATCAATATAAAATTTTGGAGAAGAATGGATTTGAACATGCAAGATTTTGATTTTTTTCCCTTGATTATGAAAACGTTCATGACAGTTGCATAGTGTTTCAAATCCTATAATAGAACTATATATATTTTTTATAATTTACACTATCTAAATCCATAATTCAAAATCCGCATTTTTATGTTGTCCATTCAATAAATAAAAGAAAACAAAGAGAAAAATATTATATGGGAGACCAAAAGATTGTTATTATATTCATGTCAAATAAATTAGAATGAAAAATGTATTATATCTCTAAGAAAAAATAAAAGCTTTTTGGTCATTAATAGAGATGCATATTGTATTAATTATGGCATTAGTCTTCGAAGTAATCACAAAATTGAAGAAACAATTTTTTTTTTTTTGCTAAGACTAATTCTTAAAAAAATTATTTATTTTGATCAAAAATAATTTTCTTATTTTGTTTTTTGACTTTTGATCAAGAATAGTTTTCTAAAAAAATTTCTGGCCAAACTTAAATTTCTGTAATGATCCATTACATAAATAAAAATTTGATTCACAAGATTACATATTGGAACATCTAAATCTGAACTGAAACCAAGCCCATTTTGTCTTAGTTTTGTGTGCGCACATGATTTACTGTGAGTTTATTTTTCTCTATAGTCCTCCTGAAGTCTTAAATTTTGTTAAAATTTTTTTACAATATATGTTATATTTATTTTGTACCTCTATAACAATAAACACATGACAAATATCTCTTATTTAAACACTTTAAATATTATCTGTAACGGAGATGGAGCCGTTGATTGTGATCGTGGATGGATTCTCGTAGAACGGAGGTAGTATTATCTGTAAAATTATCTTTATAATAGTTCTCACTTTTCATAATCTATATCAGCGTTAAAAGAAAAACTCTTTAATTTTAAATATATAAATACACATGTTTTAAAATTGAGTACCAACTTCTCACATTCTTAATTTAAGCAATTTGTAACTGCCGTTTTTATCAACTCAGGTTAGAAAGTTATTGCAATCTACAATTAAAAATGATTTATTTGTCTATACAATGACCGGATAAGATCTACATGTCTATTATTACGACCCCGCATGAGATTTTGATATATTTTTGATTTCCAAATATTCATGATAGCATATGATCTCAAATACATGAACTTGTAATATTTGTGTTTATTTAAATGAAAAGTTTAAAATACTTGCTTGAAACAGCACATTGTATGTATCCATGAAAAAAAAAACGAAAACTTCAAACTGTATCCGGGGAAAAGCACCAAAAGAACTTCCATTTTGTTACGAAATTTATGTAAGACCAACATGAAATTATAGAAAAACTGTTTAGTAATTTTACATATGATAAAATCTGCAATAACAAGCTAGGACAAGAAAACTAGAACTATAGTTCGAGTGAGCGGCTAAGTAAATTTCGAAACTAACACCATTTATATTAATAGCAGAAACTGAAACGTTGTTTTAACTAAGAAAATAACATTTTTTTGTGGGTGAGAAGAATTGTTCACTTGATCTCATTTACATAAGTTTGATATGAACTATGATGTGTGTCACAAAATATCTTCAAATTTAAGAACAAGTATAATTATAGATATGATGAGGACATTGGTTCTTCTAGAGACGGACCCAACCGATCAAGCCAGGCCATTTCCGGCTATAGTGGACGCACCGAACCTAAGCCAGCCACAAAGGTTCATTGAGAAATTCAACCGAGCCATACAGAATTTGATCACCAAGAGCAACATAGACGACATTACGGAATATTTAGACTAGTTGGCCCGAAGGATGTACGAGACGTCCGATTCCGACCACGACCATACATTCACACCAAGATCGTCTGTTTGGCAATTGCTTAAGACCGACGTTACATCAGTGATATTCACCATCGGAGCCGTTGATCCTTAGACCGTGTCGTTTCTGTGGGCCTAAGGTTATACTCTTTTTCTCTTGCAAAGTTTTTCACACTGAATTTTCTTTGCAAGATTTTTAACGAGGTAACCAAAAGCCCAATTCAATAGACCGAACGCACGGCCCCTGAAGCCCAAGGTTCCACACGACCAAGGTCTTAAAGCCCATGTCCTTTATTTCTTTGGTAGTTTTCGAAACATTAGGCTATTTAGTCTTGTATTCTTTATTTTTTTAGACACGTTTTAAACCCTTAAAATTCTCTTCTCTGACGGCTGTGAGTCTTCAGCATAGGGTGGTTTCCCCTTTGCTGCTCCAGCCAAATCTTGTTCCTTGTTCGAGTCCATACAGTTTCAATCCATTAAACCGCATAAGCAGAGAGCGACTTCAATCCATTTGCTCGTGCACTTTCCGTGCTCGCGTCCGTGGCACGAGCACGGATAGCGTCCACCTCAAACCGGTTCAGTGTAAGCTTCCCATGAAGCTTATATCATCTGGTATAAAAGTTTAAGCTCTTGAAACCATTCGGTCCACTGTATCCTTACATCCTTTCATTTTTCCGATTTTTGCTTATTTGTTTCTATCTTACAAAAAACTAAAAATTTGCATTTGTTAGCTCATATTTGATTATGTTAAGTTGTTTACTTTTGTTGTTACATATTAATTTAGAAAAATAAGAGTTGTTTAATTGGAACGGCCTCATATAGAGCATTATGGTTTCACTTGAATAAATCGAGTGTGTGTTGCTTGATATCAAATTGTTTCATTGATTCAGCTATTGTTTCTTTTGGTTCTGTTTTGCTGTAGCCCTTAAGTTCATTCATATTCCTGCATAAAAATAACAAGAAGGAAGCTATTACGTTGTGTTAGAGAACCTGCTTTGGGTTTGCTTGCATTCGCTTGGGTTAGTTTCTTGTTGTGCGGTCGAATTATTTGCCTTGATCAGTTTAGTGATTTGTTATTACAATCGATTAGTTAGGATAATAGATATTCATTCTGTTTGCATCATTAAAAAAAAAGTAGAACTTGTTAAAATCGGCTGCATATTGGTCTTATACGGTTACTTGTTGAGGTTCGCTTGATCTATCCGGTTCTGTGTTTGCGTGTGTGTTGATCGCGGTTCAGCTTGCCTGAGTTACTATTTTTGTGAAGTTGCATCATAAAAGCTAAAAACAGAATTTGACCTAGGCTTAGTATGCATAGGCGCTGGCCATTGTTACCTCACAGTTTGGTGCATCGTCGAACCGGCTGTTTCTTTTACTTGCTTGCTGCGTTTAAACCTTGCTTGTTTCCATTATGCATTCATACCATTCGAATTTGCCATTAGCATTCATTGTTGCATTCATAAGTAAAAAATCAAACGGCTCTTGTAGCTGCATTGTTCTATTTAGCATATTTTCATTTTGTGGTTTTTTTACATATTTGTGTTTTGCCCTTTTCTATGTTGTTGCTTGTTTTTATTCTATTCTTTTTTGCACTTGACCGTTTGTTGAGTGTGCAGGATAAAAAGATATGGGCGTCAATATGAATGCACCAGTTGACTTCGCTCAATTGCTTGGGGGCGATCCAAGCCATCGGAGCACGTCTGGACCGGCTCGAGTAACCAGCCGCACAAGCACAACCCATGGCTCGGCCAGCACCACCGATCGCTACAGCCAGGAGATTTCAAAACACTCAGGTTGACCAGCTAGAGGACACATACGGGGATATGACCGGGCTCGATGAAGAACCGCCCGACCGTATCAATCGCTTGTTCAGCCGACATCGCGATCCGATCCAACGAGGCCGCATGCGTGAAGAAGAGGTACCACTTCCCGTTCATAACGATATAAAGCTGACTGCTCCTACTTTTGCAGGAAAAGTCAACCTGAGGCGTAACTCGAATGGGAATAGAGGATGAAGCACATCTTTAACTACTACGTGTACAATGACCAGAAAAAGGTGGCCTTAGAAGTGGCTGAACTCATGGACCAAGCATTATCTTGGTGGGACACATATGTTTCCGAGCGGAGACAAAATAGTTATGAGCAGATCACCACCTAGTCCGCCATAAAATATAGCTTAAGGGCATCTCCAACTCTACTTCATTTTCCACTCCAAAATGGGATTTGGAGTAAAATCCTCTCCAACCCCACTCCATTTTCCACTCCAAAATGGAGTAATGGGTGAGATTACTCCATATTTGGAGTAACTCCATTTTCTACTCCATTTTGGAGTGGAACTTTTTTATTTACAAAATGGTCCTTTTAAGTATTAAATTTTTTAAATTTCTATATTCTATGAATATAATAATAAATACTATTAAAAATATATGTTTATATCGTTTAGTGACAGTTATAAATATTTTTTAACATTATAAAATAAAATTTTATTATTTTTAAAACTTTTTAGTATTCATAAAATTATAAAAGTTGAATTATTTTATAAATTATAAAAAAATTTACGAAAAATAAAATATATAAGGGTCAATTTGTAAATTTTATAATTAAAATGTACAAAAAGCAAAATATGAAAGAATCTATATAGAATATTCCATTTATGGAGTAGAAAATGGAGTACTACATTGGAGCAAAACACTACTCCATTTTGGAGTGAAAAATGGAGTTATACATTGGAGATGGTCTAAGGTGAAGGTACATGCCACAAAATTTCCTTAGGGACTTGCAGAAAAGGTTTCATAAGCTTGTACATGCAAGCAGCTCCGTAGAAAACTACTTCGAGGATTTCGAGAAACTACGAAACTGTCTCAAGTTAGAAAACTCAGAGAAGACTCATGGCCCGGAAGGTCCAGATTCAGTCGTACCAAGACATTTCCGAGCTACTGCAAATGAGAATTCAGGCCGAGCAGCACGTCAAGCGGAAATCGGCGACAATGATACAAGCTCGGAGCAACTCGACATGGGCGCCACCCGCGCCTAGAGCTGTCGACAAAGGAAGAGCCGCTGAGGTCTAGTCGCAGTTTAAAAAGACGAACACCAAGACTCCTAAGTCCAACCGTCCCGAAGAAAGTAAATTTCCTAGTACCTTTCGAGCTAGAGATATCACCTGTTTTAAATGTCAAAAAGAACATATAGCCCGATATGTCCAAACCGACGGATCATGATCATCACGGAGGCTGGCAAGTACGAGTCACATGACGAGAAAGAAGAAGACAAGGAGATGCCCGACCCAGGAACTTCCATTAAATATCTAGGCGTCGGAGATGTTGGTGTTCCGGAGAGCTCTCAGCACCCTAGTAGATCCAGAGATGATCCAACTGGAGAATATATTTCATACCGATGTACCGTGAATAACATGGTCTGAAGCCTTATCATGGAAGATCCTGTGCTAATGTAGCTAGAAGATACATGGTCGATAAGCTAGGTCTCCAAGTCACGAAACATTCATGGCCATACCGGCTTAGGTAGCTCCACGACGATACGGAGATACGAATATTCGATCAGGTCACTGTTCCGTTCAATGTGGGTAAGTACAGTGACTACGTGGTGTGCGACATCGTACCCATGCAAGTCAGTCATATACTTCAAGGACGAACCTGGAAGTTTGATAAGGAGACGCTACACAACGAACGTACTAACCGATATTTGTTCAGCCATGATAAACGGAAGTACCAGCTCGCACCGCTCACACCATTGGAGATCCACAAAATGCAGATGAAACTCGCAAAGGATAGCAAGGTTAGTAAGACCAACCTTCTCACTACGTCAAGTTCTTTTTAAAGGTGATTAGCCAGAAGACGCAGGTGCTATTAATGATCTTTAAGGAGGCTTTACAATCTTGTCCTAGCGACTTAGAGCTGCCCGAGAAGTGTTTTCTTTGTTGGAAAGGTTTTGAGGATGTGTTTCCGTACGACATTCCAGCTAGCCTACCCCCGATCCGCGGCATTGAGCATCAGATCGACCTCGTGCCCGGTTCCTCTCTACCGAACCAACCTATAATACCCTGTTTCCAAAAATATGTTCAACGGGCAGAAGAAAAGTCAACAGGGACAAAACTGTAATTTTGCCAAAGTTCAGGGGCAAAATGGTAATTTTACCAAAAGTTGAGACGGAAGACGAGACGGGCCAAATGTTCTTGTTTTTCAACATAAAGAACATTTACAAGACCAGAAATGGAAGAAACGGAGCTTAAACGGGTTTTTCGGCTTATCGGAAATGGAATCCAACTAAACCGAGAAAACTTCCAAATTTATAACCGGAGCTACAGAACTCCAAATCAAGTGATTCAAGTTTCTAAATTCATCTAAAATCACGGAGAATCAGTTTTGGGAATTTAAAGATTTATGAGGGCAATGAAGGGATTTCTAAAATAGTAAACATGAAAATGGCTAAACCGAGCAACGGATAGAACCGGGATTAATGTATGGACAGAAACGGACTAAAAGATGTTAGAAAACCTAATAGGCTTGCTTGCATGGTTGATTGTGTTGATGTGTGGTTGTTGTTGTTGAGCTTTCTATGCAGGCCTGCTAGACTGTCTCGGTGTTGGGCCGAGGGGTCCTTGTGGATAATTAACGTGGTCACGGGGCCAGTTAAGTTCGTAGCAGCTGACTCGACATGGCTTTGAGTCGGCACGGTGTTTGGCGTGTGTGTGTTAGGCTTGCGGGATAGTGTGTTGTACTATTGTTGTTATTGCTTATTGTGATTGGTGCTAGAGTTCCAGCGAGTCTGCGTGTTTACATGTCTGCACTAGAACTCCAGGGTGCGTTAGATCCCGCAAGTCTAGGTTTTTGAATACGTTCCGGTACTTCAGACCCGATTGGATCCTCGGGTAGCTGCCTAATCGGATCGTGGGCCTTCGGGTGGTTATTCTGATTATGGCGTTAACCTACTGAGTGACGCCGGTAGGTGTGTGGTTCGGAGAATACGGGGTCATCTCCTAGGGCCAAATCGCATGGAAACTTAGGTTACCGTGGGGTAGCCCGAGTCACTATGTATCGATGGACTAAGAGCAATGTCCTAGGTTGTGAGACTTCGTGTTTACATCTGGGAGTCGTGGGTTAGTTACCATACCGGTGACTATGTTGGATTCCCTAGGATCCAGGGTCTAGGTGATTGAATCTAAAACTGACCTCGTGATTACCTGGAGATTGGCAGCGGAAGGATGACCAGGTAATCGAGATCTATAGCGCCTCAAGCGTTGCGCCTCTGTCGTAGTCCACACGCACACAAGCTAGAATCCACCGGGATGCTAGTACCGGTGATCGGATCTCCTTGGGATTTCTCCGTGTTCCTTGAGGGAGAGGGTCTGTTTTTATGTCAAGAAAAACTCTCTGACGGCTCGCTTAATCAGGTCGTGTCTCATGGCCCCTATAAATAGGTCCACGGTTTACAAACCGTAACTTCAGTTTCGGTATCGACCTTGTGTCGACCGATGCACCCAATAATGTCGACCGACACACCTCTTGTATCGATCGACGCACCAATGGCATCGATCGACACACCTCTTAAAACACGAATTCAATGTGTATCCAACACAAATTGATCGGATCATATGCCAATGATCAATCCCATACAAAGCGTATCCAACTTGCTTAGGTGTGTGACCCTGTAGGTTCACACGATACTAGAAATGAGTTACAGCTCATTTGTCATAAGCGGTTTCTAGCAAAACATTATGACTACCCAGTATCACATGAATTGTCCGATCTCGACAATACAACTATCTTTAGAGTGAGTACAATGTGATTTCAGGACATAATCCCAACAATCTTCCACTTGTACTGGAATCATCTATTCCCATAATCCCTTTATCGCTATATCTCGATATGGCATAAGGCAAGGAACTGTGTCATCCTTATTATAGCCAACATCATGTTCATCGAAATCCTGATCTATACTGATAAAACAAACGACTGACAATCACCTCGTTTGAGCACGGCCATGCATTTTCTCAGTATCAAATCTTCGATGGGCCCTGAGATATTTATCTCCTGTTATATTGGAGGGACAAATCCCTTCTTGTTCCATCCCTGTTTCTACACATACTTCATGATACACCTAAGTAATGCCTTTATAGCCGCCATTTACGGATCGATGTTTGACAAGGTCAAAGTGCACCAATTCATATGCTAGAAAGCATGATGAACTCAGGTCTAAGGACTATACTCTATAGTCGTAATGAGAAAATCTCATGACACAGATATAACTATCATGTAGAGTTCTCATTAGCGGGTCATGTACGATCATATGTTCACCAACATATATCTATGTGACTGACTGTGATACTCATATCATTGACTCCATGAAATTTAGTCAACAATCACCTCACAAGCTAGTCTCTCGAGGTTGTCAGTGTCCCACTTTGACAATCTCGACTAGGGACAATCATAATTTATGTCATCTTTTACTTATAGGGTTTCATGATCAAGTCCTCAACTTGATGACCTATAAAATGAACATAAAATACTTGGGACCATTATTCAATTATCCAATAATCAAATGATGCTGATATCAGTTTTTCATAAACATGACCATATCATGTCTATCTGAACATCATAACTAACATAACTCCCACTAGAATCAAGACCACGTCTTCAGATATCTAGTACCTACAACAACAGTACGAAAACCATGCTTAGGTTGTGAGAGATGCTGCGGTGTTCTTGCTTGGGACCATTCCAACAAACCACACCGCTATTCTTTAATAAGCACTATTCTACGGTCCACTGCTTGACCTTTCCAACAGATAGCGCCGCTACACAGACAAAGAGACATAACCAGGTGGGAACCGGGAGTCATCTTTGTCCGTATAACTACTCATAACAGATTCATCATTTTTCTCAGTTGAACAAGAACTATCCTTAGTGTTTCTCAAACACATGGGGATATTCTTTACAACTGTCCAGTGACTTTTACCGGAACAAATTGGTATCTTTTCGTCATGCTTTATGCGTCAGCTGCATCTAGACGAGTGCAAAATATGGCATTCATGATGGATTCTATTGCATAAGCAAAAAGGAATGACACTCATAGATACTAGCTCAGCCAGTGTCCAAGACACTTCATCTTGCTAAGATTATTGCCATAAGACCTTTGGTGTGAAGCCAATCTTGGAATCATGCATATTGGAACTGTCCAATACCTTATCAACATAAGGATTCTGACACGATCCAACTAGCCTTTCCAATCCATTTCAATGGATCCTTATTCCAAGAACTTTCGCGGCTTCTTCCATGTCCATCGTTAAATTTGACTTCCGACCCAAATCTTGACAAGACTATAACGTCGGAACGTCGTTTATGAGATTAAGTATGTTAGAAATATACGGTGTGAGAATTGCAATTACGCTTTCATTAGTTTACTTGTAAACGCACGGTTTCTATACGTTCCTGATCAAGTCAATAACTTTTGACTGTTTTAACAGAACATAGATTCCAACTCCAAGGTGTTTGCTTCAATCCAGAGATGGATCGGTGAAGCTAACAAACATTCCTAGTTAAATTTCGGAGTTGGGGCTCACCTTCGCTTCTTTTGAATTTCGCAGGCTCGTCACTTTTCAATGATCAACAGATCACAACAATCGGTCATGAGGAATCACCCTCGGTTTAGTGACGGATCCATCAGGATCAGCGAACTTCAGGCTCCACAGGTTCAGATCCTACATCACTCTGTAGATCCAACCGCTGCTTTTCCTCAACAGGTTTAACAGCCTCCTGTGTTTCTGAATTTCTTCGAGCTGTACTTTTACTTCCACTGTTTTCTTGGAAAAACAGAGTTCCGAACAACAAAACTTTGTTCCCGGATTTGTTGCAAAAGTACTAAGCCTCGGTTTCCCTAGGACAACCGACGAAGCAGCCCTTATCAAATTTGGATTCAAGTTTGTTTGTTGACAACTGCCTTACACAAACCTTGCAATCTCAATTAATCAGAAAAACATACTTGGAAATCACCCAGTCCACATCCAATGTGGTGTCTTTCAACTGATTCTGATAGAAAACTAATTTGCGTAAACATATTCATTTTAGAGCGTATTTTAAAAGGATAATGGAAGATTCCTGTGACTCATCATTAATCGGAGCATATCTAATAAGGTCCGATCTGTTCTCTCATAAACACCATTTAGGTTTTCCATGAGAAAAGAGTTGTGATATGACTTCACACTCACTTAGATGATCACTCAATTCTTGAATCAAGTATTTTCTTCCGCGATCTAATCGAGGATCTCAATACTTCTGTCAAATCGGTTCTATACTTCATTCTGAAACTCCTTTGACCATTCCAAAGGATTCCAACTCGTGTCTCATCAAATGAACACAGTCATACTTACTGAAGCCATCAATAAGGTAATGAAGTACTGAAAATTTCAAGTCATCAGACTTAAACCGTTTGGTATTTATGTTATATTCAAGAGTATATTGGTTTAATACATAAAACCCATTTATCAAAAGGGGTGCTACCATATAATATTTCATTAAGATCAAAAGAGCAAAACTTGTCTTTTATCAAAATGAAAAACATCCAAATTCTTACAAGAAAATGAAAGACATCTCTGCATAAAGCAGGTACATAGTAGCAATTACTTAATTCAAAAACCAAGCTTGAAAGGCTCCTACAAGTGGAGAATCTCTACGGCTTATGTAGCAACCATTGCTCCATACCAGACACGCAGTTCCACTTGTCCTTTCCTCAACGTTCTACTGTTGCTTAGGCCCTGCATATTTCCAAAATATCAGTACCACAACCAGTATCCAATACATACATAGAACTTGAAGTAATAACACAATACCTGAAGAAGAAGTACCATACATCTCCTTCATCTCTTGTGAATCTTCCAAGAATTTAATGCAATCTCTCTTCCAATGCCCTGACTCATCACAGTAGAAGCACTTTCTAACACCAGATGGGCCGGACTTGGGCTTATAAGATGACACAAGCCTATCCTGATTCCAAATCTGGACGGCACTGCCTCTACCCTTGTCAATACAAGATTTCTCAAATCTTTTACCCTTTATGATGTCTTGCTCTGCTGTTTTGAGCATCCCATGCAGCTCAGTCAACGTCTTCGTCAAGTTATTCTTGATATAGTTTTTGATAAACTTATCATAACTAGACGGCAGTGACTGCAGAATGATGTGTGTGGCCAACTCTAAGCTGACAGAACATTCCAGTTTCCCCAGGTTATCAATGTAACCCATCATTTTAATGACATGAGGACTCACTGGAGCATCCTATGGTAGCTTGCACCCAGTGAGAGACTTCACCATCAGGAATCTCTCAACTCGTGCCAGATCCTGAAACTTCAGTTTCAGGCTGGTGATCATCTCTATTGGCGACTCCATGTTCTCGTATTGACTCTTCAAGTCCGAGCTCATGGTAGCCAACATCAGACCACGCACATCTACCACATCAATATAATGCTTATTCCAAGCATCATATACTGCATTCGAGCGATTGGTCCCAAGCCTTTCTGGAAGAGCTTTCTCAAGGACATAGTCCTTGCTCTCCTGCTTGAGGATTAATCTCAAATTGCGATACCAATCCAGGAAATTTGATCCATTTAACTTGTCCTTCTCAAGGAAGGATCGTAACGAGAAAGTAGTTTTAGACATAGGCTGAAAATTTTAAGCAAAGAAAATTTTAGTTATGAAGTTCAGGAAATGAGAAATCTTATCTAAGAAAACTCGCATTATATTCAAAAAATGTTTCCTCTATGAATATAATAATCCAAGATCCATACATCACTAAAATCTGAGTAGACGACTCGTCATCACCCAGAGTTTAGTCATCTAGGTAAGCAAATCATGGCTAATTGTACCCAGTACAACTCTTGGTCGCAGATAAAACAATCCATGTCCTATCTACTCTGATGTCTCTGGGCCCAGAACTTCTGATAGCCCAGCAAAGTAAACCAATCTCTTCAGTCTTGTGATCATTGACAGTCGCACTGCAAGTCTATCAATGATCACCTGCATTACTCATGTAGTGTGGATACCAAGGACTCCAAGACTATCCAACAACGAAACAAGTCTTGACAGTAGACAAGATTTGGGCAAGACATCAAGATCACTTGATATTTAGTTGAGGAAATGGAACTCTTAAAGGTTAGTAAATAAATCTCTTAGGTCATGTAGTTGTTGATGTCAAGCACTGCAAGACCATCAACACAACTACCTGCCTTACTCATGTAATTGTGGACACCAAGCTCTTGGCAAGAGTATCACAACAACGAAATGAGTCTTGACATTTGACCATATTGAATACTAATCTTTGATCTAATACACATCCAATGTGCATTCGATAGTTTTAGAACATGTTTAACTTTTAATTTTAATTAAGTTTTAATCGTTCTAATTCAAGTGGGTTAGGTCATTCAGTTCGGTTTCTTAATCATTTGGTTCAAAACCAAGCGATTACGGTTCACAACTAACCTTAACAAACCCGATAATCGGTCAATCCAATTGAGCCGGTAAATGACCAACTGAACCGGTTTTAGACCAATTTAGATACCAGTCAAATCCAATTCAACCGGTCCATCCAATTGAACCGATTCAATCAGTTTTGACTAATCGCGATAACCGGTCCAATCCAATCGAACCGACTTATCCAATCAAACTGATCTTAACCAATCAAATTGGTTTATACCATTTGAGAAAACCAATTCAATCCAATTGAATCAATTCATCCAATTTAAACCGATCTGATCTACCTTAACCAAGCATGATAACCAGTTCAATCCAATTGAACCGATTAACCAATCGCAAGGCCTGTGTCGACCGACACTTAACCTGTGTCGATCGATACAGTAGGGTATCAAGGAATTTTTAATCGAATTAAACCGTCATAACCATGCGAGATAACCGGTTCAATCCAATTGAACTGATCTATCCTTTCGCACAGTCTGTGTCGATCGATGCACCCAGTGTGTCGATCGACACATTGCGATTTCTAAATCGAAACTCAATGTTTTAATAGGCGAATTCGCGGTGCATCGACCGACACAAACTTGTGTCGATCGACGTTATGCGAAAACACAAATTCTTTTGCATTTTCGCGCTGCATCGACCGACACACCCAGTGCATCGATTGATGCTGTGCAAAAACCCTAAAATAGTTTTGCCGTTTTCGCGGTGTGTCGACCGACACAAACTTGTGTCGATCGACACAGTGCGAAAACATAGTTCTTCGTTTTCGATACAAATAAATCCGAGATTACATTTATCAAAACGAAACCTAGCTAGCATCAATTCAATCAAATACCATTTTAATCGAATTCCAGGCTACTGATTCAATGGATTAAACCCTACAGGTCTGATACCACTGTTGGATTCCCTAAGATCCATGGTCTAGGTGATTGAATCTAAAACTAACCTCGTGATTACCTGGAGATTGGCAGCGGAAGGATGAGCAGGTAATCGAGATCTATAGCGCCTCAAGCGTTGCGCCTCTATCGTAGTCCACACGCACACAAGATAGAATCCGCCGGGATGCTAGTACCGGTGATCGGATCTCCTTGGGATTTCTCCGTGTTCCTTGAGGGAGAGGGTCTGTTTTTCTGTCAAGAAAAACTCTCTGACGGCTCGCTTAATCAGGTCGTGTCTCCTGGCCCCTATAAATAGGTCCACGGTTTACAAACCATAACTTCAGTTTCGGTATCGACCTTGTGTCGACCGATGCACCCAATGATGTCGATCGACACACCTCTTGTATCGATCGACGCACCAATGGCATCGATCGACACACCTCTTAAAACACGAATTCAATGTGTATCCAACACACATTGATCGGATCATATGCCAATGATCAATCCCATACAAAGCGTATCCAACTTGCTTAGGTGTGTGACCCTGTAGGTTCACACGATACTAGAAATGAGTTACAGCTCATTTGTCATAAGCGGTTTCTAGCAAAACATTATGACTACCCAGTATCACATGAATTGTCCGATCTCGAAAATACAACTATCTTTAGAGTGAGTACAATGTGATTTCAGGACATAATCCCAACAGACTATGTAAACCCGTGGAAGTTACCGAGATCTGGAAGGGGCCCGTGTGTGTGCGTGTTTTCGTGTTGCGCGATAGATAAATCGAGTCCCAATCGAGAGCATGTGCCGCAGTGCTCCCGAATTTATTTATCGCTTCTCTTTCTGTTGGCAAGTGCTTGTGTGTTGTGGATTTATCACGTCGTGATAGCACGTGATCAACCGTTTGTTTTGTTGTTTGTTATTTTAGGGCTTTTGGGCGGGAAGTTGTAGATGTTATATAGACTAGAAGTCATAGTGGGGAGCCATCTCACTGGATGATCTTAGATCGTTCATTAGACTTTTGTGTTTTTCAGGTTTAGCAGTGACAGACGTGGGAGGTCCTCGGTGTAGTTTCGCGATCGCTTGTGGTGGAGTTTTGATTCGATGTTTTGTGTTTTATCGGTTCGGCTTTGGCACCATTTTGTATTGTGATTTGGATGTTGTATTTGAATGGAAAAAATTGTTTTGTAATTCGGTAAACGTTTCGTAGACGTTTATTTACTCAGAAATGAGCATGCTTCCCTGATATATTGGTTAGTCCGAACCGACACAACTCACGGAAACAGTACTGGTTGTGAAGCTTTGTACTGTAGAAGTGAGGATAGCGGGGTCAAGGATGGGTCAGTGCAAGCCTTTGTCTCAAATAGACCTGTCTCTGGCTTCGTCTTGTGACAAACCTTTTCCCATTTGACTTGCTCGGGCTCGACTTGGTCATGTTCTTGTTTGATTGTTGACCGGCCAGCTCGACAGTCAGTGGATAATGGGAAAGGGGTGTTACAAAAGGTGGTATCAGAGCATGGTTCGTCATGGTTACAAGACAGTTCATTTCTAAGTGTTTTCCGTGTTTTATCGAGTCAAATTGTGTCACCCAAGCATCCATTAGGAAACCGAGCCGTGTCTGTGAAACCCGGGGTTGGGATGGGAACTATGATTTTGTATTATTTTTACTAACAATTTTTGTGTTTTTGATTGTAGTCATACAACAGTGTGTCCCAGGACGGGTGGAGTGGAGGTGTGTGTGTAGTGTGGGTTACCTCAGTGGAGCGTCATGAGTCGACAGGGATCAGCAGGATCTCATTAGTGTCAGCTGGAGAAGTATCAGGGTCATCCAGGATCGCCAGGTCATTCACGAGGTTTGCGTACATCGGACCGTCCACGATTCCTTTACGGACGTTACAGGGCGCTAGGGCAGCGGAGGTGGACTGGTCGCCTATTCCTGATCCGTTACCTGCGTCCATGGAGGATGATGCGGGTAATCCGGACAGATATGCAGGGATGATGGGTTATCTTGGGATAGCAGATGTTGAGTTACCACCGCAGTTGCAGGAGCCAGCCATTCCGCAGATACTACCGGAGTCAGATGTCCCACAGATGTTTCAGGAGCTGATTATTGTGGCGCCCGAGGTTCCTTTGCCACTCAGTGTGGAGGATTACATACTTAGCATGTTCCCTATGGGTTTTTATTTGGACATGGAGCCTATTGATCCATACCAGCATCTGCAGTGGGAGCAGCACGTTGTCGAGCAGACAGCTATGCTCGCCGACGCCCTAGAGCAGCATTCGGACCACACCACCAGCCGCGCCGGCAGTCTGAGTCACCATCTACGCCGTTGGACATGTCTATATCACCGTCTTCAGGATCGCCATCGGAGTCCGAGCAGCCGACCGAGCCATCTGTACCACCGAGCCCAGAGATGCTAGTGTATCAGGCGTGCAGTGCCTGTGGAGTGAGAGGCTTCCATCTTTACTAGTGTCCTCGTCCAGTGGATCCACATTACAGGGAGCCATACCAGCCGGTCCCAGTGCCAGACTTCTGTCAGGTGTGTGGCAACGATGGCCACCTCGACCCAATTTTCCCGATTGCCGGACCCGGGCCACGCATGTCAGACGCCGAGCCTTACCGCACGCCAGTACTGGAGCCTTACCGAGCCGGACCTAGCCGACGTGATTCTGAGCTTAGTCAGCCACCAGTAGTTCAGCCGCCTCGACCGTTTGTTATTTGTCAGCTCTGTGGTGACGATGGTCACCAAGCATCAGTTTCTTCTCGTAGGTCGTGCCCCGTGCCTACCGTCGTCTATCCGTTATGTAACCGTGAGGGGTATACCAGCTCGTCTGTGCCTGATGTCCGAGCCGCAGCATGTCAGCGCACCGACCCGCGACGCACACCCACCACACCCTCCTGGCGCACCTGCCAGTGGATACCTATGCGAGCCGTCTTGCCGTCTGTGTTAGGAATTTTGGTCTTGCTGTAGGCGTTAGGTTAGGGTTAGTTAGGCCAGGTAAGTTTGAGGCACTAACCTTGTTTTTCTTGTAGATAGATCGGCAGATATGCGTGTCGTGTTTGACATATCTCGGATTATGGCAGCGCAGTTTTGGGTTTTTGGTTATGACAGCGACCGTCTTGTAGTTACTCTCATCAGACTCTTGTACTAAAACTTTTATATGTATGATATATCGTTTTATGTATGTGGTGGATGCAGAGTATTCGGCTAATCATTTCAAGTAGCATAGTAACTGTTTGCATGATTGTGACGGTTATTAATGCAAATAAAATTACCATGTGAAACCAAATGATGAGCGGAACTGATGACCGTTCATCATGACATAAACCCAGACTGACGACAAATCCGGATCGATCTTGTGATTGCTTGATTGCGTGTGTATGTTAATTGCTTGCCGTTGTTTATTGTTTGCGTGCTTTTATTCCTTGCGTGTGTGTTTTAATTAATACTCTGATTGGTGCATTAGATGGTTAGAGTTGCATTCTGTTGACCAGAGTAGCCCGTTAAGTTGTTAGTTTTGTTTAGTTGGTTTGAGTAGCGTTGGTAATCACTGTTTATGTTTTGTTGAGATCATTACGTTGCTAGCATAAAACTTGTTATTAGAAGCCTTTATTAAAGTATTGAGCTAACTCGAGAATGGTTGTATTTGGCTGTCGATTCACGAAAGAGCAGAACTATAGAGTATTGTTACTTAATCATGGGTAACCATAGGGTACATGATTAAATAAGTATATTTCTATGAGGATGTGACGTCGGGAATAGATTGAGATGAATTTAACCGCTCCAATGAAAGTTGTTGAATAATGTGCATGACGGAATGGACAATGCGATATGAATACGAGACCAAACCCGAACCCGAAAGCAAGATAGAGTGTGAAGAAGCCGCAAAACAGTTGACCCAGTCCGTGAAGACGTCATTATGAGGTGTCAGTAAAAAATGTATTAGTGTGAAGCAACTGGCGGAACGAAGCCGTCAGTATGTTGAGTTAGCAAAAAGATGTAAAGAAACGTCATCAACAGTGTGGAGATCAGAGTGAAACGATCGGTATGAATTGAGGTAGAGTCTCAGTAAAGCCAGATTCGAAGATCAGATTTTTGAAGAGTGTCCCAGGAAGATGAATCAGTATCAGGTGGATATGGAAGTCGAAGCAAAGTGGGGAA
This sequence comes from Orychophragmus violaceus, assembly GCA_030180135.1. Taxonomy (NCBI): domain Eukaryota; kingdom Viridiplantae; phylum Streptophyta; class Magnoliopsida; order Brassicales; family Brassicaceae; genus Orychophragmus; species Orychophragmus violaceus. Next base: position 27,167,537 of record CM058238.1, read on the forward strand.
GCCAGAAGTGAGAATCAGAGCAAAGTAGCCAACCGCGGATGAGTCCAGAGTTCAACACAAATTGATTCCGTTAAGAGAAAAGAAAAGTAGTGCAGAGAAGATCAAAGATCGAGAATTGGAGTAGTCGTCGGGTAATCAGTGGGAAGACCAATCAGATGGAATGAGTTGGAAGGAGCATCAGTATACGTCGGAAATGAGTTATGTGCAGCAGTGTCCGAGTAAGAAGACATTAAAGTTGGGTAATGGAGCAACTTGCAGGGTTTGGTGCCGATTCAAAGTATGTTAGTAACGAAGAATTCGGGGACCGGATTCCTGTAAGTGGGGAAGAATGTAATACCCTGTTTCCATAAATATGGTCAACGGGCAGAAAAAGTCAACAGGGACAAAATTGTAATTTTGACAAAGTCCAGGGGCAAAATGGTAATTTTGCCAAAAGTTGAGACGGAAGCCGAGACGGACCAAATGTTATTTTTCAACATAAAGAACATTTAAAAGATCAGAAGTGGAAGAAACTGAGCTTAAACGTGTTTTTCGGCTTATCGGGAATGGAAACCGACTAAACCGAGAAAACTTCCAAAATTAATAACCGGATCTACGGAACTCCAAATCAAGTGATTCAAGTTTCTAAATTCATATAAAATCATGTAGAATCAGTTTTTGGGAACTTGAAGATTTATGAGGGCAGTGATGGTATTTCTAAAATAGTAAACATGAAAATGTCTAAACCGAGCAACAAATAGAACCGGGGATTAAGGTATGGTTTAAGGAGGTTAATTGCATGATTTTTGTCACAAAAACACCTATGAGGACAGGTGCTCTTCACCTGATGGCGCCACCTTACTTTGCTGGACACATTGCATGAGTTTGGTTCTTGGAACCAATTTTGCATGCATGGAATAAACCATCATGTCAAGAGAGAAAACTTTCTTCAGCTAGCAAAAACCTCTCTCTAGCCCTCACCCACGAGTTCTCTCTCTCTATTCATCACATTTAAGCCAAAACCCCGAAATCCTTTGAAGATTCAAAGAAAACTCAAGAACACTCTTGATGTTCTTCATTACTTGATACACAAGAAACTTCATATCTTCTAAACCATAAGCTTAATCCTCCAACCACTTGCACAATTCAACTCCTCTGGACTTCCTCTATAACCGCCACCTATCCCTTTCCGTCGCTGTCGCCGGAGGTCGCCGGAATCTTGCCAGAGAACCGCCGCCAGCGAGGTTCTCTTGGTTCTCTCTCTTCCTTTGGAGTTTTAAGCCTCTCTCCTCCTATCCGGTAGCTTCATAATGGATCTAGAAGTATTTTCAGTCACCTGAGCTCAGTAAAAGTCGCCGGAAAAGTTTAGAAGTCGCCGTTCAACGCCCTCCGCCGCCGCGGTCAACGTCAGAGCTCGGCCGGCGGAAAGCTCCTCCACCATCATTCTTCAAGCTGGTTCAACTAAGAGTGGTATAGAATTGATCTGAGATGGATTTGGGTTGGATAAGTGAGATATCGGTTTAGTTTAAACAGGTCAAAGCCAAAGTCAACGCCAGTCAACGGTTGACTTTGATTCAGTTTAACTAAACCGGTCAGTTGTGACTTGGTTTGGTGGTTCAGCCGATTCAGAGTTGGGTCAACCGGTTCAAGTCAGGTCAACGCCTGAAACCGAGCCCGTCAAAGCTCGGTCAACGGCCATTCAGTGATTCGGGAGTGTTTGGGGTTCGTGTTAGTGTGTTCGGGAAGTATGGGTTCGAGTCCGATGGTCTCGGGATTCATACCGCGTTAGATCCGTCTTACGCGCCATTTCACTATGAGTCGGTTCTATCTGTAGAGTAGTTAAATGCATATCGACCGGGAACCAAGAAACCGTAGATCTAGAGTTTGCATACCGTACTTGAATTTTATTAATTGAGTGATGATTGAACGGATTGGTTAACTATAAAATAGTTAGGGTTCGGAGATGCATGCTAGGACTTTAAGGTTAAGGATTAAACCGTTGCATGGTTAGGACCGTATATGCATATATATGTTAAGGAACGATATTGACTGAGACTATATACGGGAATTAAGAAAAATAAAAATACCTAAGAAAACTTAAAAGGTTAATCAATGAATGAACTAAGTAATTATGAGACGTCGGGGAGTTTAGTAAGCTATTAACTCTAAACCGACAGATCGAGGAGTTATTAAAAGATACTTAGGAAAGGATAAGTAAAATAAATGGTGTGATTGATGGGCCGTCTACGGGTTAGCAATCCGCTAATCCAAGGTAGCGGATGAGAATGAGTTGTGAGCCGTCTACGGGTTAGCAATCCGCTAATCCAAGGTAGTGGATAGAAACTGTAACGCCCCTTTCCCATTCTCCACTGACCGTCGAGCTGACCGGTCAACAATCAAACAAGAACATGACCGATCGAACCCGAGCAAGTCGAACAGGAAAAGTTCGCCACAGGACGAAGCCAGAGACAGATCGGTTTGAGACAAAGGCTCGCACCGATCCATCTTCGACTCCGCTATCCTCATGTCCATAGTACAAAGCGGTACCACTCATACTACTTCTATGAGTTGTGTCGGTTCGGACGAAACCCACTATCAGGGAAACAATTTCATTTTTGAGTAATCAAACGTTAAGTACAACGTTTAACGGGTTTTACAACAATCATCGCTATAAACAAACAATCAATCAGAAACACGAAGTGGCGCAGATGCCGAACCGAAATAAAACATACAAAACCCTGAATCAAATCCCTTCACAAGCCATCCCGAAATCACACCGAGAACCTCCCGGGTCCGTCGCTGCTAAACCTGAAAAACATAAAAAGAGTCTAATGAGCGATCTAAGATCACCCAGTGAATCTGCTCCCCACTAACGGCTTCTAGTCTATCTAATGTCTACAAAGTCCCGCCCCAAAACCCCAAAATAACAATCAATGAAAGAAATGGTCGATCACGCACTACCACGTCGTGATAAACCCACAACACACAATCAATGCCAAAGATAAGGAGAATTGGGGAAATCGAAGGCACTGCGGTACATGTCCTCGATTAGACTCGGTCTATCTAACGCACAACGAAAGAAATAACAAACAACACTGGGCCCTACGATCTCGGTAACTTCCGCGGGTTTACATCGTCACCTATATGGTAACTAACCCACGACTCCTAAACGTGTACACAAGGTCCCACGATTAGGACACCGTTCTCCGTCCATTGATACGCGGTGACTCGGACTACCCCTAGATAACCCGAGTTTCCATGTGATTCGGCCCTAGGACATGACCCCCGTATTCTCCGAATCACACACCTACCAGCGTCACCCGATAGGTTAACACCATAACCGGAATCACCATGATCCGGTTAGGTAAAACCCGAGGATCCAATCGGGTCGGAAGTACCGAAACATAATCAAAGCCTAGGCTTGCGGAATCTAACGCACCCTAGAGTCCTAGTGCAGAAATATAAACACGCAGACTCGCTGGGACTCTAGCACAGTTCACGCAATCAACATCAATAATAAAAGAATCCCCAACCATTCCGCAAGCCACTACACTACCAATACCACCGCTCTGACTAGGTAAGATACTTAGTCAACACCAACTAACTTACCCGGTCCCGTGACCGGAGTAAGTGTCCACAACAACTGCTCGGCCCAACACCGAGCAGTCTAACAGGCCTGCACACAAAACTCACAACAACAACATAATAATCACGCAATCACAACAAACACCACACAAACATGCCTATTAGGGTTTCTAAGTCTTCTAATCAATTCTTATCCGCTACCTTGGGTTAGCGGATTGCTAACCCGTAGACGGCATACAACTCACACCACTTCCTTTATTATCTCACTCTAGATATCTTTTAACAACTCCTCGATCAGTCGGTTTAGAGTTAGTAAACTTACTAACTCCCCGACGTCTCATTATTATTTAATTGATTCATTACCCATTCCCGCTATTAAACCTAAACCCCAATCCCGTTATAATATTATGTACGTTCGTTTAGGTTTAAATCATATTTTAATGTCGTCTTAATTCCAGTATATAGATTCATTCGTTAACATTCTTATAAATATATAATGCATATACGGTCCTAATCAAATGGTGTCTATATGAATGCATCAACCAATAGTTACTAACAACCTAACGGCACGCAATTGATTAACCTTGTTAATTCTAAAACCCTAACATGCTTATTCGGTCCTAACCGGTTTATCATTAAACGTCCATATAATTATCAATTACTAATCAGGTTATTAACGAGTATGCAATCCTAGTACTACGGTTTCTCGATTCCCGGTCTATCTGAATCTAAAGGTTTATGAGCCGACTCACACTGAGATAGGCGCAGAAATGGCGGCTCGATGCAGATGTGAATCCCGAGACGTCCGACTCGAATACCAAACTCCCGATCACCCGAATACCAAACTCCGAACTACGAACACTCCAGAAATCTCGAAACGGCCGTGGACCAAGCGTTGACCGACTTGGTCTCCAGCGTTGACCGGCGGTTGACCGCGTTGACCGGCGGCGTTGACCGTTGACCGTTGACCGAAGGTTGACCGTTGACTCTGACTTGAACCGGTTGACCTTCATTGAACCACTAAACCAACTGAATTGATGCAACCCAACTAAACCGGTCTAATTAGAACCGGTTAGGTTAAACCGGTTTGGTCAAAGGTTGACCGGTTTGACCTAACCGTTGACCAAGGCTAAACCAAGCTCAAACCAAACCCAATCTTGAACCAAACCATGCTGACCCAACCACTGAAGAACCGACTTGAAGATACAGCGGCGGTGGAGCTTCTCCGGCGACTTTTCCAGCGTTGACCAACGGTGGTCCGGTGTTGACCGGCCGGTTCACCCCTTTTTCGGCGACTCAGAAGAAGATCCACCTATCAAACTGACCGCAAAGAAAAGATCTAGCCATACATGGCTTCAAAACGTTCATACCTGGTGAAGGAAGAGAGAGATCCATCAAACCCTAATCCGCGGATGCTTTCCGGCCAGATTCCGGCGAGATTGTAGAGGAGGGAGAGAGGAAGCTATAGCACTTTTCAGAAGTTGATTTGGATTTATAATGAAGAAGTTATGGGATTTGTTTGGTGTTGGAAGGCATGAAGAACACTATGAATGTTCTTGGAAGTTCTTTGAAGATGCATGAGGATTTCTGGGTTTTTCTGGATAAATGGGATTAATCTGGAGAGAGAGGAGAGAGGTAAGGTCGTGGGTGTGAGGTAGAGAGAGGTTTTTGTGAGTGAAATGAATCTAACTTGGGTGAATGCAAAACAAAACCAAGTTCATGTACTTGAAACCATGCAATGTATCATGAACCAAGAGGTAGCGCAATCCCAGATGAGACACCTGTCTCTAGAAGTGTTTTATGACCAAAAACCCTTCCCTTAAACCGCCTAAACCAAGTCTTAAACCCGCACTTTCACGATGCTTCGGTTTCCTCGATCTTGCGTGTAATATTTTAGAACCCTTCTGGACGTTCCCATAAATATTCAAACCTCCAAAATCAGATTCTACATGCTATTTGATGAATTTAGCATTTCGAATCACTCCGTTCGGACTTAGGTAGCTTCGGTTATGAATTTATGAAGTTTCTTCGGGTTTGTCGGTTTCCATTCCCGACAAGCCGTAAAACATGTTTCCGCTCCGTTTCTTCCAATCCTGGTCTTCTAAATATTCTTTATGTTGTAAAATAAGAATATTTGGCCCGTCCTAGCTTCCGTTTCGAACTTTAGCATAATTACCATTTTACCCCTGACTTTGGTAAAATGACAATTTTACCCCTGATTGACTTTCTGCTGCCTGTTGACCGTATTTTGGATACGGGGTATCACATTCTTCCCCACTTACAGGAATTCGGTCTCCGAATTCTCCGTCACTAACAGACTTCAAATCGATTCTGAACCCTGCAAGTTGCTTCATCACTTCATTCCGACGCTTCTTTACTCGATCACTGCTGCATACCACTGACCTCAACACTATTCCAATATGACATCTCAATCTGGTATAACCTACTCCGCTTCACTCTTGACTATCTCCGTCAGTCTCGACCTTTGAACTTATTCCCGGTTAGCTTCTCTGCTCTGATTCCCACTTCTGGCTTCCCCACTTTGCTTCGACCTCTACATTCTTCTGATTGTGACTTTCTTTCCTCCTTTCTGTAACACTCTTCAAAAATCTGAACATTTGCCTCCTTCGGACTGATTCCAACATTAACATCGGCCTTCCTTTCCAAATCTATTTGCTAACTCATCATACTTCTCGGCTTCTTTCGGTCGGTTACCCAATAAGCTGATACATTTCCCACTGACAATGTCCACCACTGCTTTACGGTCCTGTCTACTTGTCTCGCGACGTCTTGTCACTTCATCTCGCTTTCGGGTTCGAGTTCGGTCTCGTATTCACATCGCATCGCCATTCCGTCCTACATTCAATTTCAACAACTCACTGGAACAGTTAGTTACATCCCGATCCATCCCCGATATTACTTCCCCATAGAAATATGGTTACTTAATCATGTACACGACGGTTACCCATGATTAAATAACAATATACTATAAGTCCGTTCCCTCGTGAATTGACGGTTGAACACAACCATTCGCAAGCTTGCTCAAAAACTTGAAATAAAACTAAAATAAAATTAACACTTTACCTTTCTAACGAATTCGAGAAAAGCTACCAATCACTAATCGAGCTTCCAAACAACTAGCAATCGAACGGTCTCTAAGGCCAAAAACAATCAGTCTACTAAAACCACGCATGCTAACACTACGCAATCTATCGCACAAACAAATCAATCAATCAATCAATCAATCAACAGAAGAGAAAACAAGTAATTACCACACACACACAGTCACGCAATCTAATGATCGGTCGGATGCGTCGTCAGTCTGGGTTCGAGTCATGATGAACGGTCGTCAGTTCCGCTCATCATTTGTTTTCACACAGTAAACTATTTGCTTTCATAACAGTCTCAATCATGCAAACAGTTACTATGCTACTCAAAATGATTCGCTGAACACTCTGCATCCACCACATACATAAAACGATATATCATACCTAATAAGGTTTTTAGTACATGGTCCTGATCATAGTCCGTACATAAGGCCGTCATCATATCCGAAAACCCATACGACGCCGCTATACATCAGAAAAGTCAAAGACGACACACGCAAAGTCGCCTATCCGCCGATCTATCTACAAGACAAAAATAGAGTTAGTGGCCCCACTTACCTGGCCTAACTACTCGTATCCTAACCTAACGCCTCCAGCAAGACCGAAATGCCCAACACCACTGGCAAAACGGCTCGCTGAAGTATCCGTTGGCAGGTGCGCTGGGAGGTGTGGTGGGTGTGCCTCTCGAGATGGTGCTCCGACATGCTGTGGCTCGGCTATCGGGCAAAGATAAGCAACATGACCTGCGCGGCCACACACCTGACAGACTGGAGTGGACGTTGAGCGCAGTCCACGGTAACACGCGGATGCCTGGTGATCATAACCTCCACACAACTGACAAGGAGAAGTCGGCTTTGCTCTCTGGTACTGCTGGCAGTGACTCTACCATCTCGGCTGGTGGCGAGACGGACTCGAACTGTGACTCGGTAGATGCTGGTGACATGACCATGTCGAGCGGTGTACGGGGTGATCTGAGTCGTAGATCTGGCTGATGATGAGGCCCGACCTGATGCTCCAAAACATCCTCAAGTATCGCTACCTGCTCGCCCACCTGCTGCTCCCAGTGTGGATACTGCTCCGGGTCTGTAGGCTTCCTATCCAGATCGAAGCCGAACGGTAGCGGACTCATCAAATAATCCCCCACAAGAAGCGGCGGGGGGGAAACTCGGGCGCCTCAAGAATCGGTGCCTGATACATCGGTGGTACGTCTGCTGCTGCAAGTATCTGTGATACATCCGGCTCTGACCACTGTGGCGGTAACTGTAACTCCACATCCGCTCCTCCCAAAAATCCCATCACATCTGCATAAGGGTCTCGACTCCCCGCATCATCCTCCATATAAGCAGGTAAAGGGTCCGGAAGGGGCGACCAGTCTACATGTGCTGCTCGGGCACCCTGTAACTGTCGCAAGGGAACTGGTGGACGATCCAACATATGCGATCCTCATGAATGGTCTGGCGAAGCTAGGTATACCTGAAACTGCTCCAACTGGCCCTGCTGCGAACCAACTGACCCCTGCTGACTCATGTCGCTCAACTGAAACTACTCTGCGCACCCACACACACACCCCTCCACTCCGCCCGGGACACACTGCTGCAAGACTGCAATCAAAACACAAAGACATGTTAGTACGAATAATACAAAAATTCTACTTTCCCATCCCAACCCGGGGTTTAACGGACGCGGTTCGGTTTCCTAATGGATGCTTGTGTGACACATTTGACTCGATAAAACACGGAAAACACTCAAAAATGAAATGTTTCGAAACCCATGCAAAACCATGCTCTGATACCACCTTTCTGTAACGCCCCTTTCCCATTCTCCGCTGACCGTCGAGCTGACCGGTCAACAATCAAACAAGAACATGACCGATCGAACCCGAGCAAGTCAAACGGGAAAATTTCACCACAGGACGAAGCCAGAGACAGATCGGTTTGAGACAAATGCTCGCACCGATCCATCTTCGACTCCGCTATCCTCATGTCCATAGTACAAAGCGGTACCACTCGTACTACTTCTATGAGTTGTGTCGGTTCGGACGAAACCCACTATCAGGGAAACAATTTCATTTTTGAGTAATCAAACGTTAAGTACAACGTTTAACGGGTTTTACAACAATCATCGCTATAAATACACAATCAATCATAAATACGAAATGGCGCAGATGCCGAACCGAAATAAAACATACAAAACCCCGAATCAAATCCCTTCACAAGCCATCCCGAAATCACACCGAGAACCTCCCGCGTCCGTCGCTGCTAAACCTGAAAAACATAAAAAGAGTCTAATGAGCGATCTAAGATCACCCAGTGAATCGGCTCCCCACTAACGGCTTCTAGTCTATCTAATGTCTACAAAGTCCCGCCCCAAAACCCCAAAATAACAATCAATGAAAGAAATGGTCGATCACGCACTACCACGTCGTGATAAACCCACAACACACAATCAATGCCAAAGATAAGGAGAATTAGGGAAATCGAAGGCACTGCGGTACATGTCCTCGATTAGACTCGGTCTATCTAACGCACAACGAAAGAAATAACAAACAACACTGGGCCCTACGATCTCGGTAACTTCCGCGGGTTTACATCGTCACCTATATGGTAACTAACCCACGACTCCTAAACGTATACACAAGGTCCCACGATTAGGACACCGTTTTCCGTCCATCGATACGCGGTGACTCGGACTACCCCTAGATAGCCTGAGTTTCCATGTGATTCAGCCCTAGGACATGACCCCTTATTCTCCGAATCACACACCTACCGGCGTCACTCGATAGGTTAACACCATAACCGGAATCACCATGATCCGGTTAGGTAAAACCCAAGGATTTAATCGGGTCGGAAGTACCGGAACGTAATCAAAACCTAGGCTTGCGGAATCTAAACACACCCTAGAGTCCTAGTGCAGAAATATAAACACGCAGACTCGCTGGGACTCTAGCACAGTTCACGCAATTAACATCAATAATAAGAGAACCCCCAACCATTCCGCAAGCCACTACACTACCAATACCACCGCTCTGACTAGGTAAGATACCTAGTCAGCACCAACTAACTTACCCGGTCCCGTGACCGGAGTAAGTGTCCACAACAACTGCTCGGCCCAACACCGAACAGTCTAACAGGCCTGCACATAAAACTCACAACAACAACATAATAATCACGCAATCACAACAAACACCACACAAGCATGCCTATTAGGGTTTCTAAGTCTTCTAATCCATTCTTATATGCTACCTTGGGTTAGCGGATTGCTAACCCGTAGACGGCTTACAACTCACACCACTTCCTTTGTTATCTCACTCTAGATATCTTTTAACAACTCCTCGATCCATCGGTTTAGAGTTAGTAAACTTACTAACTCCCCGACGTCTCATTATTATTTAATTGATTCATTACCCATTCCCGCTATTAAACATAAACCCCAATCCCGTTATAATACTATGTACGTTCGTTTAGGTTTAACTCGTATTTTAATGTCGTCTTAATTCCAGTATATAGATTCATTCGTTAACGTTCTTATACATATATAATGCATATACGGTCCTAATCAAACGGTGTCTATATGAATGCATCAACCAATCGTTACTAACAACCTAACGGCACGCAACTGATTAACCTTGTTAATTCTAAAACCCTAACATGCTTATTCGGTCCTATCCGGTTTATCATTAAACGTCCATATAATTATCAATTACTAATCAGGTTATTAACGGGTATGCAATCCTAGTACTACGTTTTCTCGATTCCCGGTCTATATGAATCTAAAGGTTTATGAGCCGACTCACAGTGAGATAGGCGCGGAAATGGCGGCTCGATGCAGATGTGAATCCCGAGACGCCCGACTCGAATACCGAACTCCCGATCACCCGAATACCAAACTCCGAAATACGAACACTCTGGAAATCTCGGAACTGCCGTGGACCAAGTGTTGACCGGCTTGGTCTCCGGCGTTGACCGGCGGTTGACCGTGTTGACCGGCGGCGTTGACCGTTGACCGAAGGTTGACCGTTGACTCTGACTTGAACCGATTGACCTTCCTTGAACCAGCTAAACCAACTGAATTGATGCAACCCAACTAAACCGGTCTAATTAGAACCGGTTAGGTTAAACCGGTTTGGTCAAAGGTTGACCGGTTTGACCTAACCGTTGACCAAGGCTAAACCAAGCCCAAACCAAACCCAATCTTGAACCAAACCATGCTGACCCAACCACTGAAGAACCGGCTTGAAGATACGGCGGCGGTGGAGCTTCTCTGGCGACTTTTCCAGCGTTGACCAACGGTGGTCCGGCGTTGACCGGCCGGTTCACCCCTTTTTCCGGCGACTCAGAAGACGACCCACCTATCAAACTGACTGCAAAGAAAAGATCTAGCCATCCATGGCTTCAAAACGTTCAGATCTGGTGAAGGAAGAGAGAGATCCATCAAACCCTAATTCGCGGATGCTTTCCGGCCAGATTCCAACGAGATTGTAGAGGAGGGAGAGAGGAAGCTATAGCACTTTGCAGAAGTTGATTTGGGTTTATAATGAAGAAGTTATGGGATTTTTTTGGTGTTGGAAGGCATGAAGAACACTATGAATGTTCTTGGAAGTTCTTTGAAGATGCATGAAGATTTCTGGGTTTTTCTGGGTAAATGGGATTAATCTGGAGAGAGAGGAGAGAGGTAAGGTCGTGGGTGTGAGGTAGAGAGAGGTTTTTGTGAGTGAAATGAATCTAACTTGGGTGAATGCAAAACAAAACCAAGTTCATGCACTTGAAACCATGCAATGTATCATGAACCAAGAGGTGGCGCCATCCCAGATGAGACACCTGTCTCTAGAAGTGTTTTATGACTAAAAACCCTTCCCTTAAACCGCCTAAACCAAGTCTTAAACCCGCACTTTTCCGATGCTTCGGTTTCCTCGATCTTGCGTGTAATATTTTAGAACCCTTCTGGACGTTCCCATAAATCTTCAAACCTCCACAATCAGATTCTCCATGCTATTTTATTAATTTAGCATTTCGAATCACTCCGTTCGGACTTACGTAGCTCTGGTTATGAATTTTTGAAGTTTCTTCGGGTTTATCGGTTTCCATTCCCGACAAGCCGTAAAACATGTTTCCGCTCCGTTTCTTCCAATCCTGGTCTTCTAAATATTCTTTGTGTTGTAAAATAATAATATTTGGCCCGTCCTAGCTTCCGTTTTGAACTTTGGCATAATTACCATTTTACCCCTGACTTTGGTAAAATGATAATTTTGCCCCTGGTTGACTTTCTGCTGCCCGTTGACCGTATTTTGGATACGGGGTATCACAGAAACGTACTAAAAGATGTTAGAAACCCTAATAGGCTTGCTTGTATGGTTGATTGTGTTGATGTGTGGTTGTTGTTGTTGAGCTTTCTGTGCAGGCCTGCTACACTGTCTCGGTGTTTGGCCGAGTGGTTCTTGTGGATAATTAAACTGGTCACAGGGCCAGTTAAGTTTGTAGAGGCTGACTCGACATGGCGTTGAGTCGGCATGGTGTTTGGTGTGTGTGTCTTAGGCTTGCGGGATAGTGTGTTGTCTTATTGTTGTTATTGCTTATTGTGATTAGTGCTAGAGTTCCAGCGAGTTTGCGTGTTTACATTTCTGCACTAGAACTCTAGGGTGCGTTAGATCCCGCAAGTCTAGGTTTTTGAATACTTTCCGGTACTTCAGACCCGATTGGATCCTTGGGTAGGTGCCTAACCGGATCGTAGGCCTTCGGGGGGGGGGGGGTGGGGTGAATCCGATTATGGCGTTAACTTACTGAGTGACGCCGGTAGGTGTGTGTTACGGAGAATATAGGGTCATGTCCTAGGGCCGAATCGCATGGAAACTTAGATTACCGTGGGGTAGCCCGAGTCACTGTGTATCGTTAGACTGAGAGCAGTGCCCTAGGTCGTGAGACTTCGTGTTTACATCTGGGAGTCATGGGTTAGTTACCATATCGGTGACTATGTAAACCCGTGGAAGTTACCGAGATCGTGAAGGGGCATTTGTGTGTGCATGTTTTCGTGTTGCACGATAGATAGATCGAGTCCCAATCGATAGCATGTGCCACAGTGCTCCCGATTTCCTTAATCGCTTCTCTTTGTGTTGGCAAGTGCTTGTGTATTGTGGGTTTATCATGTCGTGGTAGCACGTGATCAACCGTTTTTTTAATTGTTTGTTATTTTGGGATTTTTGCGGGAAGTTGTAGATGTTAGATAGGGAGCCGTCTCGCTGGGTGATCTTAGATCGCTCATTAGAATCTTTTGTGTTTTTTAGGTTTAGAAGCAACGGACGCGGGTGGTAATCGGTGTAGTTTCGGGATCGCTTGTGGCGCCATTTTGTATTGTGATTTGGATGTTGTATTTGAATGGCAAATTTTTTTTTGTAATTCGGTAAACATTTCGTAGACGTTTATTTACTCATTAATGAACATGCTTCCCTGATATATTGGTTAGTCCGAACCGACACAACTCACGGAAACAGTACTGGTTTTGAAGCTTTGTACTGTGTAAGTGAGGATAGCGGGGTCAAGGACGGGTCAGTGCGAGCCTTTGTCTCAAACAGATCTGTCTCTGGCTTTGTCTTGTGACGAAGTTTTCCCGTTTGACTTGCTCGGGCTCGACTTAGTCATGTTCTCGTTTTATTTTTGACCGGTCAGCTCGATTGTCAGCGGATAATGGGAAAGGGGCGTTACACAACCAACTCACCAAATGAACCCGACGGAGTCTAAGGAGCTAGAGAAGCAGATTCATGACTTCATGTACAAAGGATACATATGCGAAAGATTTTACCAGAGTTTCGTCAAAGATTTCAGCATCGTAGCTGCACCGCTCACAGTCGTGATCAAGAAGGACGTCCCATTCAAATGGGATCCCGCGCAGAAGGAAGAATTCCGGAAGCTCAAGGAACTTTTGACTAACGCTCCTATTCTTGTTTTACCTAAGTTTGACAAAAATTTTGAGATTGAATGTGATGCTTCAGGTTTAGGGATCAGATCAGTGCTTACTCAGGGAGGATGACCCGGGGCCTACTTCAGAGAGAAAATCAAGTAGCTACTCTCAACTATCCGACCTACGACAAGGAGTTATACGCCTTAGTGAGATCGTTGGAGACATGGCGGAATTACCTTACGGCCAAGGAGTTCGTGATCCACACTGATCATGAGACGTTTCCGTACATCATTAAGCACAAGAAGGACAAGGAGAACATCATAGCCGACACTCTATCTTGGAGATACACCCTGATCAGCACCATGAAGGCCAAAGTTTTGGGGTTCGAAAAAATTAAGGAATATGATGATGCTGACCCTGATTTTGGTACGATTTTTCAGGAATCCAGTAAAGGAGTTAAATGACCTTTCTACGTACACAACATCTTCCTATTCCGAGACAAGCGACTGTGCATCTTGCAAGGATTGATGTGAGACCTACTGATCCGTGAATCCGTGGCCCAAAGAAGAGCGACCTCAGTCATGCCTTGACGTCCACCTCAAACCGGTTCAGTGTGAGCTTCCCCTGAAACTTACATCAATATACTTATTCCGCTAAATTAACATTGTGCCGTTACTATCATCATTATCAACATGTAACGTTACCATACCATCAACACTTCTACCACTACTGGTACTACCAATTCGCGATGAAGAAGAACGTGGTACTAATGGTGGTTACTAGAAAATAAATTCATAAATGAGAAGTTGAAAATGATATTAAGTAATATAATGGATAACCAATCTATTAATTGACAATTGATTTTGAGTTAGTTGATCTATAGTTCTTATATATTACTTGAAATCAGAGGCGGATCCAGTGAAAATAATACGGTGTCAAATTTATATAAAAGTAGTTTTGAACTACAAACAAGTAAATTTTAATGGATCAAGTGGTAAAACATGTGTTTGACCAACCTTAACTAGAGGTCGAGCCTTCAAATGAACTCATACTATATTGTTTTTTTTTCCTTCTTCTTTTCACTATTTTATGACACCTATAACCAAAATTTATATGTCCATCACTGCTAGATAGCCCTTCGACCTTCCGAACTAGTTAACAATGTTGTATATGTTGTTTTATGCAACTTACATATATACTATCATGTTGTTTGTTTTTTGAATATTGTGGAAATTTTGGGCCTTAGACCATAATCTCCCACGAGTTTGAATTCAGTCTTTAGATAATCCGATTTAAAATTTTACTCTTTTGTACCAAAAGAGATTTGAATCTGAGGCACAAGGGAACCCATCCTCTTGTATTACCACTAGGCCACCACCTCTTTGGTATATATACTACCATATTTACAAATTAATTTTAGAAATGATGATAATGAAAGTGAAAAAAACTATTTGATACGAGAAGTAAAACATATATATATATATATATATATATTAGAATCTTTTAGATAGTTGAGTGTTATAGTGGATTGTTGTGTGGAGTGTAATAATGATGTTAGGATAGTATAGTATAATAGTGAAGATAGTGGGGAAAGTGGAATAGGTAGAGATTAATCTCCACCGTTATGTCGTTTTAATCTCGGCCGTTTATTTGAGTACATAATTTGTATATAAGGGAGAGAGTTTCTCATTTGTAAACATCTAATAATTTCCAATATAAATATATCTCTAAGTTTTTTCTCTCTAAGATTTTGTCTTTTATCTTTCTAAGTTGTAAACTTCGAGTTTGAGTGAGGATGACTCAGCAACCACAAGAGGTGGAGAGGTGATAAGCTTCCACATATCGATTTTGAAGAATTAGTACGTGAAAAGTGGTATGGTGGATAGCGGGGCAATTCACAAAGAAGAAAAGAGGCTCAGTTTGACTTGGATGAAGATAAAAGGTCAGATTAAGCCGGTGAACGCAAAGGCTCAACCATTTATCGGAGTCACACAAAGGGTGGACATCCAAATGAGAACACGGAAGGGTCGAGCAGATTTCTCGGTGATTCCGATGGACGATTATGGAATCGTGATCAGACTAGATTTATGAAGAAAGTATAGATGATGCCACTGCCATATATTGACACGGTACTGATACTTGAGAAGGAAGCTCAGTGCATGGTTCCTAACATGAGTGTCACGGATAAGAATCTGATTGTAATGCCAAAAATATCGGCCATACGGATTGGATTTGGAGGATCACCGTCAGCCGACCCTTAGTAAAGATGCTGATCACAGAAAGGCTAAGAAATGTTCAAAAGTAAAGGTGACGACCCTTGAGAAGGGTTTGAAAATAAGACAGCATGGAAAGAATCAAGCATCTAAGAACGGAGGGGATTTTGACAGAACTATGCGGGAGTCAGAAAAAATGGGCATGGACGAGTCGAGGGCAACCAATGAGGTAACTTAAGTCAGAAGGAAGGACAGAATAAAACTTGGGGGGGGGGGGGAGCTCTTACGGAGCTACTCATGGAAACTACAACGACGAGAGCGTCGCCGAAATGGATGGAGGAGAATGTCACGATCTACATTTTAGCCCGATATGCCCAATGGTTAAATCGAGCAAACGAGGTAGATCCAGAGCCGGCCCTAGCACCAAGCCAATGAAGCATGTGCTTGTGGCCTTTTATTTTATACACAATTTTCAGCCACATTTTAAAAAAAAATTCATTTAGTTTAGTGGTAAAATTTTATGTATGAACAAAATTCTTTAGGAATATGGTTCAATTCTTCTCTAAAGCAGCCATATTTTTTTATTTTGCTTGTAGTCTCTCAAAGTTCAGGACCGGCTCTGGGTAGATCCCACAAAATTAAACTAATTATTAAGTATTTTTACTTATGTAAATGTAAGTATCTAAAATGTTTTTAGAATGTTTTAGATAATTGAGTGTGATAGTGGATTGTGATGTGGGGTGTAATATTGATATTATGATAGTATAGTGTGGTAGTGGAAATAGTGTGTAAAGTGGAGTATGTAGAGATTAATTTCTATCTTTAGATAATTTTAATCTCGACGATCTATTTGAATAGATAATTTGTGTATAAAAGGGGAAGGTGAATATCTTGTTTTAAAACATTCAAAATTTTCCAATATAAACATCTGGGTAAGTTTTCTCTCTTTCTAAGAATTTGTTCTTTTTATTTTTTAAGTTTTAAAATTCAAATTCTAGTAAAACTGATTTAGTACCCATAAGGGATGAAAATGTGTTAAGACCGCATAGTTGAATAATTAGTCTATGACACAGAGCTCGCTTTTATATCACTTCTTATACTACTTTACGAAAAACACTTTAAACATTATCTTCTAAAATGCAGACTTCAAAACACTACAAAATAATACATACTACGAAGTTATTTGTTTGATTATTATAATTGTGGAAATACAATCATGTTGCGTGTTAGATTGCAAGATTTTTTATCTACATTTTGTAGTTTTTTGTTATATTAGGATTGTTTTGCATTTTTCCCTTTGTATCTATTCATATTTGATTATTCTGTACTTCTATGATTTCCACTATTATACCCACTTGTTTTCTTACCCAAAAAGGAATATCAACAATAATTCGTTATAACGTGTATGAATAAGCATAATTTTTCTTTGACAAGACATTGTACTAAATAGTTTTTTAATTAATTCAATTCCCATTAGATTAATTAACGTGTACAGCATTAAGGTCAATTTTTTTGAAATGATATTGTACTTAAAGGTTTTAATATAAAGTTACCAATAGAAAATGCAGTACACATATTCTCTAGCAATGTTTAAAATAAAACTAGAAACTATATTGGGTTCGAATATGTTCTGCTTATTTTGAGTTAAAACAACATTTACACAAACTAGTGCGAGTACATGAGGAAACAAGATTAAAAAAAACGGAGTTCGTATCCAATTCTATTTTATAAATTATTTTAATGTCAATAGAAAAACAACAAAAATTAAGACGCTCGATAAAAGGGAAAAAAAAGAATAAGATAAAAGTAAGAATTTGTGGGGACTCGAACTACAATTGGTGACCGACAAAAAAAGAATTCCAATTGGTGAAAATTGTCGTCCCTCCACGAAGGATCAAATTCTTTCAAACTTCAAATCATTAGTGTCTTCTAGAACCCAAGTGGTTAAAAGATTCCCTCTGATTGCTCACAAACAAGCAAATCAAAGCATATATCGATCTTACTATATGGAAAATTAAGGAAAACAAAGTCTTATTAAAAATAAACCTACTTACAAAAGACCTATTATTGGTAGATAAATATCATAATGATCAAAGTGCATTAGATGATATCTCACTCGACACTAACCACATGTGTATGCATGCACGTACAGCGGTGTAGTCTGTATGGATAACGGAATAAACAAAACTAACGCAATTGCTAAACAACAAATCAACAATGTTTTCTTCTGTTTGTCCATTGAAAATTTGGGATGATAGGTTCCACCATTTTAATATTTTAGTTTTTATGTCACCAATCGAAACTAGAATCCAACTTGTCTGGCCGTGATAAAAAAGAAGATAACTTTAGTCGCAATTCTTGTTTATAAAATAAAAAGATATAAGTATAGTTTCATGTATTTCAATACATTTATTACAAAAAGAAATAACTGCATGGCTACAGATTAATCAAGAGACAAGAGTCAAGAACCCTTGGATAGATATTAAATAAACTTAGAAAAGAAAAAGATTGCTTGGATCTTAGGCTTTAGACAGACAAATCTATCTAATTATTATTATGGTATTAGAAAAAAAAAACATAAGTTGTTATTTGGAACGTGCTTCTCATTTGTTCATGCCGGTCTTTTCCTTAATGGTTTCACTCGCCCCCTGTGCCTTCTGCTTCATCTGCTGTCCCGTCTATATTTTGGGTTCCAAAAAATAAATATCGAATTCTCATAAATACATTTGGTTTCACACAAAAAGTATTTAATAGAATAAGAAAAGAAAATGGACCTCTTGCAGAGATTCCTTAGCAGATTGGGCAGCATTGGAGGCCTTGTCCATCAGGTTGCTTGCTTTCTCCTACAACAATTTAAGTTACTTCTCTAATTAATATTAACTATTAATCTAAACCCAAATTTAACAAATACTTATATTTAAGCTTAGAAACAGTGTCGTATAGACAAAACCTGAGTTTGGCCTTTAGCTTGGCCGGCCTGGAAGCTCATGTTCTGACTGTTGTTAGACATTCTCTTATCTTATCTTCAGAAAATAAAACTTAATAAACTGTTGAGCTTTTGTAATTGTGACTTGAGAGGAAAGAGCATTACGGGTAGATGTTTATATACTTGTGGGGTCCCCTGTTGTTACCTCCACGTGGGTTTCTGTGATTGGGTGTTAGTTTAGTATTTGACACGTGGCTGGTAACGCTTAGTACTCTCCGGTCCGATTGGGAGATGTTGACCACGAGACAAGCAAATCCGTTATAGACTTGTTCCAATGTATTAATAGTCTTATATAGTTCTGTTTTTATTTGATAAAAAAAGTTCTGTTTATAACAAAAAAAAAAGATATGTTTATAACTT
This sequence comes from Orychophragmus violaceus, assembly GCA_030180135.1. Lineage (NCBI taxonomy): Eukaryota > Viridiplantae > Streptophyta > Magnoliopsida > Brassicales > Brassicaceae > Orychophragmus > Orychophragmus violaceus. The sequence goes on from CM058238.1 coordinate 27,186,658, forward strand.
CTCTTTTGTGTGTATGTGTGTGTGATGTAATCTTAGTATCATTTTATTTTTGTATTACGTAGTAAAGACTTACATTGATAATTGTATAATACTATAATAGATCTTAAACCATACTGAATCGAATGGTCACCCTATTTAATACTAAAAAGATTCAAAATTTTGAGAAAACAATTCAAATATCGAGTGATATGTAAAAAGAAACTTTTGAGTAAGTCCACGAAAAACATTTTCTATCATTCATGTAGTATGGACCCTTGAGATAGTCTACATACATATCAGTATATGTTAACGTTTTTCAAAAGCTTGTGACTTTTAGAGCTTATCCTCAAACCAAAACAAAACAAAGACAAACGGTATAAATTGATCAAAGCTACAAAAAGCAAGCACGCAAGACGGCTTTCTCTTCTCTTCTAACTTTTATGTTGGTTCTCAGTTTTGCATTATGATCTAAAGAGCGTAGTAGTAGTAGTAACCAAGCAAGAGAAGCACCAAACTACAAGAGCAACAGGAATGTCCCAAACCGAGTAATTTCTCGTACTCGACATCTTACGATTCATGATTTGTAAAGATAAATCAACGACTTTCAAACCAAGTTGACCAACAGAACTTATCAACATCAGAAGCATGAACATATGTCTCTATCTTGATATTCGCTCAATAAAATATGCAAGAATAAAAAGACAACAAACAAAAATGGAAAGAGATATTACCTCTTCATGGACTATAATCATTGACATTTTAGGATCTCCAACGGAAGAAACACACATCCATACACATGAGGAAAACTTTTAGATCTAAAAGAGATGGGACATTGTTGATCTGAGAAACTCTTCAGATAATATGAAAAGACATGGTTGATTCTCGATGATGTTTCACACAAAATCTAGAAAGCAAGTACATTTTCAGTAAATAGTAGAATATGAATTGTCTAAGACAAGAATCTTTATAGTTTCTAAAATTTATGAGTAAAAGGTGTAAAGACCAAAAAAAGACAACCTTTGGTTTAGTTAATATGTTTGAGCCTTAACCGCTAATGATATTTTTATTATCTTATTATTATTTGTATCTTATATTATAATTACTAAATAAAAAAATACTATATGATACGACTTATACCCTACTATTTTGTGACATGAATAATAAGTCGCATATTAGTCGTACAATAGCGACAAATTAACAACTTTGTTACTACTATATACGGGGTAGCAAATTAGTCGTCCAAATAGTGACTCTTTTGTGACTTTTACACGACCCTTAACAACATACGCAGTGTGGTGGCTAAATTACTGAGTACGCTGCGACTATTATATTTGGTCTCGACAATAGTCGTTAAACAGCCGTAAAGGGGCGACTAAATTGGTGACAATCGTTTCTGGTTGTATATTAGCGACTAATATATCTGTAGTCGCAAAAATGTCTCCAAATAGTCGCAAAATATTACGACTAAAAGTATAGTTGCAGGTTGCAGTCGCAAAAACGTTTTTTCTTGTAGTGCCTGGTAATTCTGATTGTTCATCCACAATGAACCTCTGGACCGATCTCACTCTAATGAACCCTAATATCGCCTACTACAAACCTCCTACAATGAAAGAGAAAGTCGGTACATAGGATGAACGTTGAAAATCTCCTTAGGAAATATTTCATCGTTCCTCTGATACCATTCCATCTCTCTCTCTCTCTCTCTCTATCTCTCTCTCTCTCTCTCTCTCTCTCTCTCTATCTCTCTCTCTCTCTCTCTCTCTCTCTCTCTCTCCTCTCTCTCTCTCTCTCTCTCTCTCTCTCTCTCTCTCTCTCTCTCTCTCTCTCTCTCTCTCTCTCTCCTTCCTCCGGCTCCTCTCTTCTTCTTCTTCCCTTATTTATCTCTTTCTTTTCTCTTGTGAGTTGTGGTTTGAGGAAATTTGTTACGGGTAGCTAACTCCCATCTCCCTCCACTTTTTTGAACCAAAAAACCATCCAAAATAAATGAAATTCAGTTCTGACCTTTTGACTTGTATCTCCCTCCACTAGAAAACACTTAGATGCTTGCCACCACATCATCTCAAGTTCAATGTAAAATGGTGAGATGTCTTTTATGATTCAATGTATCTAAATTTACATTCAATGCATCAATCCTTCTCTAATAATTCCATTACTCATCAACCTTTTTGGGCTTGATTTTTTGTCCAAGAATATATCATATCTTAGCCCAAGCTTTCATGATCCAAGTCCTAGTCCAAAAATTGTTATTTTTAATTTTTAATCACTAATTACTTCTTAATAATTCAAAAATCATAACTTAATCCAGGGTTCAAATATTTCTAATTCTTTTTAACCATAGCTCATATATATTGTAATAATGCTGTGGTCGAAATTTCATAATATTTGGTGCATTTAGAAGGGTTTTAAGAGTTACCTAATCACTTATTTAATTTCTCAGTAAAACCGTTTATTTATGAAATTTCCCAAAAATTTCCAAAATTAATTTATTAAAAATAAAATTCATATTATTAGAAATAAAATATCATTACACAAAATAATAATATTTTATTACTTTCCGAGATCGGGGTATTACATTCTTTCCCTATTAATAGAATTCGTCATCGAATTTTTTAGAGTTCTAGAAAACTCCTTTCTACTGCTGATACATCATCAACGAAAAAACTTTGGATATGACGTTTTAAATCTTGAATCTTCCTCCTACGTAACAATCACACGGTTATGATTTCTCCATAAAACTTGAATTTGTGGAATCTCTCGATTCTTGAGTTTCTGGATACGCCTCTCTCCGATTCGGATGGGTCCTTTGGTGTAGGTAAGGTTTGACTAAAGATCTTCTATTTTCTCTGTTTCTACATCTCTTGGATCATGAATGAATTTTCGTAGCATAGACACATGAAACAATGGATGAATATGCATGTCTAATGGTAAATCCAATTTGTACACCACTTCACCAACTTTACCAATTGTTTGGTATGATCTGATGTAGCGAACTGCTAATTTTCTAACCTCGTTGAAACTTTCCCCTCTTCTTTGCGATGAAACCATCAAATAAACCCAATCTTCGACTTCAAAGTTAACTTTTTTCCTTGCTTGGTCTGCAAATTTCTTCTACCGGTATTGAGCTTTCTTCATGTTGGCCCGAATCATTTGTAGTTTGCTGGTCGTATCATCAATGATCTTTGGTTTGAAGACTTCTCGCTCTCCAATCTCGGTCCAACATAGCGGAGTTCTACATAGTCGTCCATATAAATTTTCATATGGAGATTTTCCGATACTGGAATAGTATTTGTTATTATGAGAGAACTCCACTAACAATAAGTGTTTCTCCCAATTTTCGGCCCAATCAAGTGCACACATTCACAACATGTCTTCAATGGTCAGGAAAGTCCTTTCGGTTTGGCCGTCTGTTTATGGATGGTAAGAAGTACTGATGTCCCAACGCTTCCTATAATGCTCTCCAAAAGATGGAGGTAAACCGTGGATCCTGATTGACACGATATCCGTCGTAACTTCATGTAGGCGAATGATTTGATCAATATAACACCCAAACAAAGCTTCCACCTTATATGTTTCCTTTATCGGAATCAGATGAGCCACCTTGATCAATCGATCAATAATCACCCAAAGTGTATTATTCGCTCTTCCTTTTGCTGTCGGCATTTCAGGATAAAATCCATTGATACGGAATCCCATTTCCATTGAGGAATACGTAAATTCTGCAGTAAACCACTGAATACTTGATGCTCCACTTTGATATGCTGACAAGTCACGCATTGCGCTACCCATCGAGCTATAGATTTCTTTATTCTCGGCCAATGATAACATATCTTCACATCCTTATACATCTTCAAACTTTCGGGGTGGATGCTAAGTAAGGAATGATGTGCGGCTTCCAATAATTCTTCTCGCAAACCCTGACCTTCAGGTACAGTAATTATTCCTTTGAGAAATAAAGTACCGTCATTGGCCAAATGATATCCGCTCTGGTTTGGTCCATATCCATTTTTGACTTCTTCGATGAACCTTGAGATTTTCTCGTCTCTCTGCTGCTCTTCTCATATCTGTAGAACTAAATCCACTTGCCTTATAGCTTGTAAGACTAATGGCTTATTTGCTTCTCTTTCAATCGCAGGCAGATTTACCAACTTGAGTTCTTCAGATAAAGATTCAAGTTCCTTGCCGTTGCTAGCATTGGTTTTCCGCCGGCTAAGTGCATCTGCTACCACATTAGCTTTTCTGAGATGATTCTTGATCTTGAGATCGTAATCTGCAATGAATTCCATCCACATTTTTTGTCATAGATTAAGCTCCGGTTGCATGAACAAGTATTTAAGACTTTGATAGTCCATAAATACTTCTACGCTTTCCCCATAGAGGTAAGACCTCCAAATTGGCAATGTGAACACAACTGCTGCCTTTTCCATGTCATGCGTCCGATAGTTCTCCTCATGCTTCCTCAACTGACGGGATGCATAAGCGATGAATTTACCTTCTTGAATTAGTACACACCCGAGTACAACTCGCAACACATCAGTATACACCGTATAGGGTTTCCCATGTTCTGGCAATGCCAAAACTGTTGTGAAGTCAAAGATGTCTTTAGCTTACCAAAAGCATCTTCTGCTTCCTTGCTCCAGATAAAGGGAACTCAGTTCCAAATATCTGGAACTTCTGGGCAACTTTGCAATATCAGCATTTTTCATTAAACCGCCGAGATCTGGCCTAACTCGATGTGCAACGATCGATGCATAGGTGCATCGATCGACACACTCCTCTGTTTCGGAGTGTGAGCATAAACTCTCGGGTCAAAACTCCAAAATGCTCCAAATAGCTCCATATTCTCCAAATCCGCTCCAAACGTGTGTGTACCTAATAACACCTATAAAAGACTCGAAAGAAACTATAAAAGACTCTAAAACACACTTATATCATGGTATAAAACCGGTAAAAACCATGATATATCAACTCCCCCACACTTAGCCTTTGCTTGCCCTCAAGCAAAACAGAGAACTAAAACATGGTGAAGAGGTTTGAAAACTTTCAGAAACTCTTTTTGTCCTAGAAGCAACAACACTCAGATTCCCCTTAGTAAACCACTGAAGATAGTAACCCAATCTTCGACTTCAAAGTTAACTTTTTTCCTTGCTTGGTCTGCAAATTTCTTCTACCGGTATTGAGCTTTCTTCATGTTGGCCCGAATCATTTGTAGTTTGCTGGTCGTATCATCAATGATCTTTGGTTTGAAGACTTCTCGCTCTCCAATCTCGGTCCAACATAGCGGAGTTCTACATAGTCGTCCATATAAATTTTCATATGGAGATTTTCCGATACTGGAATAGTATTTGTTATTATGAGAGAACTCCACTAACAATAAGTGTTTCTCCCAATTTTCGGCCCAATCAAGTGCACACATTCACAACATGTCTTCAATGGTCAGGAAAGTCCTTTCGGTTTGGCCGTCTGTTTATGGATGGTAAGAAGTACTGATGTCCCAACGCTTCCTATAATGCTCTCCAAAAGATGGAGGTAAACCGTGGATCCTGATTGACACGATATCCGTCGTAACTTCATGTAGGCGAATGATTTGATCAATATACAACCCAGACAAAGCTTCCACCTTATATGTTTCCTTTATCGGAATCAGATTAGCCACCTTGATCAATCGATCAATAATCACCCAAAGTGTATTATTCGCTCTTCCTTTTGCTGTCGGCATTTCAGGATAAAATCCATTGATACGGAATCCCATTTCCATTGAGGAATACGTAAATTCTGCAGTAAACCACTGAATACTTGATGCTCCACTTTGATATGCTGACAAGTCACGCATTGCGCTACCCATCGAGCTATAGATTTCTTTATTCTCGGCCAATGATAACATATCTTCACATCCTTATACATCTTCAAACTTTCGGGGTGGATGCTAAGTAAGGAATGATGTGCGGCTTCCAATAATTCTTCTCGCAAACCCTGACCTTCAGGTACAGTAATTATTCCTTTGAGAAATAAAGTACCGTCATTGGCCAAATGATATCCGCTCTGGTTTGGTCCATATCCATTTTTGACTTCTTCGATGAACCTTGAGATTTTCTCGTCTCTCTGCTGCTCTTCTCAGATCTGTAGAACTAAATCCACTTGCCTTATAGCTTGTAAGACTAATGGCTTATTTGCTTCTCTTTCAATCGCAGGCAGATTTACCAACTTGAGTTCTTCAGATAAAGATTCAAGTTCCTTGCCGTTGCTAGCATTGGTTTTCCGCCGGCTAAGTGCATCTGCTACCACATTAGCTTTTCTGAGATGATTCTTGATCTTGAGATCGTAATCTGCAATGAATTCCATCCACATTTTTTGTCATAGATTAAGCTCCGGTTGCATGAACAAGTATTTAAGACTTTGATAGTCCATAAATACTTCTACGCTTTCCCCATAGAGGTAAGACCTCCAAATTGGCAATGTGAACACAACTGCTGCCTTTTCCATGTCATGCGTCCGATAGTTCTCCTCATGCTTCCTCAACTGACGGGATGCATAAGCGATGAATTTACCTTCTTGAATTAGTACACACCCGAGTACAACTCGCAACACATCAGTATACACCGTATAGGGTTTCCCATGTTCTGGCAATGCCAAAACTGTTGTGAAGTCAAAGATGTCTTTAGCTTACCAAAAGCATCTTCTGCTTCCTTGCTCCAGATAAAGGGAACTCATTTCCCTGTTAACTTCTTCAAAGGCTCCGCGATTGATCAAATCCGCGAACGAAATTCCGATAATACCCTGCCAAGCCAAGAAAAATCCGAACTTCCGTCACTGAGGTAGGCCAAGGCCATTCTTGGATTGTTTTACTTTCCCAGGATCGGCTAATACTCCTTGCTCGAATATGTGATAACCCTGAAATCCAATTTCCCTCTGCCAAACGAACATTTGCTAAACTTATCAATAATTTCAGCTTCTGCAATCTCTCGAGAACCAAAACTAAATGCTCCTTTTTTAACAAATTTGTTGAGATAATCATGGAACACTTCATTCCTTAATTGCATAAAGGCCGTCGGTGCATTGGTAACCCCAAAAGGAATTACCACGAACTGAAAGTGCCCACATCTGGTTTGGAACATTGTCTTCATGATATCCTATTCAACGATAGGAATTTGGTGATATCCAGATGTCATATCCTTAAGCTGATCTGAAAGTTTGTCGATCCTAGGCAACATATATTTATCTTTATTAGTGATTTTGTTGATGTCGTTATAGTCAATACACAATCTAATAATCTCATCTTTCTTCCTTACGAATAGTAATGGGGCTCCTTACGGTGATGACCTTGGTCGAATAAAACCCTTCTTGATCAAAACTTCAAGCTGCTTCTTGAGCTCTGCCAACTCTACTGGTGCCATTCGGTAAGTAGCCTTTTCAATAGGCTTTGCTCCTGGTTCCAAATTAATGGTAAAAGGATTACCCGAGGTGGAGGTAATTCTTTTAACTCCACGAATACATCCTAGGACTCACGAACCATAGAAATATCATTGATTTTGATGTCTCCATTGACGGGTCCTTCACCAACAGATATGAACACCAAAAATGCCCATGTATTGTTTATCAAGTCTTGTACTCGAAGAGACGCCACTAGAGATACTGATTTACTAGGGTTAATCACGTAGTAAACTAATTCCTCCATTTCGTTTCCATGGAATGTAATTCTCCCTCGACCACAATCTAAATGGGTCTGATAACCATACAACCAGTCCATTTCGAGAATAACTTCGTACAGTGTCAAAAGTACGACTAACAGATTTGCCAAGAAACTCCTCGCCTCGATCACTATTGGTATATTCCGAACGTACTTGTCTACTTGTATGGTTTGGTCTTTGGGGGTCAACACATCGACATTAACTTTTTCCACTCTATAACTTCCTACGAGTTGGATGACTAATTAGGGAGTCACAAAACTATGTGTGGCTCCCGATTCGAACAATACATTCGTGGGACAACCCGTGATATGTCTGGTTCCTGTGATAGGACCCTGGACGGGTTTTGGAGCCTCATTATTATCTACTTCTAAGGCATAAATCCTACCATCTAAGACTTGACGCTTATAGGAGGGATCAATCGTAGGGCGAGCTGGCGGAGGCTGAATGGCGAATGGGGTGGCTTGGATCAGGTTCTTACAAACCTTGAACAAAATGGCCCTTCTGGACACATCGAAAACAAGTAAGTCCATCTGATGTATGTTGTCTTGCATTCCCTGGACAATACTTGAAGATGTGTTCGGGCTGGCCGCAGTTGTAGCATACTGATGCTCCTATGGATGGGTCATATGGTCCTTGGGGTCATTTGTCTTTGTCTTTGAAATGAAGGTTTTATCCAGAATATCGAACCTGATGTTTGATGACCTTCCGCCTTGGTTTGAGCTAAAGTTTCCCCGCACTGCTCGTTCCGCTGCTAATTCAATTTCCACACTAACGGATTTCTCCACCAAATATGTGAGACTTGCAAAGTTCCTATGGCAAGTCGGCTTTCCAACTCGGGTTGAAGGCCGAACAGAAAGTTAGTGATCATAACCTCTTCATCTACTTTATTGTTGCTCACATAACGCTTCAGCCGCATGAACTCCGATTCATACTCCTGTACCGATGATAGGTTGTAAGTTTTACCCTATACTAACTGCAAGTGCACAATATATCAATGTAGTACTTAGGGATCGAATCCACGAGGACTCTAGGCAATGATAGGATTATAACTAAACAGATTAAACTAGGACAAAGCAAATTGTATTGAATAACTAAAAAGCAGGCAAGAAAGTAAATCAGTAGCAAGTTGTGGTTGTAAGCAATAAACTAAGGGGGCTAAGTCTAGGGCGTTCTCAGGAAATCAGACAAGCAGATAAATCATTCAGTCAGGATCTAACTAAGCCCAGTTCTAGAACTCAAACACAAATATAGAATTAACCAATTGTCGTTGCGAGAATTCTCTAAGTCTAAGTGCAGTAATCCAAATTCCATTGTAATTACTAACAGAATAAACCAGCTTTAATTCCAAGTTCGATATGTTCACAACCTTATTAAACCAAATTCCTTTGCGAGTAATTAAATTGCTCAACCTAAATAGTTCAGATTCTAAACCACAATGTCGTGTCAATTTAGCAACCTAAGGTCTAGATTCTAAGTGATCAGGTTAGAACTAGCATTAAACACAATTTAGTTTGAAGAACATCTATTGATATGAATCCTTAGCTGAATTAATTATATCTAACAAGTCATGAAATCCCTATGAGAAACCCTAAACCTAACTATGAAACTACTCAGACATAGAATATGAAAACATAATCAATGAAATAATAAATATCATAAAAGAAATTAGAATAATAAAAGGGGTTCGAAAACTTCTCCAAAAACAAAGTGTAGTACAGGATCAGATCAGCCCCAAAAGCTCTAAAACTCTCTGCTCTAAGTTATGATAGCGTATCTAAAAATTGAAGTTAAAACCTAATTAAATAGCTAAATCACGTCTTGGGGCTTCTGTGTAAATATCTGGAACTTCTGGGCAACTTTGCAATATCAGCATTTTTCATTAAACCGCCGAGATCTGGCCTAACTCGATGTGCAACGATCGATGCAGAGGTGCATCGATCGACACACTCCTCTGTTTCGGAGTGTGAGCATAAACTCTCGGGTCAAAACTCCAAAATGCTCCAAATAGCTCCATATTCTCCAAATCCGCTCCAAACGTGTGTGTACCTAATAACACCTATAAAAGACTCGAAAGAAACTATAAAAGACTCTAAAACACACTTATATCATGGTATAAAACCGGTAAAAACCATGATATATCAACTCCCCCACACTTAGCCTTTGCTTGCCCTCAAGCAAAACAGAGAACTAAAACATGGTGAAGAGGTTTGAAAACTTTCAGAAACTCTTTTTGTCCTAGAAGCAACAACACTCAGATTCCCCTTAGTAAACCACTGAAAGAATCAACCGCAAGATATCAAGACCAACATGTACTTCCCCCACACTTAGCAACTGTCCTAAGTAAACTCCACAATCAATCCAAGCAATTCAAATTCACCCTACTGACTTCTTAAGCATATTAAGTGTGGTCTCACCTAAGGATTATCGATCAAAGGGCACATGGATTCTTACTTTGCCAGCTCTAGACCACCATACTATCTGTTTCTGGTTCCTTTTCTTCTCTTTTCCCTTCCTTAGCATTCTGATTTTTCCCCATTGGGTATCATTTTATTTTTTTATCAGTGCTCTTCCCATTAAGGGGTGTACTTTGGACACATTCCATGGATGCACATGAGATGATAGTTGTAGCTACCACTCCCAGAGACCACTTCGGAGTTACTAATTCATCCTCAGTTTATTACTCTTTTTTTTTACTTTATGGAAGGGGAGAAGGGAACCATACTTGGACAGGTTTACAAGCTGTGTCAGAACTAACAAAGGAGTCCGACTCAAGGTATACCAAACCCTTAGGTGAGAAAATTAAAGTCAGGATTAAGGGTGAAGCTAGTAAAAGGATTCTCTGAATACCTGAATTGATATGGGTGTCCTCAGTAGGTTGATCCGTGTTGGATTTTCTAATAGTCATAGATTGATCTTTCAGCTTCATCCCAATGGTTACTTAAGTTCCTGCAAGATATTGTTAACTTCTCCAAAATTCACTGTTTCTTACTTAAACTGGTTTTGACTCAATAAAACAAATTTTTTTGAAAAACTGGACTGACTCTTAAGAAAACAGAAAGATAAAGTCAGTAGCTACCTCCCCCCACACTTGAAACACATTGTCCCCAGTAGTGTTAAGCTAAGGGTTGGTAAAAGAAAGCAAAAATGTTATGGATGTGTTGAGTTCTGTCTGATTTTTACCTCTGCCGCACATGCATCGATCGTTACATAAATGTAACGACCGTTGCTAGGCGATTTTTTGTCGTGTGTCGATCGTTGCTCAGGACCGAAACGATCGCTGCAATGCGATTACTCGTGTTGTGACGATCGACACAAGGTTTTGTCGATCGACGCATTGCGAAATCCGAGAACAGTCAGCAAGTTAGAAGGTTAATCCGTGAGAAACCATGAAATTTCAAACCTGCAAGCTGAAGATCACTAAAAATAGAGGAAATCAAAGCAACTAATAGTCTCAAACCAATCATAGCATCCAAACATAAATATCCTAAGAAATCAAAAGAAAATGCAAAAGAAAAATGAAAAAGAAATACAAAGAACCGTAGTCTAGAGATGCCAATACTCAATCACTCGTCCTCCGTGTCAGCAATGCGATCAGTACCACTCGAAGAACCGGGAGTCGGAGATCACCGTCTGCGTCGAGAAGGTGCTGGATGGTGTATCTGTGGCTGTCTCCTGCAAGTGCAGGTACGCATGAAGTTCCAAATGACCCGTAGAATACCATCCTCACGCTCTCTCAACTATGCCTCAGACATATCACCATAAGGCATCGTAGGCTCGGGAAAAGGGCCAACATCATCGACAGAGGCAGCAGGTGCAGGCACAGAGGAAGTAGAAGCTCGTGTAGAAGGTTCTCCTAGCGGATGAGCCATAGAAGGAACTCTGCGCTGATCGCTCGTAGGAGGCTGGAATCTCAAAGCATCCAGCGTATCGATCTGTGTAAGACCAGCAACAGGAAGATCCACACCACACTTCTCTGTGGCAGAGTCATAATAGACCCATATGTGTCCCTCCTTCAGCCATGTAGCACTCTGCAGATGGCTAAAATCAAGGACCTCCTTGCTATCATTACACTTTGTACCCTCTAAGGGAATCCTGCAATGTCTGAAAATGGGAGTAAGAAGACTCCCTACTCTCTCAGTTCCCACACCATCGAATGGCTTCTTCTGCAGGTCGCATAAATGATGAGTGAAGACAGCTCCCAAGTTGAGTCCCTTAGTGGGATCTCTCAGTACAGTATCCTCAAACTGGTCCCTCAGTCCAATGAACAGCATCTCCATCTCATTCTTACGCATCTTGTTGGCTTCAAACTTGCACAACAAAGTACTTCCCAAGATGCGCAAGACGTATCTAAGAACATGATGCCTAACCTTGATCACCGCCGTGGTCCTCGAGTTATACCGACCATTGCCAATACACTCCCAGAAATACTGAGCCTCCTCCACATCCCACTCAAGAGTCATGCCAATACGTGTCGGCTCAGTGCTGAATCCATAAATCCTGCAGATATCGAGAAGGGGAATCCGATACCTGGATCCTAAGCACATGAAGGTAAAGAAACCTCCTGAAGCCTTCCTGCTATCTGGGTTAGGGTAAACCACTCTGCAAGTGGCCAGTAGCTGTCTCACCAGCTCGGGATACAAGTCGTAAGGCTGCATAGGCATTGTCCCCAGACCAATGCCCTTACATTGTGCAAGAACCTGCTCATCAATGCCCAGACTCCTGCAAGTCGAATAATCCGCAAACTTGGTTGGCTTAAGTGTCATGCCACACCAACCATTGTAGAGCAATGTGTCAAACTCATCCCAATGATCATGTAATGGCCTCTCTATGAAGGTGTCGGTCTTGAACAGCTCATTAATCTCCATACCCCAGACCCTATCTGTCGCAATCAGCTGCGCATCTGCCCTGGGCCATGGTGGCTGTATAACTTCTCGATCTCTCTGATAATCCTCAGGTGGATCTGAGTCTCGATGGAACCACTCAGCTGGTGGATGATGATGTGTTGTAACTGCTGTGGTGGCTCTACGCTTACGAGCTTGTCGAGGAGGCATCTGCGAGAAAATCAAATAAATCATATAAGTCTCGGCAGAAAACTCCCTGTGAAATCGCAATGCAACGATCGTTGCACGAATGTGTCGATCGTTGCAGGGCGATTTCACAGCCGACATTCAATCCTCAAAATCGTTTCTAAATTCGTTCAAAAACCACACAAACAGCCTAATATCATCACCAATCATCCTAAATCAAGTCTATTCAGTACGGAATCATCAATTTCAAGCCAAAAATCCCTAATTTCTAAACCCTAGAACAGAATCCGAAAATGTTGAAAATGAGAGTTATTACCTTGGATTCACTGCAATTGGGTTAGAGAAATAGACAGGGGATATAAAAACAAGTAAAATCGAGATTTGAATTAGAGAAAACGATGAAGAAATGAGAGATTTAGGGTTTGGCACTCTCAGTTGTACGGACGGCGGAATGGGGAAGAAGAGAAGAGAAGAAGGGTTAAGGCACTTACCTGGATCGTGTGAGCAACGATCGATGCATAAGTGCAACGATCGACGCTGTTGAACCGAATTGGTTTCGGTTTAGCACGCGTACCTTAATTTTGCAATTAAACCATTTGCAACGACCGTTGCACAGGACAGCAACGATCGTCACAAGGCGATCTCATCTCTTCGTCAAATCTCCCTGCAACGACCGTTGCACATATAGCAACGATCGTCACACATCTCCAGACAGGTTTTGTATCTAAACCTTAGCAAAAACAAATAAAAACGTGAAATCCTAAGAAAAACACCAAAAATAAGAAAAACACTAAAACCTATCAGTGGGTTGTCTCCCACTCAGCGCTTGTTTAAGGTCATTAGCTTGACAGGACGAACAAGATCAGTTTGTTGGAGATCCTGACAGAGACTGTGATTGCCTCTGTGCAAGTCTCCTCATCCAAGGCGGAGAGTAAGCATCATCAGTGTGAACGCGTCCAAGAAAAGAAGGAGTGAAATGCTCCCCAGGATCCAAAACCGTAGTGTAACTTGGCTGCTCATTGTTTCCATCCATAATGGTGAAGGTATGCCCATCAATCAATGGCTTGCGCAGCCTGTCCATTTCAAAGTGTAGCGCCTCGTCTCCCAAATGGAGATCTATCAAACTGTGCCTCACATCTATCACTGCTCCAGCTGTGGCCAAGAATGGTCTACCCAGTATCAAAGCATCATCATGCTCACTGTGGTACTTAAGAACCAAGAAGTCTGTTGGAACCAAGTAGTTTCCAACTCTCACTGGGACGTCCTCAAGAACTCCTTCAGGAATCCTTATTGACTGATCAGCTAGGACAAGAGAGGTCCTAGTAGGTGAAAAATCCATCATACCCAGCTTCTCTGCCACAGAGTATGGCATGAGACTTCCAGCAGCTCCTAAATCACACAGAGAGCGCTTGAACCCATCCTCAAATATAGAACAACTCAGCACAAAAATCCCAGGATCAGGTAGCTTCTTAGGAACCTTGGTCAATAGCACATCACTTATATGCTGATGAACAACTATAACCCAATCCTTCAGCTCTTCATCCAGAGGCAACATCTTACCCAAGTATCTCAGCACATAAGGGTGATAAGGTGGATCATCAGATGGTGGAATTTATTCCAACTCTTCACCAATCTCTTCCAAACGCTTAAGCTCATCAATCTCTTGTTTAATCACCTCAGACACTTTAGGATACAATCGAATAGATTGTGCATAAATCTCCTGTTGAGTTATCTCAGAAACTCCAGGGAATAAACGGTTAAGCTCTGAATCTGCATCAATGTCATAAGAATTCTGTGAATCTGTCTGTCCACGCCATGCAACGATCGACGCTAAAGGTGCATCAATCGATGCAGTCAAATTTTCACAGATTCCACCCGAGAGATTTTCCTCAAAATCAGAAATTTCAGCTTCTTCAACCAGTTCAGCTGTATTTAGCTCAAATCTTTCACCTAGGTGTGATCCATCATCAATGTACACTAACCATGCCTTAATATGGGTGTCTACAACACTCTTTCCCTTGATGGAGCTTGAAATTTGGCTCACCTGAATGTCCAATTGCTTCACATGAGTGTTTAGAGACTCAAACTTCACATTGAGATCCTCATAAACAGCATCCAACTTCTTGTTGCAGTCCACACCAATCTTAGTATGTCCTTCCAGCAGCTGCTCCATCATTGCCTCCATCTTACTCTCATGAGTACTAGCTACAGTAGGTGCTTGGTAAGAAGAAGATCCATAAGTCCTCTGATTACCTTGTTGATAAGGTTTCTGAAAACCAGCATTCTGTCCAAAGCCAGAAGAGTTTTGATTGCTTGTGAAAGCACTCTTCTGACCACTGAAAAATCTATTACCTTGCTAATTTCCAAACCTATTACCTTGGAATCCAGATCCTCCGATGTAGTTCACATCCTCTTCCTGACCATCTTCTTCATCATTGACCATCTCAACATCTTGAGCAAAGTGGACAGCTTTCTTCCCAGCTAGAAGATTGCAAACAGTGTCCAACTTAGATCTAATATCAGCTATTTCCGAATTCTCCATCTTCCCACCGGACTTCTTCCTTCTCTCATCAGTAGTCTTGCAGCTATTACTGCTTACTAAATTATCTATCAACTGCTTAGCTTGAGCAGGAGTCCTAGTGTTAAAGTTGGCATTGCTAGAATTTTCCAACGCAGTCTGATATGGAAGATCTATTCCTCTAAAGAAGATGCCCAACAATGTTACCTCAGTGAATCCATAATGCGGGCAGTCACGTTGGTACTTCTTAAACCTCATCCAGGCTGTCTTAAGAGGCTCTGTTGGACCTTGGGTGAAGGTGAGAATGTCCAGCCTGGACTGATCGGAGCGAGCATCATCGTAGAAATATCGCAGGAACTCACTCTTCAGAGCGGCCCAAGTATCAAACGTTCCAGGTGGAAGTTGTTTCAGCCAGGCTGCAGCATCTCCAGCGAGAGAGTAGGGGAAAATCTTGAGGAACAGATAGTCCTGGCACACTCCATCATACTTTATTCCGGTGACTATGTCCTCAAACTCATTTATGTGGTCCATCGGCTGCTCACTTGGAGAGCCATGGAAGGATTTCTGCCTCAGGAGAGAGTAGTAGATGGTCTTGATCTTAAAATCATTCCTCTCAAAATCAGGAGGTACAAGAGCTGACCGGTTAGCATGAAACTCATATGGACGGTTATAGTCAGCTAAAGTCCTCTCATGAACAACCATATGTCTACCTTGGGCATGTCCTTGGCCTTGGTTCTGCTCCTGTTGCGGTTGCTTAGGAGGATCAGAGATAAAATTCCCTTCAGCATCAATCGGTTCTCCAGCAGCATTGTACGGATTGTTGTGTCGGTCCCTCAGGGTACCTTGAGCATCAGGCTTTATGATCACACGTTCAACAACCATCCTTGCTCTTTGAACTCTTCTGTTAATCCTCTCTAGTATAGCAAGTTCTTCAAGTTGGAGGTTTACGAGATTAGTGTGTGGATTACTTCTGGTATCACACGTCTGCATAAACTGTCTGTAATCGCCAAGCAACGATCGATGCTAAAAGTGCAACGATCAATTCAACTCTAATCGCCTAGTCACGATCGACACAGAAAGTGCAACGGTCGATGCTATGTGATTATGAAACCTGCGACAGAGAGAAAACAGAGAAAAATTAGTAAACAAAAATAAAAATAAAAATTCTAGTAAAAACTCTAAGTTCGAATCTATCGAAGACTCCAAAGAGTCCCCGGCAACGGCGCCAAAAACTTGATAGGTTGTAAGTTTTACCCTATACTAACTGAAAGTGCACAGTATATCAATGTAGTACTTAGGGATCGAATCCACGAGGACTCTAGGCAACGATAGGATTAGAACTAAACAGATTAAACTAGGAGAAAGCAAATTGTATTGAATAACTAAAAAGCAGGCAAGAAAGTAAATAAGTAGCAAGTTGTGGTTGTAAGCAATAAACTAAGGGCACTAAGTCTAGGGCGTTCTCAGGAAATCAGACAAGCAGATAAATCATTCAGTCAGGATCTAACTAAGCTCAGTTCTAGAACTCAAACACAAATATAGAATTAACCAATTGTCGTTGCGAGAATTCTCTAAGTCTAAGTGCAGTAATCCAAATTCCTTTGTAATTACTAACATATTAAACCAGTTTTAATTCCAAGTTCGATATGTTCACAACCTTATTAAACCAAATTCCTTTGCGAGTAATTAAATTGCTCAACCTAAATAGTTCAGATTCTAAACCACAATGTCGTGTCAATTTAGCAACCTAAGGTCTAGATTCTAAGTGATCAGGTTAGAACTAGCATTAAACACAATTTAGTTTGAAGAACATCTATTGATATAAATCCTTAACTGAATTAATTATATCTAACAAGTCATGAAATCCCTCTGAGAAACCCTAAACCTAACTATGAAACTACTCAGACATAGAATATGAAAACATAATCAATGAAATAATAGATATCATAAAAGAGATTAGAATAATAAAAGGGGTTCGAAAACTTCTCCAAAAACAAAGTGTAGTACAGGATCAGATCAGCTCCAGAAACTCTTAAAACTCTCTGCTCTAAGTTATGATAGCGTATCTAAAAACTGAAGTTAAAACCTAATTAAATAGCTAAATCACGTCTTGGGGCTTCTGTGTAAATATCTGGAACTTCTGGGCAACTTTGCAATATCATCATTCTTCATTAAACCGCCGAGATCTGGCCCAACTCGATGTGCAACGATCGATGCAGATGTGCATCGATCGACACACTCCTCTGTTTCGGAGTGTGAGCATAAACTCTCGGGTCAAAACTCCAAAATGCTCCAAATAGCTCCATAATCTCCAAATCCGCTCCAAACGTGTGTGTACCTAATAACACCTATAAAAGACTCGAAAGAAACTATAAAAGACTCTAAAACACACTTATATCATGGCATAAAACCGGTAAAAACCATGATATATCGACCGACTTACTTCCTTGTCCGAGATTAGCAAATTGCCGTTGTATCCAACACTTTGATGATGAGGTAAATTAATTGCATTCAAATTTCTCCTTAAACACTGGCTATGTCATTACCGTGTGTCCCACTTGAGCTTCGCTGCTTTTCCACAAATCGGTTGCATCTCAGTCCAAGTAGTAATCTCCAACACTCAACTTGTAATCCTCTGCGCATTTTGTAGCCTTGAAGTTCTTCTCCATCATTTTGATCCATCGCTCTGCTACTAACGGGTCCATTCTGCCGGAGAAGTGCGTAGTCCCCATTTTCTTCATTGAAGAGATCAATGATAGGAATGACGAAAGAGTCACCACGTCAGGTGTTTTCTGTGGTGATTTCATGGCCCACGTCATGACTTCGTGAAGCATTTTCAAAGTGTTCTCCGCCTCCAGGTTTACTTGTTGGCCTCCTGCCGCATTCTGATCATTCCTTGGCATCTTCCCAGGATGATTGTTCTGAAGAACCTTGATGCTAGAACCACTATCTTTAATGTCATTCTCCGCAGCGATTGTAGCTTGACTTATCTTTCCTAATGTCTCTTTCGCAACTCAATTTTTTTCTAGATAAATCCAAAACACATGTTGTATGAGCATGATCGGAACCATGCTCTGATACCACATTTTGTAACGCCCATGTTCTGTTTTGACCGTACTCAATAAATAATCAACAATCAAACAAAAACATGATTACTGGTTTTCTTTAGTCGGGACCAGAGTCGTTACATTTTATTGTATTTGACTAAATCAGCCTAGGTCTGCAACTTAAGTTTCCAATCTAAACCAAGTTATTCAATTACATGTTCCTGAATTTCATTGAGGCTTTGCAACACGTAACCAAATTCGGTAGTTGTATTAGATCGGACTAATCTAATATAAACAACATGTTTACGAATATAAAACATTCATTATTATTTAATAATATAAATTTCAAAGTGTTTGGATATACATATAGGTCCAACGACAAATTTTAAATAAAATACATTACATACTTTACTTTGAAATATCGTTTTGCGAAAGAGAGGTTGACACTACACCGGCTGGCCTAACGTTCTGTGATCTGCTATCTTATGGGTTTTCTGGAAAAAATGTAAAAAGAGAGGGGTGAGCAATCTATTATTGACCCAGTGAGTTGAAATTTTTCAACTAACAGATTAACTTTTTGTCTACCCAACCCAACCCCAAACACAAACAAAGACGGAAAGTTAAAAAAGCAATATAACCATAAATAAATAGTCGAAGCACAATAGCAATAAAAAGAACTATATGCACGCTACAGGCCCTGGCAATATCGGCATTCCCTCGGAATACCTATTCCGTCACAATAAAGTCCCATGGAAGTAATCCCCCGACTCTTACTCATAAACACAAAGTAATACAAGTAAGACACCATTCTCCATCCATCGATACGCAGCGACTCGGGCTACACCTAGATAGCCAAAGTTTCCATGCAGTCTGGCCTTAGGACATGACCCCATTTCTCTGAATACACACCTACCGGCGTCACCCATTAGGTTAAGGCCTGCCAACACCACGATCCGGGAGTACGTGAAATGATCGGAAGCTCCCGAGGATCCATCGAGGATAGAAGTTGATATGCCCACTACTACATCATGCCACTTACAGATCAATAAAATCGTTAGTGATATCATATCTCAACAATCATATCACCCAATACATCATTCTCATCATAATTCAATGATAGTCTCATACTCATTTTACCAATCACAAGTGTGTCATACGATAATAACTCAATCATAATAATAACCAAGTATAACCATAACATCAATATCACCCAACAATATTATAATCAACAAAGTGTAACTATAACATCAATATCACTCATAACCATATGATAATCAAACCGACAATAGTTATAATCATATCAAAAAATTATAACTAAGTATCGGGGAACTGCATAACAACTCAAACAATTAACCCTAACTAACCCTTTACATTTTCGTGGTTGACCCCAGTAATTCCGTTCGTTCTTCCACAACGAACCTCCAGACCTATCTCACAGTAACAAACCCTACTAGCGTCTACTATAAACCGCCTACAAGGTAAGAGAAAGTTGTACATAGGATGAATGTTGAAAATCTTCGCTTAGGAAATATTTCATTGTTCCTCTGATACCATTCCGTCTCTCTCTCTCTCTCTCTCTCTCTCTCTCTCTCTCTCTCTCTCTCTCTCTCTCTCTCTCTCTCTCTCTCTCTCTCTCTCTCTCTCTCTCTCTCTCTCTCTCTCTCTCTCTCTCTCTTATTTCTCTCTTTCTTTTCCCTTGTGAGTTGTGGTGTGAAGAAATTGTTTGGGGGAGCTCCCTTTTTATACAACAAGGAGGTGGATCAACACCATACATGTGTGACTCCTCCACTCCCATCTCCCTCCATGTTTTTTCACTCAAAAACCATCCTAAATAAATGAATTTTCAAATCTGACCTTACACTTGTATCTCCCTCCTCTAGAAACCACTTAGATGCTTGCCACCACATAAGCTCAAGTTCAATGTAAATGGTGAGGTGACCTTATGATTCAATGTATCTAAATTCACATTCAATGCATCCATTATTCTCTAACAATTATGTGGCCCATAAAACGTTTTGGGCATGATTTTTGTCCAATAATATATCATCTCTTATCCCAAGCTTCCATGATCCAAGACCAAGTCCACACATTTTATATTAAATTTTTGATCACTTATTACTCCATAATGATTCAAAAATCATAACTTAATTCAGCGATCAAATATTTTTAATTCATTTTAACCATATCTAATATATATTGTAATATTATTGTAGTAGAAATTTCATAATTTTTGGTGCAGTTTAAAGGGTTTCCGACTTACCCGATCACTTATTTAATTTCTTGCTAATAACCGGTTATTTATGAACATTCCCAAAATTTTCCAAAATAACTCTAATAAATTTCTTAAAATTATTTCATTTTATTAGCAATAAAATATCATTACACAAAATATAATATTTTATCGCTTTCCGAGATCGGGTATTACACCGAGTCACCGTGTATCGATGGACTGAGAACATGTCCTATGTCCTAGGACTTTGTGTTTACGTCAAGGAGTCGTGGGTGGTTTTAGTAACCATGGGGTATCTATGTGTTCCCGTGGAATTTACCGAGTTCACCATTGGGCCCATTGTGTGGAGATTATGATAGAGCCGCGTTAGTTAGATCGAGTCTAATCTTGGGCATGTGCCGCATTGTTCTCAATTTATGTAGTTACTGCTTGTTGATAAAGAATGCTTGTGTTGTGGAGCTCATTACGTCTTGGTAGATAGTGATCAGCTATTTTACTATACTGCTTATTATTGATTGTCATTTTGGGTTTTGGGTGGAGTAATATAACATGTTTAATAGTATGCTTAGTTGGGAGCCAATTCATTGGGCAATCTTAGATTGCTCATTAAACTCGCTTTTCAGTATTGAGGATTAACTCGGCGGACGCGGGAGGACCTCGAAGTAGTTTTTGGTTCGCATTTGGCTACGGTTTGCTTCGAATAATTTTTATTCAGTTTGTATTTTTATGGGTACCTTAAAAATTTCAGTAAACCTTGAAACTAGATAAATAGATTTAAAGGATTTAAAAGATTTAGAACACTTAAAAATAGAATTATTCCCTGATATATGGTTTAGTCTGTACCGAACACAACTCGTGAGAAGCGGTACGAGTTGAAAAGCCTTGTATCGTGGAAACAAGGTAAACGGAGCAAGGATGGTTTGGTTCGAGCCATTGTATAAAATCGGACCGTCTCTGGCTTTCGTATTGTGACGAGCTTTTCTCATTTGGCATACACGGGTTTGATCGGTCATGTTCTTGTTTGATTGATGGCCGGTTAGCTCGTTGGTAAGCGGAAAACAGGAAATAGGTGTTACACCTTTTCTCTACTACATAGATCCGAAATTACTTCACTACAAAGGTTAAAAATATAAGGTGAGAGGGGATCTCCTTACCTTAATCCTCAGCTTAGTTTAACTTTCACATTAGCTGATCCATTTATGATGAATGAATAGTTGACTGTTTGTATCCATTGCCTAACCCATTATGTCCATTCATCATGGGAACCAAGTCTTATTTGAACCACTTTGATGAATGGCCATTCTAATCGGTCATAAACTTTGATCATGTTAGTCTTGACCGCCATAGAGCATTGCTTTTCTGCTTTTGAGTTCTTGAAATAATGTAGGATTTCATACATAGTGAGGAAATTATCTGTGATAGAACTTTTTCAAACGAAAGCTGATTGATTCTCTACTATCAATGAATGCAAAATAGATTGAAGTCGACTCGTTAGTATCTTGGAAATGAGATTGTAGATGACATTGCACAAGGCTCTTGATGTGAATTCTGCCACCTTCTTGGCTCCTATAATATTCAGAATCAGTCTTACCAAGGTATCATTTGAAGATCTTGGCATTTTTCTTGTCTTGAAGAAGTCATTAGTTTCTTTAATGATATCATATCCTACTATGTTCCAGTTGGATTTGAAAAAGCGGGCTGAGAATCCATTCGGACCAGGCACTTTCTCTGGATGGATTGAGAACATTTATTCTTGGATTTCAGACGCATTGAGTTCTTTTATGAGCTTCTCGTGGATATCACTGGTGATGATTGGTATCAGAGATTTAGCAACAATCTTATCCGTCTCTAAATCATAAATTGGTTGAGCATTGAATAGGTCTGGATACTACTTTGAAATGACATCTGTGATTTTATCTTCTTTATAGAGTGAAATACCATTTCCATCTTCTATAACTGCTATCTTATTGGTTGTCTTTCTTTTTTTTTTTTTTTTGTAGTTGCATGGAATTAGCCTGTATTTTTATCGCCCAATTGCAATCAAAGTTTTCTACTGTGTTGTTGCCAGTAAGCTTCTTCCACCTTATATGCTTCATTTACTTCATCAGTTACCAATTTCGGCAATTTTGCATTGTGGGTATTGCTCACTAAGCCCTCTTTAGCTTAGCTCTTCAATTCTCTTTTGGCTGTTGAGGTACTTTTTTGTTCTAGAGGATGATAGATTTCCTTACTTCATCAATCTTTTGTCTTACCAATATATGCTCATTATCTTACTAGATTTTTTATATGAAGTGTATGACTTCCTCGTTGTCCTTTAACCTTTATCACTGTTTGAGAGAGCTCTGTACAGCCTGCATCTAACAATTTGATCATTGAGAACTCTCCATGAAAGCTTCTCTCCCACATGTTATAAGTCATAGAGATCATTCTCAAATAAAAAGCTCTAAAATTTCCAAATGATCCTTTTAGGATTATTGCGCCTTCTTCTCATTTGAGAGTTATCAATGATATCATTGAAATCTCCTGATATAAACCATGGGACTTAGCGAGCTGAGGTCATACTTATAAGGGCTTCCCATTGTTGCTTCCCAAGTTATTGATTTGAATCTCCGTATACGAATGTAGAATAAAAGTTGTTTCCTTCATATTTAATTTTGGCATCAATGAAGTTGTTATAAGAGGTTAAAACTTATAATTGTACTTCTTTTATCCACAGAAGAATAAGACCTTCTGCAGCTTGTCTTCTTGGTGGAATTATGATGTGATTCTTAAACTTCAGATCCTCTAGCTTTTTAAGAACAATTTCATTGGGGTTTTCCGTCTCCGATAGAAAGGGAATGTGCAGATCGATCTTACGCTTCATATCTCGAAGGTTACGAACTGTTAAGGGATTCCCCAACCCTTGGCAGTTTAAGCACACCATTTTTGAGGAGGAGGAAGGGATGGATTTTTAAAATACATCTTCTTCTTCAAGGTTGGTGGAATGATCACTGTCGATCTTATAGGGTCAGATTTTGTTGCTCTTGATGAACTTACCATGTTCGCAGCTTTGAAGTTGCGAGAGGAGGAAGGTCCTTTCTCTGGTTTCCTGTCAAATCTTTTAGGAGTTCTTTTTCTAGGTGATGTAGCTATACTATGTACCTATCTCTTCTTTTTTTTTTTTTTGAATCTAATGTTAAATTATATTCAAGAAAAAATAAACTTTTTACAAACGTTTATTGCACTGTTTTGTGGCTATAAGAGAAAATTGGAAAAAAATCTTCTAGAAACCTCTTTTTTCGAACCAAGTACGAAGGCCGTCTTCGTATTTTTGATTCCCGTCCCTTCTCATCGTCGATAGTCTGTTTCTCACCTTTATATCAATAGTTTTGATCATGGCTTCTAGTGGTAAAGGGTTTTCACCTTGCCTTCTGTTGTTTCTCTCGCACCAGATCGTGTGGATTGTTGCTTGGAGCACATACCGCATAATAAACGTTAGGATCCTCGGCTGTCTGGTGCTACTCACTGCCTCCATAATGTCGTTCCATTGAGCTGTATAAGAAGCTCCCATTATCCCTTTTGCAAGCTTTTCCCAGATTTTACCCGTATACGAACAAGAGAAGTAAAGATGGTCTCGGGTTTCTCTTGGCTCTGAGCAGAAAGAGCAGTCAATGCGTTGATTCCTACCCCACCTTTCCATTCTTTCTCCAGTGGAGAGCCTTTTTTTTGCTGCTAGCCAAGTAATAAAGGCAAATTTTGGTGTTGCGTAAGAGACCAAATACCTTGATGTGCAGACCATGGAGCATTTGGGCTTCTTAATTTCTCCAAAGTTTCGTTCGAGCAGAACTTGTCATTGTAATTATCCAATTTCTCCAGCCATAAAACCTTATCTTCTACCCCCTGCAATCGCTTTTCTTTGAGCTCAGATATTTCCTTTTCAATCTGGATGAGCAATGGATATATGTCTTCTTCGTCTCTATTGAGTCATTACATCGCCTAGGGTCATACCAATTGGTATGCCAAGATCGATGCTTCCTCTATGTCCCAAGCGATCATATAAAGTTCCAAGAGTTGACCAGCTATCAAACCAAAAAGAAACATTGTCTCCACTTCTTACCTCAATCTTATAAAAATCTTTGGCCAGGTCTCTATATTTTAGCATCTTACGCCAAATCCATGAGCCTCCTGATGAGCCTTGCAACGCCCAGAAAGAGCTATTTCTGATTAGATAATGTTGAATCCAGTTTGCCCATAGAGTACCTTTGGAGGATAAGAACCACCATATCAGTTTCAGAACACAAACTTTGTTTACCTCTTCCAAAGATTTCAGTCCCAGCCCTCCTTCTTTTTTCGGTGAACAAACTACCTTCCAAGATACCTTTGCTTTCCTGTTATTCAAATCTGGACCTGGCCATAATAAAGCCGCACATAACCTATCTCTTCCTTATAGTATGAGTTGTGGGTGGTTTTCGGGGCCAATTAAGCTTTTTCTTGGTGGTGTTCCAAGTTTATTTTTTGAAGAGGAGGTAGATGCTCTTCCTTATCAAATATTTCATGTGCAATTGTCGAGCCTAAACGCATAGTAACTGGGATTCTTTCACAGTTTCCACTTTTTGGGAGGTGATGTTTGCTCTAACCATTTGCACTGCCGTTTCTTCAATTTGCTATTTCCCTTAGCTAATCGGATTTTTTCTCTTCTTGCAACACTCTCAGTTGGATCTGGCCAACTTGCGTAATGTATCATCACTTCCCTTGTCCATGGCTGCAGTCAGAGCCTGTTGTGGAATTTATCCTGTAGGAGGGCTTGTTATTTGATCTCTCGATGGAGAATGGAATATTCTCCTAGAGGAATCTGAAGGGCAAAAGTGGTTCCCTTCTTAGGATTGATTCGACTCAGTTTGGCGAGGTTTCTCAATCCATAGTTGTCGAGTAGTAGATTGATACAGTTTGTGAGAGGTGAAGAGTCATATTGGTGGTTTGGAATGGTTCTACTCTCTTCGTCAGTTTTCTTTGTACTTAGGCGACACATAGGTACCATCTCTTTTCTTATAGTCTCTACCGAGACAGTACTATCGTCAATATATCTTCTGGTGTGTGGGTTCAGAGAGTGTGGAAGTATGCCCCTTTCATAGTGAGTTCCATAAGCCTCAGATTTCTGGTAGTTTGTTTATCTTAACTGATCAGAAGATACCATCCTTGATTGAGTCCTTGTATTCTCACGAGAGTGACATGGGTGATATTTTTGACCCGAGAAACTTTGCTTCCCTGATGCAGGTTCCGGTGGTAGCTTTTCAGTCTGTAACAGTGGTCAGTTTTTTAGCTTCGTGGTCGAGTTTGAAGCAGTTGGTACAAAGATTTTCCAGATTCTCAGTTTTGCTTCCACTTCTTCTCCATTGTCAAAATCGACAATTGTGGAGGTGATAAGAGGTTGCAGTCCATCAACTTAGACTCTTATTCTTGCAGCTTGGTGTGAGATATCCAACTCTTCAAAAAAATTGATGTTTCTTTCTATGCTTAGAAGTGTGGGTTCAGGCAATAGTTGGATATGAATCCCTTGGTAAACTAGAGTGGAAGTACCTAGACGTCGTAGGTTCTCATCTTTGGATGATTATCATCTACTGAGAAAAGTGATAAGGGCGGTTATCCAATATTTTATGAAGATCTTCTTGTGTGGCAAATTGGAATTGAAAGACTCCATGTCCCAGATCTGCGCCAACCAGAGGAGAAGAAACTTTCCAGTGCTCTGCAAAGAATATAATCAATTAACACATTTTTTGAGTTTTAGGTTATTTACCCTTCCAACAAGAGTAAGAGTATGTTTCTTTAACAGTGAAGAGGTGTCAAAAAGAGAAATTTTTACTCTAAGGTGCTCTAGGAGAACCATTCTATAGATCCAAACCTTTCCTTTTTCAGTAGGAGAATCTACTGCTCATTGTAACCTTACGTTGAGATCAATTTGTTCTGAGTTGGACTAGTTGTATTACTTAAGGATGCTTGAATATTCTTCACCAAAGGTGAGTGGATTCTATCTTGTTGTAAGTAACCAAGATGAAAGTTCACTGTTATATCTTAGAAAGAGGTTAGACATGCAAGATTCAAAGCAAGTAAAGTATATATAGTCATATTCATCATTATCGTTGCTAAGAACAAAAAAGGGTTTAGATGGAGCTTAACCTTTCATGGAATGTGAGAGTGAGAAGGTTTTCTTGACAGCTTCAGTGGTAAGATATGGAGGGTTAGAGGCATCTTACCGGCGGAGAGGAGGACCACCGACCAACGTCGGGGGTGGAACCACAGAGTTCCAAAAATCAAGACAGTTTTGCAATGTCAACATTCTACTTTTAGGTAGAAAATAGGGTAGATAGATTGGCAGGTTGGAAAGGAGGTTTTTATTTTGAAAAAAAAAAAAAATGTTCAAAGGGGAAAAGCACAAAACTCTCTTGGTAGCTGTGTTTAGGAGAGTTTCTAAGTTCAATAGTCAACAAAATTAACGCAAATGTTGTTGGTATTTCAAAAATGTAATAAATGTGGTTAAAATACGGTTATTCACTTGTTCTTTTAATTATTTCTTTTGAATAATATAAACTTCTACAAGTTAATTTCATCCATCACTAAAGTTTTTTTGTAAACAACTTACTTATATTACTTAAGCTCCATGTTTCGTATTTGGGCCTTGGGCCATTTGTTATTATCACTGTATTGGACCTCATGTATTCTCTTCTGCTTCTGCCCTTTCGGGCTTGGCTTAATGAATGTCGACAAAAAAAAAACTCCATAAAAGAAGTAAATGTCCTCACAAAACATAAACATTTCGGCCAAACAAACAAACACTACAACGTCATAAAAACATAAAGAGATAAAGACAACAAAACACTTAAACAAGCTAAAGTCGTGATAAGTCCTCGAATCTCAACGACGATCGAGTTGATAAGTAAGTTGAAGCCATGAAAATTGGAGAGAACAATTAGTGATCTACTACCTGAAATTGGAACAACAACAAGTGCACATTTAACAAACTTCAGAATAACTACGAAGGATATTAAACACCTATAAATTGAGCCATTGATGACATCCCTTGTGACACAACAATTTGAACCATTGAATCCAAGGGGGGAAATGAACTTCGTAAAGGAGACAAACAAACTACAAGAATCCAAGAACTTCCAATTAAGGAGACTGTACACAACAATAACAAAATCCTCATAAAAAGGTAAAGAACTCTCATAAAAAGGTATGTGTATCCCTGATTCATACGGTAATAAAACCAGTAAAACAAGAAATGGCACATACACAATATCAAGATGTCGAGTAACATCTTTTTAAAGAAATAAAGAATATTCATAAAAAATAAGTAAACCTCACAGTGAATTAAAAGAAACCACTAAAGTTCTAAACCTAAAAGATATTACATCCCCAAAATATCAATCGAAGATAGACAAAGTTCCTTTCTACATTGCATTTATTATATTCATTATTAAGTTGTTATTATTTGGATCCAAAATCTAGCTATAGTTTAGGAGTGTGACTGGATAGCTATTATCCATGAAAGAGAATGAGTGAATTTTTTTTCCTTGAATCACACCAAAAAAATACCATTAGAACAACCAAAAGGCAGAGTAACAATATCCCATTAGATAGTGGAAATATTTTTTATTTTATATTATTTAATTTGAAAGAAAAATATTATAAATAATCAGCTAGCTATCCTCATTTTTTCATTTTCAAACACTTCTCTCATTTTGTTCCAACTTTAAAAAAAATATTTAAATTCATATAATATTTTTTGACAAATGAATTATATAATCTTCTCAGAAGTTATAAATATAAATATTTTAAACTTTTAATATAATATAGTATTATTTGGTATTAACACACGCACACACACACAGATATATATATATATATATATATATGTTTATTAACAAATACTATATTAATATATATGTAACTGCATATATATATGTATATATATAATTTATAAATATCTTTTATTTTAGTTTTTAAAATCATATTTATGAAATTTTGTTCTATTAATAATATTTTCTTAGTATTAACGAAGAAAGTATTGTTCATTTATGTAAAACCAATATTCACTGAATTTTAAAAGAGTTTCAGTTTTCCTTTAAATTATCTAAACATATTTTGTAGATTTGCATAGATTCTTTATTTATAAAACAAATTTGGATAAATATCGAACGAAAGAATTATATCATAAAAACTACACTTTTCTTTAATTTTCTAAAAACAAGACCTTTTTAGGTTAATTAACTAAATGATCCATATTTTTAATATTTAAATGAAAGAATAAAAAATTAAGTTTGTTTAAAGGAATATTTAGTTATTAAAAGATATAATTTATTTTTAAAATTAGGATAAAAGTGTTTCATTATTATTTACAAGAAAACATAGTTAAAAATGGTGGATTTTAAATTTTTAAAATCAGAAAATAGTTTTTTTAATTATCTCTTACCTATAAGAAAATCATAAATGTGTATAGAATTTGAAATCATGGAATAATTTTGGAAACTTGGGCTATGAATCATAACCTATTTCAATTAATAATTCAAAACCATTATACTCTCATACACAATTAATCTTTATACATATTTTATAATTGAATTTTAAATAAAAAAATTATAAACTTTATTTTGTATACGATATTAAACAGGCCAACGAATTCTCGTAGAACTAATAGTAGAGGCCGTGGTAGAAATGCTGGAGAAGGATCGTCGAATTCACGTAGAGGAATGACCGGTGATGTACCAACAAGCAGAGTAAATTTATTTTAACATCCATCAATTCTAATATCCTAAAGTGATTATTTCCTAAAATATTTTTTTGCATAGCCTAAATTTAAATGATCTCCTAGAACCACTCAAAAATTTCTAGAACTTGTAATCGGCGAACTGGAAGCGGAAGATTATACAATTAAGCTACCATTAGCTTCTGGTAAGCGAAGAATATAAGATTTTTTCTGAAGTAGTTGGAGAGGGTTAATTGGGAACCAAGATGAAAATCAAACTTGATTATTTGAGAAGATTGTGGAGTTACAGTAACATATTAAGTAAATGTATTGGTGTTCACGTTGATTGCACGACTGGACAAATTGAGATGTTGTTGACATGGTGGGAAGATCGATGCACGGTAATTTTACACTTTTAAAGCTTGTTCAATTATTTCATGTATAGTTATTTATTTTATGTTTAAAATATTAGTACTCTTTTCAGAATGATAATAAATATTTATTTTAATTATTGGTATCATATTCTTCTACAGGAATTCGGAAGTAATCATAAATATATTAATCGTACTGCAACATAAACCTCTTCCGTTTAAAGATTTGCTTAATCAAATATATGGCGAACAAGATGTCGAGAAAGATTATCATTATTCACAATACATGATTGGTGTTCATCTCCAACATGAAGAAAGTGCAACAAGGAATAATGATGATGATGATGATCTGGTTACCGATGAAACCGAAGAACATGTTCGGTCCTCACTTCCTCCCGATAACTGTATCGAAGAATGTCTAGTGGAGATCTACCTAGACTGTCTCAGTCACCTATTTATTCTACTAGAGAAGCCAGACGACATTCTCCATATACAACAAACATATCATCACATGTTCAAAGTAACTACACAACCTATTCATAAAAAAAGAGTTAATTTTAAGGCACAAATTGAAGGAAGACTTTAACATATGGAAGAATCTCGTGGAAAATTACTAGATGTGGTGCCTTCGCGTTAAAACTCTAAGGAAACTTATGGAGATGCACTCGCTATATTGGAATTTACTAATCGGGTCAATGAATACTTTTTGGTGGGAGGCAATTAAGTTGCTAATGAACGATGAATAATATTCGTGAAGGTTTCATGAAGTTATGTAGTGAAGGAAAAAAATTGTTATTTGGAGAGGTTGGCCGGTGTTGATAGACATGGAAATCCTTGTGATCTCATCAACCTATAAGTGACAAGTAGCACTAGTGGAAGTGGTCATGTAAGATCTGATGGTTATGGGTACGATTGTGGTGGATCTTTTGGTGGTGAATCAGTTGGTGGTGGGTCTGATGGTGGTGAGTGTGATGGTGGCGGGTCTACTGGTGGCGGGTCTGTTGTTGGTGGTTTTGTCTATGGAGGTTATGTTGGTGCGGGATCAACTAGTGATCAAGGTTGTGGGTTAGGCATGGGAGATTTCAATAATTATGAGCTTTCCCTTTTTTGGCAGGATTTAGTTCATATACTTCACTGAATTTTTTTCCAAATTTTGGGCCATTCGATTCGGGATCATTTCCAACTAATTTTTCTTCTTTCTTTGGTATTGAATCTCCTAGATCTACAAGATCTGCTTCGAGTAGGCTCCATAAATTATTAAACTTTTTAGTAGATCTAAGGGTCAAGATGGAAACAAAATCAGTGATGCTTATGTAGTACAACTTTAAATTTTAATATAAATTGCCTTTATTTATGTTTAATGTGTTAAGTTATGTTTAAGAAATTCTAATGCAGATATATTTATTATATCAGGAACTTCGAATTGCTGAATTACGTTCACAAGGAATCGAAAATCTTGCTGACGAAGAGATTGCAATGTTGATGTTACTAGAAGAAAAAAAAAATACTATGTATGAATGTATATCTCCTATGTTGCAGTATTATACGAGGTATTTTACGAAGAAACCTATGAGTTCAAATCGGGGAAAATAATGGCTTATCATACGAGATAAATTTATGACAATGCTATTTCATATCAAACACTTGTTTGGATAAGTCTTGAGGCTTTCATCCACATATGCTGAATACTGCAAGAAAGATATGGCTTAGAAAACTCGAGAAATATAACTCTCGATGAGAGTGTTGCAATATTCCTCATCATTTGTTCCCAAAATGATATGCAACGAATATTTCAGTCAGGTTTGGCCATTCACAAGAGATTGTTAAACAAAATTTCCATGATTTTCTTAATGCAATGGTACGATTGGCTGTAGATTATATTCGCCCACGAACAGTCAAAGAATTGGTAGCTATATCCAACCGGTTAGAAGAGAGAGAACATGTTGGTCTTATTTTAATGGATTTATCAGTGCACTTGATGGAACTCATGTGCCGGTATTGGTGACACCATGTCGAGAAGGTCTCCGATTTATAAACATAAAAGGAATAACAAGCCTTAATGTTTTGGCTATATGCGATTTTGACATGCTTCTTACATATAGTTTTGTCGGGATGGCTAGATCTGCCCATGATTACGAGTGTTGGTGACTGCGATACGAGATATCCAATGTTTCATGTACCTCCAAAAGGCAAATATTATCTTGTAGATTCTAGAGATGCTAACAGGCATGAATATTTAGCTCAATATCAAAAATAACAAGGGGTGAGACAAGATATTATCTCCAAGAGTTTTTCAACTGTGAACTTCCTTGGAACAGTAAAGAAATGTTTAATAGGTTGCATGCATCTTTTCGTTCTATTATGGAACGGACATTTGGAATTTGGAATAAGAAATGGAGGGACCTTAATGAAGTTTCAAGGTATGATATCCCTACACAAAGAAATGTTGTGTTCGCTGCAATGAGTTCGCAGAATTTTATTCTGCAATACAATTTTAAAGAATTGGATTTCGTAAATATGAATATCGAAAATAATTGTGCACAACCACAAGTATATGGGAATGATGAGTATGAAGACAGCAATGGTGCCAGAGTTGATGAAGAATCATATATATGAATATGGATAGTTCGTGATCAGATTGCTGAACAAATATAGTCAGAAAATCAGCGGAGACTGTGAAATCGTCGATAAATTTTAACATGTTCTAAATATTTTAATTTTAATGTGATTCCAGAATTAAATTTAAGGTGTGATTCAAAAAAAATATTGAATTATGTTTTATTATTTCTCTTTGGTTTTACTTGTTTTTATTTTATTGGTTGAAATACAATATAATATGTTTTTAATAAATCCCTCTCAATTATTCTCAATGACTTTTACTAACTACTAATTACATTAAATATTTTATTTTATTCTACTTTTTTCTTTTCAATCTCTTTATTTCCTTCCCCTCTCTATCTCTTTCCTTCATTTTCTTTCAGTTACTCTAATTTCATCCAATCACACCCTAAATACTTCCATGTTTGTAACGATTTTGATCCGGTAGGTTTTGGTTCAGTCGAGTATGACACAAAGTCTCTACATAATTTGATATTTAATTTCGTGCAAATACAAATTCCACCCTAATGAAACTGGCTAACATAGGAATGAAAATATAAATTAACATAGGAATGAAAATAATAACATAATCTGCTCAAGGAAAAAGAGAACATAATGTTGGTGGGATATCTAATATTGTGTTATTAGTCACTTAACCATATGTCTCTAACACCATCCAGATTTCATACTATAAAATGGCATAAAATGTGAAAGTTTGCATCACCTTTCAAACAAGAATAATGGAAAACCATTATGAAGTCTCTCAAACGAAAGAAGAAGAACATGTCAAGGAAGAAGCAAAATTGTTATCGATGAGGCTTTCGAACGCAGCTGCCTTTGCCATGGTTCCCTAGGTTGCTTTGGAGCTCGGTGTCATGTTACATAAAGATTCTTAGAAACGGTTGGAAAAATCTTCCAAGAAATGGAAAAATGATGATATGAAAAAGTGATGATAATGGAAATGGTTAAACCAGTAGACGCTGAAAATTGAGATATATGTTCTAATGTCGTATTGGGCATGAACATGATTTTAACATAATGTGATGGTTAGGAAATATCTCTTTTAGAGTTTGAAAATTTAGCATATGCTTCATGTTTTTTTGCATTGTAAAATCGTATGTCGAGCTTATCAGTTTTCTGTCATCGAAATCTACAAATAGATTCAACATATGCCACTATATTACTATAAATGTTCCTTCTTTTATTTGGGATGTAATAATTTTAATGATGATTGTATCTGTGTGATCTTTTGTAATTGTTATACTTGCGAGTGTACTAATCTATTTCGCCAACATGATGTAATAATATTTTATCAGTGTGAGAATAAGTATAAAAATGTTCTAAAAATTGGTAAACGCTAATCAGACAATAGACTAAGGGCTCGACTGGTTCAAACGCGGCGGTTGCAGTTGCGGTTGCGAGAGTTTGTGGAAGCGGACGGTTGCGGTTAGTAGCGTTTGTAAACGTTTTGTACGACTGGTTTAACAATTGGAAGCGGCTGTGTTTGCGGAATATTCTTGACTGGTTGACAAGCGGTTGCGGTTAATAGCGGTTGAATAAAATTACTAAAGTAAAAATAATGTGTTAAATAGAATCAAGCTTGGGATGCTTCTCAAGAAAAAATGAATCAATTCCATTTCTCAAGAAAGTTTGATCTCAGATTCTACATTGCCACTACAATGGCGAGGAAACTGCAGGACAACTATAGAGGACAAGCATATTATTTCGACCAAAAGGAGCCACATGAATTAACTTTCCCAAAGACGTGTTATTGTATCAAACACCCTCTAAACGTGTTGGAGAACAAGAAACAGAGATCGAAAAAGTAAAATTAAAACTGATTCTCAAAGAAAAAGTCCAAAATAGATTTTCAAAGAACTAAATGAAAAATTCCAAAACACTACCATAACTTCTTGTTTGAAAAACACCAAAAGAAAAACGTGAGAAAAAGATCCAGCCATGTCTTCATGTACGATTCTTCTTTAACGAGCATCTCATGTCTCTCGCGCTCTACCATCTCTAACGATTCTTCCTTTTTAAAGCATCAAACTTGTTCTTAATTTTATTCCAATTTAGAGTTAACGCATATTGTTTGTTTAATTCCGTGAGAACGTTTTGTTTTCCTTGTTCTGACAAACTTTTGCCTTTAGTATGTCCAGCTTGTTTCTCTAGGGTTATTATTTCAAGTAAGAAACATGTCATCTTGTTTGACCAATTGATTTTCTGTTCAAAAATAAGTAAACATACAAGTACCAAACATAAGCATGAAACATAAACTTTATAACTCACACAGAAAAGCATAACAAAAATCAACATAAAAGAAAACAATAATTTAACTACTAATATAACAAAAAAAACTTACGTTTGATTCTTGACCATCTTCTAGTTGTGTAGAGGCCATAATTTCACTACTTTAGCGTCGTCCGTGGCCGTAGAAATCTTAGGTTATTCTTCTGTAGCTGCAGAAATCTTTGGGTTAATTATATAGAGAATAGATAGGATAACATGCCTTTTTTTATTTGGTAGGTAACATCGCCGAAGCCTAATGATATATATATATATATATATATATAAAAAATAAGATATTATCGGTGATTTGATATGATATGTATGTCCTGTGATTTAAAATATATAGTGTTAAAGAATAAGATATATACGGGATGTGATAGTTATAGATAATGATATTAGTAGTTATACATACGTGATATGATGATAATAGTTATCGTTTTAGATTCTAGAAAATTTAGATTTATACGTATTTTTATTTATTTTTAATACTCCCTCCGTTTCATAAAGAGTGTCGTTGTAGAGTTTAAATTTTGTTTCACATAGAGTGTCGTTTTATGTTTCCAACGGAGATTTTTAAATTAAATCTTAATTTTATCCCTACTTTTATAGCTTATTAATTAGAAAGAGAAACTTATATAGTGTATTAATTAAGGGTATAATAGAAATTTAAATATTTTTCTTAATAAGTGTGAAAAATGCTAGAAACGACGCTCTTTGTGAAACGGAGGGAGTAGTTTTTTGTAAACGCAACCGCCCGCAACCGCAAACGCTTGCAAAAAGGAGCTTTTGATTTCTAGCGGTAAGGAGCGATTCCAAACGGTATAAAGCGGTTGTAATGATTGTTTCTAAAAGCTATCAACCGCAACCGCCCGCAAACGTAGCGTTTGCGGGTGGCAGCGGGTGAACCAATCAAGCTCTAAGGCCTAGCACCTAAACAGTTTACGTGGAGATAAATCGCTGACTAGGCGGTACAAGAATTAATAAGGAATTTCATATCATTTTATATAATATATGTTAAATATAATTAAAATATAATAAAATTGTGAAATGTTAATTGGGAAAATGCCAAAAAAATCCTGAACTATTCAGAACTGGCCAAAACAAACCCAGACTAAATGTTGACTTCCCAAACAATACCCCAACTTAGAGTTGACCTCGTCAAAATGGTACACTGTTAATTAACTTTATGTATTGATTAGATGGCGTTAACCAAACCACTTATTGGTTTTGTTAACGTTATACGACGTCGTTTTGGCTTCAATTATGTTTAATCGAATCGAATCAAACGACATTGTTTTGTTTAAACCGAAAATAAAAACCCAGCTTAATGTCGGGTTCGCACGGTGTACGTGAGAGCCAAGAGCAAGCGTGTTATAACCATTGTGCCATTTGTATTTCATTGTTTATGATACACATAAAATTGTTGTTAAGTTTTATTGTTTCCTTATTCCTGATTAAAATCCTAAATCGATTTGGTGATAAAACCCTAACCAAATCAATTTTACTCTCAGCAACGAGTTAGGGCTCAGATTCATCTCATTTCTCTGATCAAACTCAAGATCCTCACATTTGGAATCATCCACATCGTTTGAAACCTCTTTTCCTTTTGTCTCACCCTCCACAGTTAAGCTCATTGAACTCACATTCATTGCCTTAATGTTACGACTTGTTCTACTGTTCTTCGAAGACGAATAAGCTTGTAAAGCAAGAGCGAAATCAACCTCATGATGCATTGGAGTACCAACGGAGGTCTGAGAAGTGCTCTCTCCTCCAATATTCCCAGAAAGTTCTTGACTTTTCCCCAGATCTTGACTAAAAAAATCAACCCCATAACCTCCTTCCACTTTCACTCTAGACAAACCGAAATCTGAAATCTTTGCCTTAAACTTAGAATCCAGAAGAACATTACTAGGCTTGATATCTCCATGATCACTGGTGGGTCACAACCAAAATGCATAAAGTCGAGAGCTTTGCTACATCAAGAACTATACTGAATCTCATTTCCCAGCTCAAGCACGTAACTCCATCTTCGTTGAAGAGAAGCTCTTGAAGACTCTTGTTAGGCATATACTCATAAATCAAGAACCTTTGATTCTTCTCAACGCAGTATCCCAAAAGGGTTACGAGATGTTGGATTCGTTGAAGTCGTTTGTTGCTAGTTTGATCTCTTTGTATGAAAAAGATATGGAGCTTTGATGGAGATGAGAAAACGTCGAAGAAAGGGATGGTTCTAGAGCGGTTGAGAAGAGAAATCAAGAGGTGGTAGATGAAGTAGAGAATTGCGAAGAAGATGACGAGAGATGATTGTAACATACCCATACCAGCCCATATTAAAATTTTGAAGAAAAGCAGAGAAGGCCCAGCTAAAGCCCAGAAGCCCATTCCTTTTCCTTAAAAACCCTAGGACTTTTCCTATTTAAAGGAGCAGCCACCCAAAGGAGAAATCAGAAAAGGAGATTCTCGGCAAAGCTCTGCTCCTTTTCCGTCGCAGCCAAAGCCTCTAGAAGTCAGATCTGATGCTCCTCCATCGTGTAGAGGCTAAAGAGATCCGATAAGCCCATTTTCAGATCTGATTTTCCTCAACCCGAGATCTAAAAGCCTCGTATCTTTCTGACTGAGAGGAATCTTGGAAATTCGAGACCACCATCGCGTTCCTCTCGACGAGACGAAGCCGTAGCCATAAACTCACCTCCATAGCTGTCTGGACGCGCCCGCAATCGTAGGAGAAATAATCGCCGGATTCTCACGCGCCGCCCACGCGCCGCCGTCGCCGGAGCCACGCGCCGCCGCCGTCCACCGCCGTCCGGAGCCATCCCCGTCGCCGGAGCTCTGCCACCGCCGACCACCGGAGCCACCGCCGGACCGCCGCTGAGTCAACTCGGGTTGACCGGGTCGGGTCGGTTCAGTTGACCAGGTCGTTGACCGGTTCGGTTGACCCGGTTCAATCCGGTTCAATCCAATTCTGGTTCGGTTTAATCCGGTTTGGTCTGGTTTCCCAATTTCGATTTTAATTTCAATTCCCGGTTTAGGTCGGTTAAGCTGGTTTGAGATGGGTATTTTCAATCGATCATATCTAGCTCATCCTAAGCCCGATTTAAGCGAATCAAAAGCCCATCTCACTTGATTTCTCGTCATTTATCCAGATCTTATGTCCGTTCGGGCTGAGGAAGCTTCTAAATTACCGTTTTGCCCTTTCTTTGGATAAGGTGAGGACTAGTCGTCATCTCTACCCCATTCTATCTCAATTCCAGGACATGAGTCCTTGTTTAATAGCGTCTTTCCTAGGTAGTATAGTTTGGTAATGCGCGCTATGTGATTGATTGTTGAAAATAGAAATGTTAGGATATCGCTTAAACAGAAAACGTTGATTGTGCTTGATGGCTTGTGTGCGTAGTTGCGAGTGTTGTGGAGTAGGGTTGTGGCCCGAGTCGATTGTGGCCGAGTGAATGCCGGTTGGTGCCGATGGAGTAGGGTTGTGGCCCGAGTCGGTTCATGGGTGCGTGCATTGTGGTTGGGGCCCATGCTCTCACTTATGGACAAGTTGTTAGTGTGTAGGTTGATTGTGTGCCTTCGGGCGTTGGGTGCAAGGTGTTATTAGTCTTGGACTTGTTTCTTTTTTTTGTGATAGCGTAGGACGAGATCGCGGATTCCTTGAGTTCGCCCTCACTAGGTAATTGTGTTTTGAAACAATTACTCAGTCCTCTTTCCTTTTTCTTTCCCCGTTTTCTTGCAGGTCTGGATGCAGGATTGATCGATCGCGTGATGTCATTGGTGGATTTGAATAAGAAGGAAGCGCCGGGTCCTGGGAAAAGTTGAGTTGGCGTCCCGGTTGGACCGAGTTCGGTTCAACGGGAGTCCTAATGCCGCGTCTCCAGTTCGCCGGGAGACGGGTGTTACAATTTGGTATCATAGCCTAGGTTAAGATCTCCCAGTCCTGCCCTGGGAGATCAGCTTCCGTTGTTTTTTCCAAAACCTTGTTTTCAAATCTTTTTCAAAAGCGTTTGCGAAAGTTTATAAAATGGTTACTTTGCGAAAGGCTTTTTCAAGCACCAACTATATCATAGATTGTTCTCCACGCCGGTCCTAGTCTAGTTAGAATTTTTCCGTGCAGGATGGGTCAGTGTCTTCAAACCTCGGTTGTGCTACTGCCCGCTAGATGTGTGTCGAGATGTATGTCGTGATGTGTGCCGTTGAGGTGTATGTTGGGATGTGTGTTGTGGTGTGCGCCTACAGGGCAGTCGGTACTAGTGAGGTGGTGTTGGGGTCAACGTGGGTTCAGAGTATTGTTCAACCAAGTGTG
The DNA here is from genome assembly GCA_030180135.1 of Orychophragmus violaceus. NCBI lineage: Eukaryota > Viridiplantae > Streptophyta > Magnoliopsida > Brassicales > Brassicaceae > Orychophragmus > Orychophragmus violaceus. The sequence continues at coordinate 27,225,424 of CM058238.1, forward strand.
CTAAAGTGTCAAGGGTGTGAAGACGATCAGACGAGAGGCTAATGCGGGAATACTGTTAGGAGCATTGTAAGAGCTGCAAGGAGTGCTACAGGAGTTGCAAGAGGTCAATGGAAAGACCGGATTGCAAGGAGTGCTACAGGAGTTGCAAGAGGTCGATGGAAATACCGGATTGCAAGGAGTGCTACAGGAGTTGCAAGAGGTCAATGGAAAGACCGGATTGCAAGGAGTGCTACAGGAGTTGCAAGAGGTTGATGGAAAGACTGGATTGCAAGGAGGCCATTTGGAAGTGGCGGTGTTCCGACTGGATTAAGCTTCAGGAGTTGCTTGAGTTGCTTGGATCACCAGGAGCAGCAGGAGGCTATCCAAATCTGTTCCAAGTATGGAATCTTGGAATCGGTTTGTGACATCAACTTCAATGAGTTATGGACGGCTCGTTGAAGATTGATCAAGCAGGAAGCTGGAGAAGATCTTCGTGGTACGACAGGCTCGAGACTCAATGGTGGGACCGGAAAGGAAACGGTCTGCCCTGGAGTTTTATGGATTACTGGAGCAGCTAATGGAGTTCCTCAAGATGGAAAGAAGATCGCAGAAGCGTTTTTGGAAGTGACGTTGTGGCATTTGGAATTTCCTGGCAAACTAGACTTCTGCAATTGCAAGCTCAAGTGGACAAAGCAGGTCATTGGAAATGGAAATCCAATGGGAGAGTGTTAGGAAAACACTATGGAGGATTGGCAAGCAGCTGCAAGGAATAGCAAAGGAGCGCAAGTTTAATGGGGAAGGAAACCCAAAGGACGGTGTTTGGAATGCACTACATCTGGAACACAAGGTAGGAAACCTTGAGCTAGAAGTCAGATTAGAACCGGTTTGGAAATCAGAGTGCTCAGCGGAAGCGTGGCATGGGAGCTTATCAGGAGTTAAGCGGGTCGTTCCCCACCATTCAGGTAGCCATAATGGACATGGTTAACCTCATCGTTCACCAAGGGAAAGCAAGGATGATGGTTTGTGCGACTGTCAACACCATAGTGCACGGTAATGGAAAACCGTCGAAGAGAATCCATTTGGAAGTGGACGATGCACTATGGCACGGTAATGGAAACCGTTGAGGAGAATTGGATTGAAAACGGAGCATCTCATTCAAGACTTAGAACCACTCGAAGGATTTGTATTGTTTCTAAACATTGGAGACCGACCCTAATGGACATGGGCGGTAGCATAAGGCGTTTGCGTTGCATTCGAGGAGCCGCTAATAGATTGGTACTATGGAGAAGGACATTTCAGAGCGTGGTTGCAAATAAAGGGGGGGGGGAAGCATTCTTCAGGATTCAAGGACAAGTTCTTTTCAAGCAAGCAAGCAACAAGTCAGATTTGGTTCATCGAAGTCCGCGAGGTGTGGATGGTAAAGAGTTGTTGTGGAGAACTCCCGCCACGGAATTCGGGACGAATTCTTTTCAAGGAGGAGGAAAATTGTAACATACCCATACCAGCCCATATTAAAATTTTGAAGAAAAGCAGAGAAGGCCCAGCTAAAGCCCAGAAGCCCATTCCTTTTCCTTAAAAACCCTAGGACTTTTCCTATTTAAAGGAGCAGCCACCCAAAGGAGAAATCAGAAAAGGAGATTCTCGGCGAAGCTCTGCTCCTTTCCCGTCGCAGCCAAAGCCTCTAGAAGTCAGATCTGATGCTCCTCCATCGTGTAGAGGCTAAAGAGATCCGGTAAGCCCATTTTCAGATCTGATTTTCCTCAACCCGAGATCAAAAAGCCTCGTATCTTTCTGACCGTGATGAATCTGGGAAATTCTAGACCACCATCGCGTTCCTCTCGACGAGACGAAGCCGTAGCCACAAACCGCACCTCCATAGCTGTCCGGACGCGCCCGCAATCGCAGGAAAAAGAATCGCCGGTTTCTCACGCGCCGCCCACGCGCCGCCGTCGCCGCCGTCCGCCGCCGTCCGGAGCCGCCCCCATCGCCGGATCTCCGCCGCCGCCGACCACCGGAGCCACCGTCGGATCGCCGCTGAGTCAACTCGGCCGGTGACCGAGTCAACTCGGGTTGACCGGGTCGGGTCGGTTCAGTTGACCGGGTCGTTGACCGGTTCGGTTGACCCGGTTCAATCCGGTTCAATCCAATTCTGGTTCGGTTTAATCCGGTTTGGTCTGGTTTCCCAATTTCGATTTTAATTTTAATTTCAATTCCCGGTTTAGGTCGGTTAAGCTGGTTTGAGATGGGTATTTTCAATCGATCATATCTAGCTCATCCTAAGCCCGATTTAAGCGAATCAAAAGCCCATCTCACTCGATTTCTCGTCATTTATCCAGATCTGATGTCCGTTCGGGCTGAGGAAGCTTCTAAATTACCGTTTTGCCCTTTCTTTGGCTAAGGTGAGGACTAGTCGTCATCTCTACCCCATTCTATCTCAATTCCAGGACATGAGTCCTTGTTTAATAGCGTCTTTCCTAGGTAGTATAGTTTGGTAATGCGCGCTATGTGATTGATTGTTGAAAATAGAAATGTTAGGATATCGCTTAAACAGAAAACGTTGATTGTGCTTGATGGCTTGTGTGCGTAGTTGCGAGTGTTGTGGAGTAGGGTTGTGGCCCGAGTCGATTGTGGCCGAGTGAATGCCGGTTGGTGCCGATGGAGTAGGGTTGTGGCCCGAGTCGGTTCATGGGTGCGTGCATTGTGGTTGGGGCCCATGCTCTCACTTATGGACAAGTTGTTAGTGTGTAGGTTGATTGTGTGCCTTCGGGCGTTGGGTGCAAGGTATTATTAGCCTTGGACTTGTTTCTTGTTGTTGTGATAGCGTAGGACGAGATCGCGGATTCCTTGAGTTTGCCCTCACTGGGTAATTGTGTTTTGAAACAATTACTCAGTCCTCTTTCCTTTTTCTTTCCCCGTTTTCTTGCAGGTCCGGATGCAGGATTGATCGATCGCGTGATGTCATTGGTGGATTTGAATAAGAAGGAAGCACCGGGTCCTGGGACAAGTTGAGTTGGCGTCCCGGTTGGACCGAGTTCGGTTCAACGGGCGTCCTAATGCCGCGTCTCCGGTTCGCCGGGAGACGGGTGTTACAATGATGATATTGTGAGGATTAAGAAGAGAACTCATGTTCTGTTGATGAGTGGGTCTGGTCGGATTGGGTTTGGTCTTGAAGACATGTCTCTGTTTCTTGCAATGGATTGGTAAAATCGATTTGGGTTAGGGTTCTATCACCAAATCGATTTAGGATTTTAATCAGGAATAAGGAAACAAGACAGGAAACAAGACAATTTAACAACAATTGTATGTGTATCATAAACAATGAAATACAAATGGCACAATGGTTATAACACGCTTGCTCTTGGCTCTCACGTACACCGTTCGAACCCAGCATTAAGCTGGGTTTTTATTTTTATTTTAAACAAAACGACGTCGTTTGATTCGATTCGATTAAACATAACTCAAGTCAAAACGACGTAGTATAACGTTAACAGAACCAATAAACGGCTTAGTTAACGCCATCTAAACAATCTGTTAAATTAATTAACGGTGTACCATTTTGGCGAGGTCAACTCTAAGTTGGGGTATTGTTTAGGAAGTCAACGTTTAGTTTGTGTTTGTTTTTTGAAGCTCTTTTGTTTGGATTTGTTTTGGCCAATTCTGAATAGTTCATGTAGTTTTTTGGTATTTTTTCCAATGTTAATTAACAAAGTGGTTAAAAGGAAAGGTGGACTTTGACCCAAAAAAATGTGGACTAGTAAGAGGGTGAATTGCACTCTCTATATCTTTTTATCTTTTTCATTGCAATTTAGTATCTTTCTAATTGATTTTGCATTTATGTATCTTTTTTTGTAGGACCCGCCATCAAAAAGACCATTTTATCCCTCACACTCTCTTTCCTACTCCTTTTTTAATCCTCTCATCCACCGAAAATCTATACATTCTTCTTTTATTATTATTTTTTTTCTTTTCTTTTCATTTTCCTTCTCTTTCTTACTTTTACTTTTATTTCACCCCATTTTTTTTAACGGTGGATATCATGCAACGGGTGAGGCTTCCGGTCATATAGTCCGCCAAAATGGAGTTAGAACCGCTCGATCTACCGGAATTAAAAAAAAACGGACTTAATACGGAAATTGCGAATGGATAGTTGAGGCTAGATGTCCATAATATGTTGGGAATGTCCTGAAATCTATTGTACTTGCTCTAAGTGAAAGTCGTATAGTCGAGATGAGACAATCACATAACACTAGGTAGTCATAACGCTTTGCTAGAAGCCACTTATGATCAATGAGCTGAGAACTCATTGCTAGTGTTATATGATCCTACAGGGTCACACACCTAAGCAAACTGGGCGTTAAAGACGAGGTTGATCATTAATGTAATGATCCAGTGAATGCATATGTGATATGCATTTGATATCAATGTTCTGGGATAGCATCGATCGTTGCAGATAGTGCATCGATCGATGCACTCGCGGATTAATCAGATTAATTCGGTTTAATCGTTGGTTAATTCCGTTGTGGTTTAAGCCGACATATATAAGATATATGGTCGACCTAAACTGGTCCCTAACCTAATTTACAGCCACCATAACACAGAAACAAACCTCTCTGGAGATTAGATCTCTGTAAGGCACTAGCATCCCTGCGGTCCAGTTTGTGTGCGTGTGGATACCAGTAGAGGCGCAGCATTTGAGGCGCTTCGTGATCTTGACTACTTGCAATACTTCCGCTGCATATTAACCAAGTAATCTCGAGATCTGATAGATTCAATTACTTGAACCTTAGATCCTAGGCTCGGAATTCAGACTAGGGTTGCTAATCCTGATTAGAACTGCTAGAAATTCCTTCAGTGGTATCAGAGCTTTAGGGTTCCATTGAATCTGTAGCATGATGATTAGATTAGTTGAATCTAGATCTTTGTATAATTGATACAAGCATGCTAAAACTCGTTTTGATCAAAGTAACCTAGTTTAGGGTTTTGTTCGAAAACGTTTTAAGGTTTTTCGCATAGTGTCGATCGTTGCCAATCGGGCATCGATCGACACAGAACGAAAACCCGAATAAATTTAGGGTTTTTCGCATGGTGTCGATCGTTGCCAATCCGGCAACGATCGATGCAGGGCGAAAACCCGAATAAACCTAGTTTTCGCCTAGTGTCGATCGATGCAATTGTTGCATCGATCGACACAGCCTCGCGAGATTGTTGGATCGGTTCAATTGGATTGGACCGGTTATCGAGCTTGGTTAATAATGGTCGAACACTGTGAATGGTTGAAATGCGATTGGTTTGATTAGGTTGGCATCGACCGATGCTAATGGAGCATTGATCGACGCTGACCGGTATTCAAAACCGGATCAATTGGATTGATCGGTTATCGCGGATTAATTAATTATAAGAATTAAAACATAGTAAAACTGAACGTTTTAAATGGTTCCATTCCTCAACCAAATATCAAGTGATACTTGATGTCTTTCCAATCTTGTCAACTGTCCAGACTCATTTCATTGTACGATAGGCTTGCAGTGCAAGGTATCAACAATTACATGAGTAAGGCAGGAAGTAATCGTGTTAATGGGCTTGCAGTGCAAGGCATCAACAATTACATGACTGAAAAGATTGGTTTACTTGACTGGGCTATCAAAATCGTTTTGGGCCCAGAGACATCAGGTGGATTAGACATGAGATGTCGATCCACAACCAAGAGTTATATTGGATATAACTAGCAAAGTCGTTGCTTACCTAGATAGCTAAATTTGGGTGATAGCCAGTGGCTCACTCAAGTTTAGTGAAGTATGGATCTTGGATCATTATATTCATCTGAGGAAACATTGTTTTGAATATAATGCGAGTTTTCTTAAAAGTTAAGATTTCTCATTTCTTGAACATCATAACTAAACCTTTTCCTTTCTTTGTTCTCAGCTATGACTAACACTCATAAAAACTCTTTCTCCCTGCGATCCGTCCTTGAGAAGGACAAGTTAAATGGATCGAATTTTCTCGAATGGTATCGGAACTTGAGAATTATTCTCAAGCAGGAGAAAAGGGACTATGTCCTGGAAACTGTTCTCCCTGAAAAACCGAGATCCAATGCTGCACATGCAGAAAGGAGTGCTTGGGATAAGCATTCCAATGATGTGGTCGATGTGAATTGTCTCATGTTGGCTACCATGAACTCGGACTTGCAGAAGCAATACGAGAACGTGGAGTCGCCAGTGGAGATGATCACTAGCCTGAAAAGCATGTTTCAGGAGCAAGCACGAACTGAGAGATACCAGACGGTTAAATCTCTCATTGAATGCAAGCTACCAAAGGACAGTCCGGTCAGTCCTCATGTCATTAAGATGATGGGTTATATTGATAACCTGGGGAAACTGGATTGTCCCATTAGCCAAGAGTTGGCTACTGACATCATTCTGCAGTCACTGCCGTCAAGTTATGATCAGTTTGTTATGAACTATAACATGAACAACTTGACGAAGACGTTGACTGAACTGCATGGCATGCTCAAGACAGCTGAGCCTAATATCAAGAAGGGCACTCCTAATGTACTTATGGTGCAAGGGGTTAAGAAGTTTAAGAAACTTGGCAAAGGCAAGGGAAAGGGCAAGGCAGTCCAGGTTGAGAACCAGGACACGCCTGCGCCAGCCCCGAAGCCCAAGCCGGGCCCATCTGAGACTGATAAGTGCCATTACTGTAAAGAGCCTGGGCATTGGAAGAGAAATTGCAACAAATTCTTGGAAGAGAAGAAGAAGAAGAAGAAGACTTTCGAGACTTCATCTTCAGGTATTTATGTTATAGAAGTAAATGTTACTACTTCTGGTTCTACTTCTTGGGTATTGGATACCGGCTGTGGTGCTCATATTTGTACAAATATGCAGGGCCTAAGCAACAGTAGGACGTTGGAAAAGGGACAAGTGGACCTGCGCGTGGGAAATGGAGCAAGAGTTGCTGCATTAGCCGTAGGAACATATAACTTGTCTTTACCTTCTGGTTTGGTGTTAAAACTTAATAATTGCTACTATGTACCTGCGATAAGCAGAAATATTATTTCTATTCCTATTTTGGATGTCGAAGGATATCAGTTTTCAATAAAGAATAAATGTTGTTCTTTTGATTACAATGATATATTTTATGGTAGCAGCCCATTAGAGAATGGGCTTTATGTTTTAAACCAAAGCACACCAATCTATAACATTAACACCAAGAGATTCAAATCAAATGACACGAATCAGACTTTTCTATGGCATTGTCGTTTAGGCCACATAAACGAGAAACGGATTCAAAAGCTCCATAGTGATGGGCTTTTGGGCTCATTTGATTATGAATCATGTGAGAAATGTGAATATTGTTTACTAGGCAAAATGGCAAAGGCGCCTTTCAACAAACAAAATGAAAGGGCCAGTGACCTATTGGGCCTTATACATACAGATGTATGCGGCCCAATGAGCACAAGTGCTAGAGGAAATTTTCGATACTTCATTACCTTCACTGATGATTTCAGCAGGTATGGCTATGTCTATTTAATGAGACACAAGTCGGAATCCTTTGAAAAGTTCAAAGAGTTCCAAAATGAAGTACAGAATCAACTTGGCAAAAGTATTAAGGCTCTTCGATCAGATCGTGGAGGAGAATACTTAAGCCAAGAATTCAGTGATCATTTGAGAGATTGTGGAATTGTTTCACAACTCACTCCTCCTGGAACACCACAATGGAATGGCGTGTCTGAGAGGAGGAATCGGACTTTATTAGATATGGTTCGATCAATGATGAGTCTCTCAACTCTTCCATTATCCTTTTGGGGATACACTCTAGAAACGTCTGCGTTTACACTTAATAGGATTCCATCAAAATCAGTTGCAAAGACACCACATGAGATGTGGACTGGAAATGTTCCGAATGTGTCTTTCCTGAAGATTTGGGGTTGTGAAGCTTATGTTAAGAGATTAATTACAGATAAGCTCGAGTCCAAATCTGATAAATGCTACTTCGTTGGTTATCCTAAGGAAAACAAGGCATACTACTTTTACAACCAATCCGAGAACAAAGTGTTTGTTGCTCGGAACTGCATCTTTCTTGAGAGAGAATTTCTTTCCAAGAAAAACAGTGGGAGTAAAGTACAACTCGAAGAAGTTCGAGAACCGCAGGAAAATGCTCAACCCGTAGAGGAAGAGCAACAGTTGGATCTACAAAGAGTTGTAGAGACGGCGCCTGTGGAGCCTGAAATTCGCCGATCCGAAAGGATCCGTCACGAACCCGAGAGATATGGATTTCTCGTAACCAATTGTCATGATTTGTTAATCATTGACAGTGACGAGCCAGCGAATTTTGAAGAAGCGATGATGAGCCCTGACTCCGAAAAGTGGCTGAAAGCCGCTGAATCCGAAATGGGATCCATGTCACAGAACCAAGTATGGACTTTGGTTGATTTACCCGATGGTGCAAGACCCATTGAGTGTAAATGGATTTTCAAGAAGAAAATTGATGTGGATGGAAATATTCAGATATATAAAGCAAGGCTAGTGGCAAAAGGTTTCAAACAAATTCATGGTATTGACTATGAAGAAACCTATTCACCTGTCGCCATGCTTAAATCCATTCGGATTCTCCTAGCAACAGCTGCTCATTATGATTATGAGATCTGGCAGATGGACGTGAAAACAGCTTTCCTTAATGGAATTCTGGAAGAGGATGTGTACATGACACAACCCGAAGGTTTCATCGATCCAAATGCAGCTAGGAAAGTATGCAAACTTCATCGATCCATTTATGGATTGAAGCAAGCATCTCGGAGTTGGAATCTTCGTTTTGATGAAGCAGTCAAAAAGTTTGATTTCATCAGAAGCGAAGAAGAACCATGTGTTTACAAGAAGACTAGTGGGAGCGCAGTTGCATTTCTCGTGTTGTATGTAGATGACATACTTCTTCTCGGAAATGACGTTCCGTTGTTACAGTCTGTTAAGACTTGGCTCGGAAGTTGTTTTTCAATGAAAGACATGGGAGAAGCCGCGTATATTCTTGGAATAAGAATCTATAGAGATAGATTAAACAAGTTGATTGGACTGTGTCAAGACACTTATATCGATAAAGTCTTACACAGGTTCAGAATGCAAGATTCCAAGAAGGGCTTCATACCAATGTCTTATGGCATAAGTCTTAGCAAGAAGCAGTGTCCTGAGACACCTGCTGAGCGAGATCGCATGAGTCGGATTCCCTATGCCTTGGCGTTGGGATCCATCATGTATGATATGCTCTGTACTCGTCCAGATGTTGCTTGTGCTTTAAGCATGACGAGTAGATACCAATCGGATCCAGGTGAAAGTCACTGGACAGCAGTCAAGAATATTCTAAAGTATTTGAGAAATACTAAGGATAAATTCTTGGTGTATGGAGGAAGTGATGAGCTGGTAGTAAGTGGTTACACAGACGCAAGTTTTCAGACAGACCAAGATGATTTCCGATCGCAATCTGGTTACATCTTCTGCCTGAATGGCGGTGCAGTAAGCTGGAAGAGTTCCAAGCAGGACACTGTAGCAGATTCCACAACTGAAGCTGAGTATCTCGCTGCTTCTGAAGCGGCAAAAGAGGCTGTTTGGATCAAGAAGTTCATCACTGAACTTGGTGTGATTCCTAGCATTTCTGAGCCAGTGGCTTTGTATTGTGACAACAATGGAGCCATTGCGCAAGCAAAGGAACCTAGATCACACCAGAAATCCAAACACATAGAAAGGAGATATCACCTTATCTGTGATATTGTGAATAGAGGAGATGTGAAGATCAGCAGAGTCCCGACGAATGAGAATGTTGCTGATCCACTGACCAAGCCCCTCCCAAGGCCTAAGCATGAGTTTCATACTACTGCTGTAGGCATTAGATTTCTTAAGATATGATCTTGATTTCAGTGGGAGTTGTATTTGTTTTAGTTATGACATGATGTTCACAAAGACATAATAGTTATGTTATTTTAATGAAATTGTTTCAGCATTATTTAATTGTGTTAATTAAATATATATAATATCCCAAAGTAATTTATGACATTTTATAGGCCATCAAGTATGTGACTTGATCATGAAACCCTATAAGCAATAAATGACATAAATTATAATGGTCCCTGGTCGAGGTTGTTAACGTGGGACATTAACAACCACGTGAGACTAGTATGTGAGGTGACTGATGACTATGTTTCATGGAGTCATTTAATAAGTGTATTAAAGTCAATCACATAGATATGTGTTAGAGAACACATGATCGGACTTGACCCGTTAATGAGAACTCTACAAGATGTTATATGAGTGTCATAAGAGTTTCTCATTACGACTAAAGAGAGTAGTCCTTAGACATGAGTTCATCATGTCCTCTCTTATATAGATTGGTTCGTCTTGACTTTGTCAAACGTCAGCCGTAACTGGTGATCATAAAGACACTGATTAGGCGTATCATGAAATATAAAAGAGACATGGATGGAACAAGATGGGATTTGTACCTCCTATATAACAGGAGTTAAATATCTCTGGGCCTATCGAAGATTTGATACTGGAAATGCGTGGCCGCGCTCAAACGAGGTGATTGTCAGTCGTTTGTTTTATCAGTACAAATCGGGATTCGATAAACGTGATCTGGCTTAATAAGGATGACACAGTTCTTGCCTTATGCTAGATTGAGATATAGCTACAAAGGGATTAAAGGAATAGATGATTCCAGTACAAGTGGGAGATTGTTGGAAATGTCCTGAAATCTATTGTACTTGCTCTAAGTGAAAGTCGTATAGTCGAGATGAGACAATCACATAACACTAGGTAGTCATAACGCTTTGCTAGAAGCCACTTATGATCAATGAGCTGAGAACTCATTGCTAGTGTTATATGTTCCTACAGGGTCACACACCTAAGCAAACTGGGCGTTAAAGACGAGGTTGATCATTAATGTAATGATCCAGTGAATGCATATGTGATATGCATTTGATATCAATGTTCTGGGATAGCATCGATCGTTGCAGATAGTGCATTAATCGATGCACTCGCGGATTAATCAGATTAATTCGGTTTAATCGTTGGTTAATTCCGTTGTGGTTTAAGCCGACATATATAAGATATATGGTCGACCTAAACTGGTCCCTAACCTAATTTACAGCCACCAGAACACAGAAACAAACCTCTCTGGAGATTAGATCTCTGTAAGGCACTAGCATCCCTGCGGTCCAGTTTGTGTGCGTGTGGATACCAGTAGAGGCGCAGCATTTGAGGCGCTTCGTGATCTTGACTACTTGCAATACTTCCGCTGCATATTAACCAAGTAATCTCGAGATCTGATAGATTCAATTACTTGAACCTTAGATCCTAGGCTCGGAATTCAGACTAGGGTTGCTAATCCTGATTAGAACTGCTAGAAATTCCTTCATAATATCCATCCATGTGGATACTACAATGATCATATAAGATGCAAGACCACCTATTGTCCATCATAAACCATTTTGTTAAGCATTTGACCACCTATTGTCCATCATAAAACGTTTATCTATGGTAAGCATCATGTTAACAATTGTCCATCATAAGCGTTTCTCATGGTAATAATCTTGTTAAGCATCTTGTCCATCATATGTTAAACTATCTTGTTAAGCATGAGATGTGATCGTCCAACAACTCTTGATCACCTATTGTCCATCATAAACGTTTACCCATGGTAAGCATCTTGTTAACTATTGTCGATCATAAGTGTTTCCTATGGTAAGCATCTTGTTTAGAATTTTGTCCATCATATGTTAAACCATCTTGTTAAGCATGAGATGTGATCGTAATAATGGTGGTAGTATCCACGTGGATGGATGTTGTGAACATCTACTCTAAACTATCCATTCGAAATTCCGTATTAAGTCCGAATTTTTTCTTTTTTTTTTGAATTCCGGTACATCGACCTATTTTATCTTCATTCCAGCGGTCTATATTATCGGAATCATCACATCCTCTATCCTATCCACCCTCAAAAAATGAGGGATGGAAATAAATCATAAAGTAAGAAAGAGAATGTCTTGAAAATAAAAAGATAAAATAATAATAATAATAATTAGATGAATAGAAGTCTTAGAATGGATAGATTTTGACATTAACTATCTATAACTAAAAGACAAAAGCTAAAGTTAAAATAGAATTTTTACCGCACTAGAAAACAAAAAATATACATAATTGCAAAAAGTTTTGAGAAGATACAAAATTGCTATTAATTTCTAATAAATATACATTGGGTGCAATTATTCCACTCGTAAGAGACTTGGAACATTTTTTTTTTTTTTTTTTTAATTCAGGAGTAGATCCCAGACCAAACAGTCCAGACTAATTTCCTGGGTCTAGTCAGGCCGCAGGCCAGCTTCACCTGGGAGGTTTTTTTCTGAGCCTTTGGCCCAGTGCCCGTGTTAGATGTCCAGAAAAGGCATATTAGTTTTCATATGGAATGGGAATCGAACCCAGATGGTGGTTGCCACCACAGACCCGTCCTTCCACTTGGACTACCTCATCCGGACGAGACTTGAAACGTTGGGAAGAACATTTTGCAATGTTTTTTTATCTTAAATAAGAGGGGGAAAATAACAATTATTGAATTAATCATCTTCAACCTCAGAAAACTCCGGTTTCTGTGATTTTCAGATCCGATTTCTTCATATATATTTTTTCGTTTTCACGTAGTTTTCCACTATTCTTAACCGAAACAACACAAATAAATTGTTAATTGACGAATCAACTCCAAACCTTGAAGTTTCAGGGCATTTTCAACCAATTTTTTCGTTAACTAAGACAGTCGGCGGTAGACCACATTTTAGCGTCTCGTTGGCGCCAAGACGGCTGCCGAATGCAATTTTAGAACATTGGATATATCATATATGCAGTATTATCTGTAATTTGGGACATTAAAGTTAATTACTAAAAATAATTGTAGTAATTTTTCTTCTTGTCACAATCTAGAAGCTTAACCACTTTTTCCATTATCATGACATCTTTGGTGAAAAATGATATCCAAAAACAAAAAAACAGTATCATGTTTTAGGGCTTTAGGAGAAGAAAAGTTCGGCTTTTTTCTTCTTATCCTCATGTTACAAAAGCTCGATACTTGGAACACAATTTAGAAACAAGATCTAGAAGATGTTGTAGCTTAAACCAATACTTCCACATTACATGGGAACATCTGGATCCAACCTTCTCTGAATAGCAGCTGCACCCTGTATGTATTAAGACGAATCCGAAACGTTACATTAACAACAAAATCGAAAAGTGAAACTGACAATGAAGAGAAAAATAGAGTTCTTGTATCAAACCTCCATGTCCCCAATCTTGTATAAGTAGACCATTTCTTCCTTTAGCCGAGCTTGTTCCTTCATAGCTTGAGCCTGCCATTGGATTATATATAATCAACGCAAGCAATCAGATTAATGGCAAAGGAAACAGAGAGGTCTCATTAAAAGAAACTGACCATTCCGCCTTCCATTGATCTCTTTAGAGCTATCACTTCTTCTTCCTTCTGCTTCTCCCGTGCTTCCTGCATCTCTAGCCTGATACAAGCACAAAAATATGCCTCATCCACAATATTATTGTATTTTCATGAATGGTGATGTAAAGTAAGAATCTTTGGGTTACCGGCGTTGTTCTTCGTCATTAAACACAGTACGTTCACTCTGCCCAGCTTTCTTCAAACCTTTCTTCATCTCTTTTTCCAACTTACGTCTATAGTAACCATCAATGTCATAGTATCTGCAAAAGTTCAGATGAATAACTAATCCTGATCATAATAACAACTACTCAACAACATTTATCCACTCACAACGAAAGAAGCTTACTTTTTGGACGTAAATGTACCAGTATTGTGATCCTCCATGAAACTGTAGCACAACATTTTATCAGAAACCAATGAAGAACTTCATATAACTCTGGAGATACATCAGAACATATAAATAACGGTACATACTCTTTAAACATTTTCTTCTCTTCCCATGGTGGCAAGCTTTCCAAGTTAACCTGTTTGCAGCAAGCACACAACCAAAATCAATTGCTAAAATTTAGATTAATCGATTTCAAATCAAAAGCAAAATATAAGGTTACAGAGTAGACAAATTTACCTCTTTTACTTCAAGCAACCATGCTGTGAACTCTGGTCGTTTATTCCTACATATATGAGTAATCAACAACTTCAGTATCTAATTTCTATTACAAAGATCTCCATAAAAACTCAATATTGAAGAACTAAAATCACATTTCTATCTATCGAGCTCCATGTAAAAGACAGAAACTTTACCACATATCAGTTTCTCTGATGACTCCATACTTTCCCCATGATTCAGTGACGGCTCCTTTGTTCCCTTTCTCAGATTTCTTCTTCTTCTTCATCTCCTTTCTCTTCCTATCTCCATCAACTCCTTTCTCCTTCCTTCTCCTCTTCTTCTCTTTCTCTCTCTTCCTTCTCTTCCTCTCTCTCTCCTCTCTTTCCCTTCTCTTCCTCTTCCTTCTCCTCCGCTCATCTTCACTCTCACTCTCCTCAGAATCGGAATATTCCGACGAATACTCCGACTCAGATTCCGATTCCGAATCCGAGCTACTACTCGAATCATCCTGGTGTTTCCTACTTCGTCTACTCCGAGATCTCCGATCTGATTTCCTTTTCCCTCTCGCCTTTCTACTTCTACGTCTCTCTTCCTTCTCCGATTCGGACTCGCTACCACTTTCCAATCCTGAACCAGAATCAGAGTCCTTACGGTCTTTTGTTCTCCTCTTAGATTCACGGCGACTCACATCTTCTTCTTTTTCGCCGGACTTCTTTTCTATACCGCTTGATTTCTCACGGGATGATTTTCTTATGTACTCTCTATCCTCGACGTCGCCTTTCGCATTCTCCGGCGGAGAATCGTTGCGGTCTCTTCCCATCTCGCTAAATCGCCGGCGAGCTATCTCGAACCTAGATGGAAGGCGTAATGAAACGTTTAAAATCCTAAAAGCAATGCGAATTGGGCTGTGATTGATAAAAGCCCACTTCTAAATTTTTTAATATTGTCGTAGACAGGCCCATTAGTAACTACGTCACCGAGGTTATACAGGCCCATGTGTGTTTTAGTTTAAAATGGTGGACCAAACTTCTTCAAACATTCGAGAGACCATGAAGCAACGTGATGAGAAGGTATTTGAACTTCCTGTTACTTTTTTCTGAAACTAGTTTGTTTATGAACAAGGATTTGGGAATATTAGGGTTTAGCAGATATTCTTTGTTATTTTTGTGTCGTTCTACAGAATGCAAACTTTTATCAAAGCAATGTTGTGTTGAACAAAGCTAGAGACTTGGCCGCACAAAAGAGAGTAGAAGAACTTGAGGCGCTTTCTCTTGCCGAGATTTGATCTTTGATAACAAACTAATGTTTTCTCTCCATGCAGCTGGCCCTGGCCTCTTTTTCTTTTTAAATTAACATGGGGTATTCCAAACCTATGGAGGAGTTCAACTTAATTTTTAAAAGAAAATGCAATCCATGGATAGACCTTTTCTCTGGATATTTAAATGTGGGTTACTTTTGTGGATCTCTATGTGGGATCTGAAACAAATTTATGTTAGTTTCACATAGCATGAAAATCGAACCCGAAAAGTGTTAGCGTCTAAAGCCCGTCCCCTAAATTGTTATGGTCTGCAAGTCTAAAAGAAATTTGGACATTTTTGAACTAGATAAAAAGCTTAAAGGCAGAAAACCTGTACAGGTTTGAACATGACTTCATGTGCTTGTTTGTAGAACTAAACCAGTACACTAGAGGCACTTTTCTTAAAATGGGGCTGATATTATTGAGGGTTGGAAGCCATGTTTATTTGGCTTCCGCTCAAGGCCGACACTGCTTCCATGTTTGGTCTTATAGTTTACATTTTTGGTTTTTTGTCTTTTGTCAGGGTGAAAAATTCATGTCCCGCTGATACAGTGATAAGAAGTTCAAAGAACATTATGAAAAGAGGCTTTTGCCGCCTCTGGACGCTTGGCAGCTAAACCGAGATAGACATATGAGAAACTCTAAATAGAAGCCTCTGCTTTCTCCAGAGCCTTCGCTAAATTTCTGAAATGGAGGTCGTGCCTAAAACTAGAACAAAAGAGTCTGAAAAGGATCCAATTTCTGCCCTAAAGACAGATGTTCATTGTCTCTGCAATAAAACATTAAAACTGAACTCAATCCATTTTCTACTATAGTAAAAATCCATTATTTTTTTTTTATCAAACTTCAATCATTTTTTTCTATGATTTTTTTAATTCTGAGTCTTGTATCCAATCTAAAAATAAATTCTTTGATTACTATAAAAAAAAAAAAAAAGATAGCGTTAATGATATTAAACAAATATGGTTTTTTTATTTAGTCAAAGATATGTTAGATGGAGAATTTGACTTTTCTTTGATTTGATCATTTTGATCAAAGAGAAAGATTATAAATTGGTCAAAAAGATTAAAGAATCTGAGCGTACTTAATTAGATTTTTGATTGCTATAATATAGACATGAGACTAGATTAAAATTTATTTAAATATTTTATTTTAAAATAATTATAAAAATATATGAAATATGAATAACACATAACTTTATTTTTTTATTCAAATCTTTAGTTAAATACATAGGATTTTAACAAAATTTAATTAAAAATTTCCTTACAGTAATCATAACAAAAGATTTCAAAATCTTTTAATAGAGATTTTTAAAATATAATTTTCTTTTTATTGAGTATTTTGTACTTGATTAAGAGATTTTATAGTCAACAAAAAGGTAGTAAATTAGAGGTTTTTGAAATAGTAATATATATAGAACTCGTCATGAAGAAATAGAAATTCATAAACATATTTCCTTCTCCATAGAAACAAAAGCTAAAAAAAGATATTATAATGGGTATCACCAAAACCTATATGACCTTTTTTCTTGTAATAACATTGACAATTTCGATGTACAACGACAACGTTTTGGCTGCATCTTGGTATGATGTTTGTTAATAATACCTTCTCTGTTTGTTAATATAATATGTTTTCTAATTTTTTATTTCGTTTTATAACATGTTTTGCATTTTTTATTAAAAAAATTACTTGATTTTTGTGACCATTTGTATTCTATAGTACTATTTTGTATGATTGGTTAATACTATTTTGTATGATTTGGTTAAATTGCTAACAAAAAAAAAATTGTTTTTATTAATATTAAATAGTGTTTTCAAGGTCTTTTAAAATAAAATAGTATAGTTAATATGTTTTTAAACTTTTTAGTTAGAAAATATTATATAATGGGATAGAAAGAGTATACAATAATTTTGTTTGTTGTTATCTTTCAATTATAGTTTGATCAATTTTAGAGAAAGTGAAGATTTTTTTTTTCAAAATGTCGAATCAGCAATAGCCATTTATATGTATGTGTCACAGTCAAGTTCTTAAAAATTCTGGTTTTTCTTTAACTATTACTTGGATATAGTACATGCAGAATTATAATCTTAACATGGGTTTTTTTTTTTTAAATCTTATCATGGGTTGCATATGTGCAGAACCACCAAATTGCCGTTAAATGAAAGCTCAAAGAGCCTGATCTAGTACGCGTGTGACACAAGTGATGACGAGGATGACACAAAGGATGCGACGTGGAATAGAAGTCAGCAGTTTATATTGTGGATCTCAATCAAGGAAACTGAAGATATGTAAAAGATCGTAAGAGATTGTGTAGTTGAAGATACTTGAGAATCAAATAGTATATAAGGTGAAAGATCTAAGAGAACTAAGTTAGCCGTCTTTGGAGATCTAATCGTGATACAGAAGTTGAGACGAGCTAGGGTTCTTGGTGAGTGAATATACGAGTGTGTGCAACTGTTGTTGTACGGTAAAGTTTCTGGGTAGATTAGGAATTGATCAATCACGATTCACTGCTGTGAAGTCATATAAAACTGTTTGAACAAGATTCTTGTAATTTGTTCAAGTGATTCTTAATAAAGTGTTCGTTTGGTAACTCGTGTGTGAATTTCTTCCTATCAACGTGTTCTCTGAGTTTTCATTTGGTATCAGAGCAGTCAACCTTTGGATTTCTTAAATCATTATTCATGTTGAGATCTTTGAGAGAATATGGATACGAAGGAATTTATTGCAATCCAGAAACCCATCATGCTTGATGAAGGCAACTTTGGCCATTGGAAGGTGCGTATGTATTCGCGCCATAGATGAGAGTGCTTGGAATGCTGTTCTGAATGGATGATCAGAACCTTATGAGATCCTTGAAGACAAGACCAAGACAGTAAAACCTCTTGAAAGATGGACTGATGATGAGAAGACTGCATCAAAGTTTAATTCTAGAGCCATATCAACAATCATGTCTGTTGTAAGCACAGAGCAATTCAAGATAATCCAAGATTGTGAATCGGCTAAAGAAGCTTGGGATACTCTGGTGAACCATTTTGAAGGAGATGCAAGCGTTAAATGAACTCGTCTTGACTATCTCGCCTCAAGCTTTAAAAATCTGCGAATGGAAGAGGACGAAACTATTAGCAGCTTCACTGCTAAACTGAGTACTATTGCAAATGAAGCCTCTGCTCTTGGTAAGAAATATCATGAAAATAAGTTGGTGAAGAAATTAATAAGATGTCTGCCAAACAAGTTTTCGGCTCAGAAGGCTATTCTGCAATGCTCCATGAACACGGATGACATGAGATTTGACAAACTAGTTGGAGTGCTTAAATCACAGGAGATGGAGGTTACAAATCATCAAAAACCAAATCAAGGTATTGCCTTCAGTGAAAGCCAAGAGAATGGCAGAGTCAAGAAGTTGGAAGAAAATCTCGGTTTGATGGCTAGGAACTTCTATAAAATGATTAAGAGAATGGAAAAAGGTCAGAGTAGGTCGTTTGGCAAGAATCAGAGGGGTGACTCAGAGAAATTCATAAACAAGTCATCACGTACTGAAGGTGATAGAGCGTCCAAAAAGAAGGATATGCAATGTCATGAGTGTGAGGGATTTAGGCATTTCAAGAATGAGTGTCCACTTATTAAAAGAAAAGAACTCACCTGATCTGAATGTCGCGGTTGTGGTCATACCCGTGCTGAGTGCCCCAGTGTAACCAAAGGAAATGAGAAATCTTTCTTTTGCTTCAGTGATACTGAATCTGAAAATGACAGTGATGATGGTGAAATGATGCTGAACTTTATCATGTTAGTCTCCAAGGAAGAAGAAGTGGGTGCTAGATATATTGAAGGATTGGAATCTGATTCAGATGAAGAGGTCGGTGTGAAACAGGAATACCAAACGTTGTATGACAATTGGGTGAAGCTGAGTGATAGGTCAAGAATTAATCCCTATACTAAACTGCAAGTGCACAGCAATATCAATGTAGTATATAGGGTATCGAAATCCACACAGACTCCGGTGTTCAATAGCTCAAGAACAGGAATTTAACTAGGAAGAAAGCAATGTAATTGAATTAAAAGTAATGCAAGAAAGTAAGCAGATAGCAAAGATTGTTGGTTGTGAAAGCAAGTTATTAAGAGCGCTAGGTCTAGGGCGTTCTCAGGAAATCAGACAAGCAGACAGTTCATTCACTAAGGATCTAATTAAGCACAGTTCTAGAACTCAAAACACAGATATAGAATTAACCAAATTCCTTTGCGATAATTCTCTAAGTCTAAGTGCAGCAAACCAAACTTTCGTTTGCGAGAACTAACAGATTAAACTAGCATTAATTCCAGGTTTGATATGTTCACAATTATCCTAAACCAAACTTCCGTTTGCGCAAAGTTTAATTTCCCAATTTAATTAGTTCAGATTCCTAAACCCCACTTCCGTGACGTATTTAGCAACCTAAGATCTAGATTCTAATTGATCAGGTTAGAACTAGCTTTAAGCACAATTAAATTGAAGAACAGATATAGTTTGAATCCTTAACTGAAATTGAACAAGTCTAGCAGGTCATGAAATCCTATGTGAGAAACCCTAAACCTAACAAGGAATCTACTCAGACATAGATAATGAAAACATAATCATATGATGAATAAATTGCATAAAAGAATAAGAGTAAAAGGGGTTCGAAATCTTCTCCAAATACAGATGATGTAACAGGTTCAGATCAGCCCCAAAAGCTCTAAAAATCCTCTGCTCTTAATTATGAAAGCGTAATGTAAAGTGTATCTAATTAAAACACCAAAAACTCTATTATATAGGTATAATCTCGGCCAAGGGCTTCTTTGTAAATATCAGGAACTTCTGGATCAAAGTGCAATATCTTGATTCTTCTAAACCGCCGAGTTTTGGCCCATCTCGATGGTGCATCGATCGATGCTAGACATGCAACGATCGACACCTTTCTCTGTTTCGGACAGTGAACTCTATCTCTCGGCCAATCACTCCAAAAATCTCCAAAATGCTCCATTATCTCCAATTCAGCTCCAAACCTGATTATACCTGTAAAAGACTCTAAAAGAACACAAAAGACACTAAAAACACAACTATATCATGGCATAAAACCGGTAAAAACCATGATATATCAACTCCCCCACACTTAGCCTTTGCTTGCCCTCAAGCAAAACATAGAACTAAAGCTTGGTGAAGAGGTTTGAAAACTCTTCAGAAACTCATTTCATCCTAGAAGCTACAATACTCAGATTCCCCTTAGTAAACCACTGAAAGAATCAATCACATGATATCAAGACCAACATGTACTTCCCCCAGACTTAGCAACTGTCCTAGGTAAACTCCACAATCACATTCAAGCATTCAAATTCTCCCTACTGACTTCTGCAAGTATTTAAGTGCGGTCTCACCTAAGGAGTATCGATCAAAGGGCACATGGATTCTTACCTTATCAGCTCTAGACCACCATACTATCTTTCTCTAGTCCCTTTCTTCTCTTTCCCTTCTTTAACAACTGATTTTTCCCCACTGGGTATCATTTTATTTTTTTTATCAGTGTTCTTCCCGTTATGGGGTGTACTTTGGACACATTCCATGGATCACATGAGAGAAAATAGTGTTTGCTACCATTCCCATGACCTCTTCGGAGTTACTAACTCATCCTCAGTTTATTATCTTTTTTTTTTTTTTTTTACTTTATAGAAGGGGAGAAGGGAACTAAATAGGATAGGTTGACAAGCTGTGTCAGAACTAACAAGGGAATCCGACACAAAGTATACCAAGCCCTTAGGTGAGAAATCTAAGTCAGTATTAAATTGAAGTCAGTAAAAGGATCCTCTGATACCTGAAGTGATGTGGGTGTTCCCAGTAGGTTGATCTGTGATGGGGTTTTCTAATAGTCAGAGATAGATCCTGCAACTTCATCCCAATGGTTACTTAAGTTCCTGCAAGTCTTGTAAATCTTCTCAGAAAATCATAGTTTCTTACTTAAATAATTTTGACTCAATAAAACAAATTTTTTTTGAAAAACGGACTGACTCTTAAGAAAACAGAAAACAAAAGTCAGTAGCACCTCCCCCACACTTAAGACACACTGTCCCCAGTAGTGTCCAGCGAAGGATCGGTAAAAAGAAAATAAAAAATTGAAAAGATGAAATTATGTCTGTCGGGTTACCTCTGTCGCCCAGGCATCGATCGCTGCACTAAGTGCATCGACCGTTACTTGGCGATTTTCGTGTATGGTCGATCGTTGCTCAAGAGCGCAACGATCGCTGCAATGCGATTCCTTTCGTGTTGTGACGATCGACACAGAAGTGCGTCGATCGTTGCACTGCGATTTTGTCCGAGACCTGCAAACATAAACTCACCAGAAACAAAAACAAACGTAAAATCCTAACAAAAACACCAAAAATTAAGTAGAAAAACACCAGTACCTAATGGTGGGTTGCCTCCCACCCAGCGCTTGTTTAAGGTCAATAGCTTGACCGGATGGATGGGAATTTTCAGGTACCAGGAGGTCCTGACAGAGACTTTTTCTGTCTCTGTTCAAGTCTCCTCATCCAAGGTGGTGAGTAGGCTGTTGCGGAATGCTCATGTCCAAGAAAATATGGAGTGAAATGTGCTCCAGGATCTATAACCATAGTATTATCCGGCTGCTCAAAATCTGCGTCCCTTATGGTGAATATCTGCCCATCTATCAGTGGCTTTCGCAGCTTATCCATCTCATAGTGCAGTGGTTCATCTCCCAGATGGAGGTCTATCAAGCTGTTCCTAACATCAATCAACGCTCCTGCTGTAGCCAAAAAGGGTCTCCCAAGCAATAATGCTTCATCCGGATCACAATCATATCTCAGCACAAGGAAGTCCGTTGGAACTAAGTAGTTTCCAACTCTCACCGGAATGTCCATAAGGAGTCCTTCAGGAACTCGTATGGACTGATCAGCTAGGACAAGAGAAGTCCTAGTAGGAGTAAAATCCAACATACCCAGCTTCTCTGCCACAGAGTAAGGCATTATGCTTCCAGCAGCTCCTAAATCACACAGAAAACGCCTAAAGCTATCCTCAAAGATAGAACAATCCAGCACAAAGACTCCAGGATCAGGCAGCTTCTTTGGGATCTTAGTTAGCAGAACATCACTAATATGCTGAGGAACTATTATCACCCAGTCTTTCAGATCATCATCGAGGGGCAACATCTTGTTTAAGTACCTCTGCACACATGGATGATAAGGTGGATCATCAGAAGTTGGAATTTCTTCCAATTCTTCACCAATATCCTCTAGCTTCTTAAGCTCTTCAATTTCCTGCCTAATCACTTCAGACACTGAGGAGTGTTGTCTAACAATCTGCGCATAAATCTCCTGTTGAGTAATCTCAGAGGCTCCATTGAATAGGCGATCAAGCTCCAAGTCAGCATCTATGCCATTATCATCCGACAGTTCTGTCTGTTCACGCCCTGCAACGACCGACACTAAGGGTGTGTCGATCGTTGCCATCCCGACTGGTGTATCGATCGACACAGATGTTGCATCGATCGACGCACTGCAGCAGATTTCACCCGAGAGTTTTTCACAAATATCCGAAAATTCTTGTTTTGTCACCAACTCAGCTGTACTTAGCTCAAATCTTTCACCTAGGTGAGATCCATCATTAATGTACACAGACCAGGCCTTAACATGAGTGTCTGCCACTCCTTTTCCCTTCAGTGAGCTGGACATCTGGTTCACCTGAGTGTCCAACTGCTTCAAGTGAGTGCTCATAGACTCAAACTTCCCATTGAGGTCTTCATAGACAGCGTCCAACTTCTTGTTGCAGTCCACAGAGATCTTGGTCTGACTCTCAATCAGTTGTTCCATCATAGCCTCCATTTTGCTCTCATGGGCTGTAGGTGCAGGAGGAGTCTGATAGGATGTAGATCCATAGGTTCTCTGAGTACCTTGTCCATAGGTCTTCTGAAAACCACCAGTCTGTCCTCCATTGGAGAATCTGTTCCCCTGTTGATTACTAAATCTATTACCTTGGAAACCAGAACCTCCTATGAAATTCACATCTTCTTCCTGAGTGCCCTCTTCAGTCTGAATCACCTCTACATCTTGGGCAAAGTGGACAGCTTTCTTACTTGTCAGGAGATTGTAAACTGTGTCCAATCTGGATCTTATATTAGCTATATCAGAATTCTCTACAGTTCCACTAGATTTCTTCCTCCTTTCATCCATTGTCTTGCAACTGTTGCTGCCAATCAGGTTCTCAATCAACTGCTTAGCTTGTGTAGGAGTCCTGGTGTTGAAATTAGCATTACTGGAATTATCCAGCGCAGTCTGATAAGGGAGATCTATGCCTCTGAAGAAGATACCAATCAGCTGTACTTCTGTGAATCCATGGTGTGGACAGTCACGCTGATACTGCTTAAATCTCATCCAGGCAGTCTTCAAGGGCTCCACAGCTCCTTGGGAAAAAGTGAGTATGTCCTGTCTGGACTGATCTGAGCGCGCATCATCATAAAAGTGACGCAGGAACTCACTCTTTAAGGCTGCCCAAGTAGTATACTGACCAGGTGCCAGTTGTCTCAGCCATGCACTAGCGTCTCCAGCAAGACTGTGCGGAAATAGCTTAAGGAACAGATAGTCCGGGCATACTCCTTCATACTTCATGCCAGTGACTATGTCCTCAAACTTGTCAATGTGATCCATAGGCTGCTCTGTTTGAAGACCATGAAAAGCAATCTGCCTCATCAGCTGGTAGTAGATGGTCTTGACCTCAAAATCATTCCTCTCAAAAGCAGGAAGCACTAGAGCTGCTCGGTTTGCATGAAACTCATCAGGTCTGTTGTAGTCAGCTAGTGTCCTCTCATGAACCACCATCTCTCTACCTTGGGCCCGTTCCTGACCCTGGTTTTGGTTCTGCTCCTGTTGCTATTGCTCAGGAATGACATTCCCTTCAGCATCGCGTTCCAGAATCAAACGCTCTCGCATCATTCTTTCTCTTCTTTCTCTTCTGTTAGCTCTCTCTAAACGTCCAAGCTCCTCAAGATCGAGATTAACCAAGCTCGAGTTCGGATTACTTCTAGTTTTCTGCGTTGGCATAAACTGTCTGTAATCGTCCAACAACGATCGATGCTATCAGTGCAACGATCGGTTCAATCTCAAATCGCCTAGTGACGATCGATGGAAGGGTGCAACGATCGACGCAGTGCGATATTAGTACCTGCGACAGAGAGAAAAACCGAGAAAGTCAGTAACTAAAAAAACAAAAATAAAAACGAAAAGAAAACGAAAAATCCTAGTAAAACCCTAGGCTCGAAGCTATCGAAGACTCAAAGAGTCCCCAGCAACGGCGCCAAAAACTTGATAGGTCAAGAATTAATCCCTATACTAAACTGCAAGTGCACAGCAATATCAATGTAGTATATAGGGTATCGAAATCCACATAGACTCCGGTGTTCAATAGCTCAAGAACAGGAATTTAACTAGGAAGAAAGCAATGTAATTGAATTAAAAGTAATGCAAGAAAGTAAGCAGATAGCAAAGATTGTTGGTTGTGAAAGCAAGTTATTAAGAGCGCTAGGTCTAGGGCGTTCTCAGGAAATCAGACAAGCAGACAGTTCATTCAGTAAGGATCTAATTAAGCACAGTTCTAGAACTCAAAACACAGATATAGAATTAACCAAATTCCTTTGCGATAATTCTCTAAGTCTAAGTGCAGCAAACCAAACTTTCGTTTGCGAGAACTAACAGATTAAACTAGCATTAATTCCAGGTTTGATATGTTCACAATTATCCTAAACCAAACTTCCGTTTGCGCAAAGTTTAATTGCCCAATTTAATTAGTTCAGATTCCTAAACCCCACTTCTGTGACGTATTTAGCAACCTAAGATCTAGATTCTAATTGATCAGGTTAGAACTAGCTTTAAGCACAATTAAATTGAAGAACAGATATAGTTTGAATCCTTAACTGAAATTGAACAAGTCTAGCAGGTCATGAAATCCTATGTGAGAAACCCTAAACCTAACAAGGAATCTACTCAGACATAGATAATGAAAACATAATCATATGATGAATAAATTGCATAAAAGAATAAGAGTAAAAGGGGTTCGAAATCTTCTCCAAATACAGATGATGTAACAGGTTCAGATCAGCCCCAAAAGCTCTAAAAATCCTCTGCTCTTAATTATGAAAGCGTAATGTAAAGTGTATCTAATTAAAACACCAAAAACTCTATTATATAGGTATAATCTCGGCCAAGGGCTTCTTTGTAAATATCAGGAACTTCTGGATCAAAGTGCAATATCTTGATTCTTCTAAACCGCCGAGTTTTGGCCCATCTCGCTGGTGCATCGATCGATGCTAGACATGCAACGATCGACACCTTTCTCTGTTTCGGACAGTGAACTCTATCTCTCGGCCAATCACTCCAAAAATCTCCAAAATGCTCCATTATCTCCAATTCAGCTCCAAACCTGATTATACCTGTAAATGACTCTAAAAGAACACAAAAGACACTAAAAACACAACTATATCATGGCATAAAACCGGTAAAAACCATGATATATCACTGAGCCACGAGAATCTCCAACTTCTAAAAAACAAAGCTATGTTAAAAGCTCAGGTGAACATTCTAGAGATGGATCAGACCTCGCCTGGTGAGACCATGAAAAGTACCAGTGCAATGGCAAACACGGAGTTAACGCAAGCTCTGTCTGAAGAGAAGGAGAAAAACAGGATGTTGGAAGAAAAAGCTTCGAGAGTTCAGGAAGCCCTCATTACAGAACAAGAAAGAAACATAAGTCTTGAACAGAAGCTGACCAAGAATCATAGGAAAATCAGAATGTTGAATGGTAGTACTGAAAATCTGGATAAGATGCTCTCAATGGGTCAGTCTCCCAAAGTGAACTGGGTATTAGGATATATAAGAGGAGCTGAATCAATTCTCACTGGTGGAATGATTAAACTTTGTTCCTGCTGACAAAAGTCTTGAAGCAAAATAAAAACATAGTGTACAATGAAGTGAACTCAAGGATTAATTATGGAAGAAGAACACAAGAGCAGAGGATGGGATGCTATGTCTGTGGAAAAAGAGGTCACAAAAGGCTACATGTTGGACTCTCTGGAACCGAATTGTCAAAGCTTGGAAAGGAAATCGTTGCTTCATTGAACCAAAACGGCTTGGTAAGGTATGGATTGCGGAAACCAATATGTATGGAAGTAGTACTCATGAAACAAGGCGACAAAGATAGTATGCAACTTCTCAATGATCAGCAATGTAGCTTATACATCGACATCAAAAGCAGACAGTGAAGCCTGGTATTTTGACAGTGGGTGTTCACGACATATGACATTAGTGTCTGAAGTTCTTGATGAAAAATCACCCATCAAGGGAGGACATGTGACATTTGGCGATGGAGGTCAAGAAAAGATTCAGGTGTTGGTAAAAAGCAGACGCCAGGACATCTTCACTAAGGTTGACTGCCAAGCTGTGAAAGATACTGGTGAGTTAGTGCTGAATGGAATAAGGTCAGGGAATAATTGCTACATGTGGGAGCCATTGAAAATGTGTCTCAGTTCAGTTGAATCACAATTGGACTTGTGCCACAAGAGACTTGGACACATGAGTACACATAGAATTACCAGGTTGGTAAATGCAGAAGTAGTCAGAGGAATTTCGAAGCTAGAAACCTCAACAGAGACTGTCTGTAAAGCGTGTTGCCAGGGTAAACATATAAAGGTTCAACACAACCAGCTTAATGAGATCCGATTTACAAGAGTTTTGGAACTTCTACATATGGATCTCATGGGACCGGTAAATCCTGAAAGCATCACAGGTAAGAAGTACATATTTGTGTTGGTTGATGACTTTTCCAGATACACTTGGATACGGTTCCTGAGAGAAAAATCAGAGGCTGCAGAAAGCTTCAAGATTTTAGCACTCGAACTCACGAATGGGAGGACAAGCATTGCTCAAATAAGAAGTAATCTTGGAGGAGAATTCCAAAATGATGTGTTTGAAAAATTATGTCAAAGTCAGGGGATTCGACATCAATACGCAGCACCCATGACACCACAGAAAAATGGTGTTGTTGAGAGGAAAAATAGGACACTTCAAGAAATGGCACGAGCCATGCTTTATGGGAATCATGTTGCTCCAAGATTCTGGGCTGAAGCTGTAAATACGGCGTGTTATATTATCAATAGAGTTTACTTCAAGTCGGGTACCAAGACAACCCCATAGGAGACCTGGAAGGGGAAGACATCAAATCTTGGATATTTTCATGTCTTTGGATGCGTATGCTTCATTTTGAACCAGAAAGATCAGCTAGGGAAATTCGACTCTAGGAGTGATGAAGGTTTATTCCTAGGATACTAGTCCAACAGTACATCTTTTCGTATCTACAATAAGAGGACACGGGTGATCAGTGAATCAATAAACGTGGTTTTTGATGACAGAACCAGTTACTGTTTGGAAGAAGTAACTGACGAACATGTTCGTGTCACACAGATGGAAAATCAAGTTCCAGAAAATGCAGAGGAACTCGACAATACGACTTCAATTGAGAATCCAAAACAAACGGGTTTCAGTCCAGTTAATCGAGATCATTCATCAGAGGATGTTATAGGAAATGTATTGGATGATAGACAAACTAGACATCGAAAGATTGACTTCAAGGAAATTGTGAAGTTAGCCTGTTTTGTGTCATTCATTGAACCAAAAACGATTGGAGAAGCACTAGACGATGACTTTTGGACTGTGGCTATGCATCAAGAACTGGATCAGTTCACTCGGTTGGATGTGTGGAACTTGGTACCATGTCTCAGTGATGTAAATGTAGTTGGCACCAAGTGGGTTTACAAGAACAAGATAGATGAAGATGGAAATTTCATTCGAAACAAGGCCCGATTGGTGGCGCAAGGGTATTCGCAGATTGAAGGAGTAGACTTTGACGAAACCTTTGCCCATGTAGCTCGTATCGAATCAATTTGATTATTGTTTGGGATTGCCTGCAAACTGAAGATAAAGCTTTATCAGATGGATGTTAAGAGCGCATTTCTCAATGGAGTGTTGCAGGAAGAAATTTATGTTGCTCAACCAAAGGGATTTGAAGATCCTAAACATTCAACTCACGTGTACCAACTCAAACTAGCTCTGTATGGGTTAAAGCAGGCCCCTCACGCCTGGTACGAAAGGTTGACTCAGTTCCTTCTGCATCAAGGATTCAAAAGGGGGGAGTAGATAAAACCTTGTTCATCCTTGAAGGTGAGAGCAAGATTTAGATTGTGCAGATTTATGTCGATGATATCATATTTGGAGCTACTCAAGTTCAGCTCGTACATGAGTTTATGAGAACCATGACGAAGGAATTCAATATGAGTATGGTTGTAGATCTAAACTACTTTCTTGGTCTACAGATTAAGCACATTGCTGAAGGTATTCTTGTGACACATATCACATATGCTCGAAATCTTATGAAGCGTTTTAACATGGTAACATGTAAGACTGCAAGAACTCCGTTGAGCACTACTGAGAAGCTGTCAAAGGATGAGGAAGGTCAGAAAGTTGATGAACATATGTATCGAGCTATGATAGGGAGCTTATTGTACCTGGCAGCGAGTATACCAGATATATGTCTCAGCGTTGGTCTGTGTGCTCGCTATCAAGCTAACGCACATCAGTCTCATCTGACTGCAGTCAAACGAATCATCAGATATGTCAAAGGTACTGTGAACTATGGATTGAAATAAACCACTGATACAAACTCTTATCTTGCAGGTTACTGTGATGCTGACTGGGCCGGATATCTCGATGATCAGAAGAGTACATTAGGAGAATGTTTCGTTCTTGGAAACAATCTTGTTTCGTGGCATAGCAAGAAACAAAACTGTGTGTCACTGTCGACTGCAGAGGCTGAGTACATTGCCTTGGGTAGCTTTTGCACCCCACTGATATTGATGAAACAAATGCTCAGCGGTTACGGTATTAGTGCTGACTCTTTCTTGATACACTGTGATAATAAAAGTGCATATGATCTGTCGAAGAATCATGTACAACATTCAAGAACCAAACATATCGACATTAGGGATCATTTTGTTAGAGGCTTAGTTGAGGAGAAACTAGCTTTAATCAAACACATATCATCTAAGGATCAGCTGGCTGATATATTTACAAAACCTCTTGATTTCAACAGCTTTCTGCATCTGCGGAAAGCCCTTGCAGTGTGTGATTGCTGATCTAACAGGATTGCAGGGAACATGAGTCGTATACTAAGCAAGCAGGGCCAAACAGGATGAAAGTTTTCGACTCGTTAGGGATGACCAGACATAGGTACTATGTTCCATACTTCATGCATTTCTTGTTAGGCTTAAAGTGATAAACACTCGTTTTGAACTAGGCTGCAAAAACAGTCTAAGTTTGATTTCGATCACTGTTTTGATTGAGGATTGAGTTGACTGAATTACATCTTAGTATGAGAAATTAAAGCCTTAAATGGTGTTGGGAATGTCCTGAAATCACACTTGTAATAACTCTAGAGATAGTTGTGTTGTCGAGATTAGACATTCATATGATACTAGGTAATCATAATGCTTTGCTAGAAGCCACTTATGATCTATGAGTTTAGAACTCATTGCTAGTATTATATGATCCTACAGGGTCACACACCTAAGCAGACTGGATATACTTCATGTGGGAATGATGGGAATGATCATTAATGAATGATCAAATGTGTATTTGATACACATTAATATACGTGTTTTGAGAGTGCATCGATCGACATAAGTGTTGTATCGATCGATGCAAGGCGCAGATCGAAACAATGTTTCGATTTAATGACTTAATTAATCTCGGTTCGGTCCGGTGATTAATTAGGTTTTCCCAGGTATATATATATGTGATATAGCACGACCTGGAACACAAGTTTGAGCCTAATCGCAGCCACCTCTTAGAAACACACTAATCCCGAAGAGATCCGATCTCCCGGCACTAGCATCCCAGCGGATTCCAGTTTGTGTGCGTGTGGATACCAGTAGAAGCGCAGCACTTGAGGCGCTCGTAAATCTCGAATACCTGTTCATCTTCCGCTGCTAATCTCCAGGTATTATCGAGATCCCTATGATTCAATATACCTAGACCCTGGATCCTAGGCTAGGAATTTATACCTAGGGTTGCTAATTGTGATTAGAACTGCTAGAAATTCTTTCAGTGGTATCAAAGCCTTAGGGTTTATCATATTGAATCTAATAGCATGATGATTAGATTAGTTGAATCTGAATCGTTATATGCATGCTAAATTGAGTTTTTTTCAAAGTAATCTCGTTTAGGATTTTGTTCGAAAACGATTCTAGGGTTTTTCGCATGGTGTCGATCGATGCCAATCCGGTGTCGATCGATGCCAATCCGGTGTCGATCGACACAGGGTGAAAACCCGAATGAAATTTTGCTTAGTGACGATCGACACAAGACCTTGCGATTAGTTTAATCGGTTCAATTGGATTGGACCGGTTATCGATCTTGGTTATTGCAATTGGTTTAAACCGGTTTTACCGGTTAATTGCGGTTTGATTGAATTGGGTTAGTGTCGATCGACAAAAGTGTTGTGTCGATCGACACTGACCGATTATCAAAGCCGGATCAATTGGATTGATCGGTTATCGCAAATTGGTTTTGGTAGGATTGCGTCGATCGACACAGGATCAAATGGTTTCGGTTATTGAACCTGAAATCACAAAACCGAACCAAGATTAAACCCACTTCTTAGAATAATTAAAACTCAGTTAGATTAGTTGTTTTAATTAATTATAATCCTTCTAAGATACATATATGATGTGTATATTAGATTAAAAGTTCCGTTCCTCAACTAAATATCAAGTATGTTTAGATGTCTTTCCAATCTTGTCAACTGTCAAGACTTGTTTCATTGTGCGATAGACTTGCAGTGCAAAGTGTCCTCAATTACATGAGTAAGACATGAGGTAATCGTGTTGATGGACTTGCAGTGTAAGACATCAACAATTACATGACTCAAAAGATTGGTTTACTTGAATGGGCCATCAAAATCGTTTTGGGCCCAGAGACATCAGGTGGATTGGACATGAGATGTCAGTCCACAACCAAGATTTATATTGGATATAACTAGCAAAGTTGTTGCTTACCTAGATAACTAAAATTTGGGCGACAGCCAGTGGCTCACTCAAGTTTCAGTGAAGTATGGGTCTTGGATCATTATATTCATTTGAGGAAACATTGGTTTTGAATATAATGCGAGTCTTCTTAATAGTTAAGATTTCTCATTTCTTGAACATCATAACTAAACCTCTCTTGTTTTCAGCTATGTCTAACACAAACCATCATAACAATTTCTCCCTGCGATCCGTCCTTGAGAAGGACAAGTTAAATGGATCCAACTTTCTTGAATGGTATCAGAACTTGAGAATTGTTCTCAAACAGGAGAAGAAGGACTATGTCCTTGAGAAAGTTCTCCCCAAAAAGTACCGAGCCAATGTCTGGAAGTCAGATAAGGATGCTTGGGATAAGCATTCTAATGATGTGGTCGATGTGTGTTGTCTCAGGTTGGCTACCATGAACTCGGACTTGCAAAAGCAATATGAGTACGTGGAGTCGCCAATAGAGATGATCAATGGCCTGAAAAGTATGTTTCAGGAGCAGGCACGAAATCAGAGATACCAGACGGTTAAGTCTCTAATTGAGTGCAAGCTACCAAAGGACGAACCAGTTAGTCCTCATGTCATTAAGATGATGGGTTATATTGATAACCTGGGGAAACTGGATTGTCCCATTAGCCAAGAGTTGGCTACTGACATCATTCTGCAGTCACTGCCGTCAAGCTATGATCAGTTTGTTATGAACTATAACATGAACAACTTGACAAAGACTTTGACTGAGTTGCATGGGATGCTCAATACTGCTAATCCTAATATCAAGAAGGACACCCCAAATGTCCTTATGGTACAAAAGGGTAAAAAGTTTAAGAAACTTGGTAAGAACAAAGGTGATGGCAAGACGAGCTCGATTGTGAATCCAAGCGAGTCTAACCATGTTCCTAAGGTTAAAACTGGTCCTTCGAAAGATGATAAGTGCCATTATTGTAATGGTTATGAGCATTTGAAAAGAAACTGCAATAAATTCCTGGAAGATTATGAGAAGCTGAAGAAGACGTACGAGACTTCTTCTTCAGGTATTTATGTTATAGAAGTAAATGTTACTTCTTATGGTTCTACTTATTGGGTATTAGATACCGGCTGTGGTACTCGTATTTGTACAAATATTCAGGACCTAAGCAAAAGTAGGATTTTGGAGAAATGACAAGTGGACCTGCGCGTGGGAAATGGAGCAAGAGTTGCTGCATTAGCCGTAGGAACATTTCATTTGTTTTGCCTTCTGGCTTGGTTTTTGAACTTAAGAACTGCTACTATGTACATGCTATAAGCAGAAATGTTATTACTATTCCTTGTTTGGATATGGAAGGATATCAGTTTTCAAATTAAGAATAAATGTTATTCATTTGATTACAATGATATGTTTTATGGTAGCAGTCCATTAGAGAATGGACATTGTGTTCTAAACCAAAACGTGCCTAACTATAACATTAGTACCAAGAGAGTCGAGTCAAATGATACGAATCAAAATTTTCTCTGGCATTGTCGTTTGTGCCACATAAATGAGAACGGATTCAGAAGCTCCATAGTGATGGACTTTTGGGCTCATTTGATTATGAATCATATGAGAAATGCGAATCTTGTTTATTGGGTAAAATGACGAAGGCCCCTTTCAATAAAAGGTAGTGTCGATCGACACAACATGTGTGTCGATCGACACAGGTCGCGAACGAACAAAATGAAAGGGCCAGAGACTTATTGAGCTTTATACATACAGATGTGTATGGCCCGATGAGCACTAGTGCTAGAGGAAACTTTCAGTACTTCATTACCTTTACTGATATTTTCAGTAGGTACGGTTATGTTTATTTAATGAGACATAAATCGGAATCTTTTGAAAAGTTCAAAGAGTTCCAGAATGAAGTACATAATCAACTTGGCAAAAAGGTATTAAAGCTCTACGATAAGATCATGGAGGTGGATACTTAAGCTAAGAATTCAGTGATCATACGAGAGATTGTGTAATTGTTTCACAACTCACTCCTCCTGAATCGGACTTTATTAGATATGGTTCGATCAATGATGAGTCACTCAGATCTTCCATTATCCTTCTAGGGATACGCTCTAGAAACGTCTGTGTTTAAACTAAATAGGGTTCCATCAAAATCAGTTACAAAGACACTACATGAGATGTAGACTGGAAATGTTCCTAATTTGTCTCTCATGAAGATTTGGGGGTGTGAGGCTTATATAAAACGTTTTAATCTCTGATAGGCTCGCACCCAAATCCGATAAATGCTACTTCATTGGTTATCCTAGGGAGACCAAGGCATGTTACTTTTACAACCGGTCCGAGAACAAAATGTTTGTTGCTCGGAACTGTGTTTTTCTTGAGAGAGATTTTCTTTCCAGGAATAACAGTGGGAGTAAAATACAACTCGAAGAAATTCGAGAATCACAGGAGACTGCTCAACCTGATAAGGAAGAGCGGAAATTGGATCTACAAAGAGTTGTAGAACCTACACCTGTGGTGCCTGAAATTCGAAAATCCGAGCATATTCATCACGAACCCGAGAGATTTGGATTTCTCGTAACCAATTGCCATGATCTGTTGATCATTGAAAGTGACGAGCCTGCGAATTTTGAAGAAGCAATGATGGGCTCTTACTCCGAAAATGGCTGAAAGCCGCTGAATCCGAAATGGGAACCATGTCACAGAACCAAGTATGACTTGGGTTGATTTACCCAATGGTGTAGAAGCCATTGCGTGTAAATGGATTTTCAAGAAGAAAAGTTGACGTGGATGATAATATTCAGATATACAAAGCTAGGTTGATGGCAAAAGGTTTCAAGCAAATTCATGGTGTTGACTATGAAGAAACCTATTCTCAGTCACTATGCTTAAGTCCATTCGGATTCTCCTAGCAACAGCCGCTCATTACGATTATGAGATCGGACAGATGGATATGAAAACAGTTTTTCTTAACGGAATTCTGGAAGAGGATGTGTACATGACACAACCTGAAGCTTTCATTGATCCTAATGCTGCTAGGAAGGTATGCAAGCTTCATCGATCCATTTATGGATTGAAGCAAGCATCTCGGAGTTGGAATCTTCGTTTTGATGAAGCGGTCAAAAGGTTTGACTTCATCAGAACCGAAAAGGAACCGTGTGTTTTCAAGAAGACTAGTGGGAGCGTAGTTGCATTTCTCGTACTGTATGTAGATGACATACTCCTTCTCGGAAATGAAGTTCCATTGTTTTAGTCTGTTAAGACTTGACTCGAAAGTTGTTTGTCGATAAAAAAACATGGGAGAAACCGTATACATTCTTGGAATAAGAATCTATAGAGATAGATTGGACAAGATAATTGGATTGTGTCAAGATACTTATATTGATAAGGTCTTGCACAGGTCCAATATGCATGACTCCAAGAAGGGCTTCATGCAAATGACTCTTGGAATTACTCTTAGCAAGACGCAGTTTCCTTCGACGCATGTTGAGCGAGACCGCATGAGGTTCATACAACCGCTATAGGCATTAGATGTCTTAAGATGTGATCTTAATTTTAGTGGGAGTTATTTGTTGTTAATTTTAGTTGTGATATGATGTTCATATAAACATAATTTGATTATGATAATGAACTCTGACATCAGTATTATTTAATTATGTTATTAAATAATAGTCCCAAAGTAACTTATGACATTTTATATGTCATCAAGTATGTGACTTGATCATGAAACCCTATAAATGATAAATGACATAAATTATGTTGGTCCCTGGTCAAGGTTGTTAAAGTGGGACATTAACAACCGCGTGAGACTAGTATGTGAGGTGACTGATGACTAAGTTTTATGGAGTCATTAATAAGAGTATTAAAGTCAATCACATAGATATGTGTTGGAGAACACATGATCGGACATGACCCGCTAATGAGAACTCTACAGGATAGTTATATAAGTGTCATGAGAGTTTTTATTACGACTATAGAGTATAGTCCTTAGACCTGAGTTCATCATGTTTTCTTATATGTGAATTGGTCCGCTTTAGCTTGTCAAACGTCAGCCGTAACTGGTGATTATAAAGGCATTGATTGAGCGTATCATGAAGTGTGTGAAGGAACAGGGATGGAACAAGATGGGATTTGTCCCTCCTATATAACAGGAGATAAATATCTCAGGGCCCATCGAAGATTTGATACTAAGAAATGTGTGGCCACACTCAAACGAGGTGATTGTCAGTCGTTTGTCTTGTCAGTATAAATCGGAGTTCGATGAACATGATCTTGGCTCAATAAGGGTGACACAGACCTTGCCTTATGCCAGATCGAGATATAGAGACGAAGGGATTAAGGGAATAGATGATTCCAGTACAAGTGGGAGATTGTTGGGAATGTCCTTGTCCTTAAATCACACTTGTAATCACTCTAGAGATAGTTGTGTTGTCGAGATTAGACATTCATATGATACTAGGTAATCATAATGCTTTGCTAGAAGCCACTTATGATCTATGAGTTTAGAACTCATTGCTAGTATTATATGATCCTACAGGGTCACACACCTAAGCAGACTGGATATACTTCATGTGGGAATGATGGGAATGATCATTAATGTAATGATCAAATGTGTATTTGATACACATTAATATACATGTTTTGAGGGTGCATCGATCGAAACAATGTTTCGATTTAATGACTTAATTAATCTCGGTTCGGTCCGGTGATTAATTAGGTTTTCCTAGGTCTATATATATGTGATATAGCACGACTTGGAACACAAGTTTGAGCCTAATCGCAGCCACCTCTTAGAAACACACTAATCCTGAAGAGATCCGATCTCCCGGCACTAGTATCCCGGCGGATTCCAGTTTGTGTGCGTGTGGATACCAGTAGAGGCGCAGCACTTGAGGCGCTCGTAAATCTCGAATACCTGTTCATCTTCCGCTGCTAATCTCCAGGTATTATCGAGATCCCTATGATTCAATATACCTAGACCCTGGATCCTAGGCTTGGAATTTATACCTAGGGTTGCTAATTGTGATTAGAACCGCTATAAATTCCTTCAAATGGTGTAAACTAGAAGAGCTTAAAAGTCAATCAAATGAAAGGGTGCTAAGATAAAAGCATTAATACTTAATGGTTACTCTCGGATGAAAGCATCTCTGCTAAGAAAAGCTGTCCAAACTAGTCTGTTCTGTGAAAAACTAAAGCAATTTTATGAGGTTTATTTCGAATGAAAGCATCCCGGCTGGGAAAAGCTGTCCACTCTACTTGAACCAGCACCCATTTGATTGATTAAGTCTCTTCCTCTGTTAAGCATACGGATAATTCAGCTCGGATCATTCACCTAACCTGAAACCAGTATGTATTTTGTGGAGAGATGTGTACATGTGTGTGGGACAGAGATGACATCAGCTTGACTAAGGAAAGCTATCTATGTCGATCTTGTACGTGGTTTAGTAACTAATCTATGTGGGTGCATTGCTGTGTCTGAAGAACGACTATGTTTCATGTGCCCAAAACTGTAAATATATGTGTTCGCTTTTGGTTTTGATTTTGCAAGGTTAGCTTGGATCCCTCACTCAACTTCTGACAAATGATGTTTGATGGTCTCGATATCGTGGTTTCTAGTCTGCTGATGGTTCCGAATATCATGGTTCACTCGTTCTTTTTTGTCAAATGTGATTATCAATTCAGAGGGAGAGTATCTATGATACTTAGACTCATGTGTTTATCGGTTATGTGATACCTTGGTTAAGGTTGATTTTATGGTTTTAAAACAGTGTGGCTCTATCTTAGTATGACTTGGCCTATCCATCTGATGTGACATTGATGATTTTTCTAGTCATGTATTGTCTTCAGTGCTTTTGTGAAACAGGTTGAATTGATTCTCACATTCAGATAAAAAGGGAGAGAATGAAAGCTCAAAGAGCCTGATCTGGTACGCGTGTGACACAAGTGATGACGAGGATGATACAAAGGATGTGACGTGGAATAGAAGTCAGCAGTTTATACTGTGGATCTCAATCAAGGAAACTGAAGATATGAAAAAGATCTTCAACTATGGAAGTAAGAGATTGTGTAGTTGAAGATACTCGAGAATCAAAGAGTATATAAGGTGAAAGACCTAAGAGAATTAGGTTAGCCGTCTTTGGAGATCTAGTCGTGATACAGAAGTTGAGACGAGCTAGGGTTCTTGGTGAGTGAAATATGAGTGTGTGCAACTGTTGTTGTACGGTAAGGTTTCTGGGTAGATTAGGAATTGGTCAGTCACGATTCACTGCTGTGAAGTCGTATAAAACTGATTGAACAAGATTCTTGTAATTTTTTCAAATTATTCTTAATAAAGTGTTCGTTTGGTAATTCGTGTGTGAATTTCTTCCTATCAACGTGTTCTCTGAGTTTTCATCAATGTGTGCCAGGAAAGTATGGAGTTTGTGAATGTCTCCATGACTGTGTAATGGCTAGGTACACTTATGGAACGTGTACTGGTCTACCTTAGTGCAAAATGTTATTGTACCCACAATAAAAAAAAATGATTTTTTCTTATAATTGAGTATTTAAACAATGTAACAATTTTATAGCCTTTAGTAAACGGAATAAATAAGAAAAAATTAAAAAGTTTTTTGTTCCTCTTTGCTTTCTCAACCTTCTTCTTCTGCAAATTAAAGTACAAAAAGTTTTTAATCAATATTGGAGTGTATTGCACCTAGTGTATCTTTTTTTTTTGCTTGCAATTTTCTATCTTTCAAAAAGTCTTTGTAATTTTGTATCTTTTTGCTTCAATTTCAATGGTAAAAAGACAAAAATAACCCTATCAATCTCATCCATCTCCTTTTTTTTCTTTTCTTTATTCTACTCTTCTTCTCTTTCTTACTTTATCTTTCTTTTTACCCTTCATTTTTTTACGGTGGATAGCATTGCGGATGTGAGATTTCCGGCAATATAAACCACCGGAATGAAGATATAATCGGTCGATGTACCGGAATTCAAAAAAAAAATGGAGTTAATATAGAAGTTTTGAGTGGGTAGTCTAGACTAGTTGTCCACAATATCAATCCACGTGGACAATGCGACGATCATATTACATGCTAAGCGCTTCCCGTGGATCGTGGCGCAACAAACCCTTGTGTCCAGGGATTTACAATCATGTGAACTATTGAACCAAGTACGTTATCCACTAGAAAACAAAGTTTTTTATGATTCCTAACCACACAAATAAACACCACATGTTAAATGCTTTCTATGGATATGGCGGACAATATTGACTATTCGTAGACACTATCATGATCTCCTCACATACTAGACGAGTCTGATGGACAGAAGGTGACAAGAGTTTATATGATCGTGAAATGTAACTAGTAAACACAATTTTAAAAGCTCAAGCGGACGATGTCGATTATTCTTGGACACTACCACGATTATATTACATAATAAACGTTTTTGATGGACAATAGGTGGTCAAGAGTTCACATTATGATTCATAGCCACACAAATAAACATCACGTGTTAAATGCATTCTATGGATATGGCGGACAATATCGACTATTCGTAGACATTTCCATGATCTCCTCACATACTAGACGGATCTGATGGACAGAAGGTGGCCAAGAGGTTACATAATCGTGAAATCTACCTGGTAAACACAATTTTAAAAGATTAGGGGGACGATGTCGATTATTCGTGCACACTACCACGATTATATCACATAATAAACGTTTCTGATGGATAAATAGATGGTTAAGAGTTCACATTATTGTGACCCGTAGACACAAAAAGTATGTTGGTTCTACCGTCCATCCAAAAAGCAACATTTTATGGACAATGTTTATCCAAAAACTTCACATTTTTTGTGATCCGTGGACACAAAAAGTATGTTGGTTCCACTGTCCATCGAAAAAGCAACATTTTATGGACACTGTTTATCCAAAATGTTCACATTATTGTGATCCGTGGACACAAAAAATATGTTGGTTCAACTATCCATAAAAACAACATTTTATGGACACAATTTATCCACAAGTTCACATTATTGTGATCTGTGGATACAAAAAGTTTGATGTTTCCACTATCCATCCAAAAAACAATATGTTATGGACACACTTCATCCACGTGCACTGTTCATGCGTGAGATTTAAAAAAAAAAATATATATATATATATATAGAAGTCATAATAGGACCTGACATCAATCAAGAGAGTACTTTTGTTATAAGGGTGTTTTTGTCTTTGTACAGCACTAAAAGACAAAAAGAAAAAAATGCACACAAATTACAAAAGATACAACTTTGTT
Source organism: Orychophragmus violaceus (assembly GCA_030180135.1). NCBI lineage: Eukaryota > Viridiplantae > Streptophyta > Magnoliopsida > Brassicales > Brassicaceae > Orychophragmus > Orychophragmus violaceus. The sequence continues at coordinate 27,265,158 of CM058238.1, forward strand.
ATTACTTTGTAAAAAAGATCCACCGGATGCAATTAATCCTCAATATTGGGTCTGATTTGTGAACCATAGCAAATGAGTATTTTAGCTGTTAGCAAAAATGATAAACGGTTGAATAATACAAAACAATAAGTGAAAATTGTTACTGAAAGCTGTTAGTAGAAATTGTAATAAAAAATTGAAAATAACTATTTTTTTAATATTTCTCTTGATAAAGCTTTTATGAATGGTAACAAATAAAGCAGTATACATTTGACCACAACAATTAGAGATTACCCCATTATGTAAAACATCTAATCCAAAGCATTTAACTTTCTTATCCTGAAATCCACAAGCTAGAAGTACGTGAAATACAAAACATGCATTTCAAATCAAATTTGAAAGAAGGTAGTTAATTCCGTTTTCTAAGTTTTGTTTATACTCACATCTACACTGCCTTTAGTCTTCTATTAGAAAAATTACAGTGATTAATAATCAAGTTATTAGATATTAGTTATGGAATCAATACTATTAAAAAAATAGAGTATATTAGAGACTAACCTTCTTCCATGTGTTATATTACAAGTTATGCCATTACACATTAATGAATTAATTAAATTTTATTAAGGGTAATTAGGAAATATAATATTTTCTCTATTATCCATGTTTTCAAAGAAGACAATATTAACCATGTAGCCAAACAACCTAAATTTAATAGATCCCATTTTTCTAACTAATTAAAATAAAAACAAGAGACAATTATATATATATATATATATATATATATATATATATATATATTAATATATATATATATAATTAAATAATTTATACAACAATTATTTTTTATATATAAGGTTATATTCTCTAATTTATGATTTTATTCAAAATATATTTATAATATATATTAATATCTTCTTTATTTTTGTTTCAAATATAAATATATATATTTATATTATAAAAAATCTTATAAAATATTTTATTTTTTATTTCTTAAGAAAAATAACTCTTGAATTCGTATTATTTTTAAAATTTATTACAAATTTATTTTAGTTACATTTCAACTTAAATATTAAAATTAGTCAATATTTTATATTGTTCAAATATATGATATGTCATATTACAATTGATGTTTTTACGATTTCACTTTTTAGTGGGTTGTTCCATCAATTGAAAAATATTAAAACCATTACAAGAACGGGTTGAAAAATAAATTAGCCAATTTTGATTATAAATTTTATAAAAAATAACTTTGTACGAGTTTAAAAAATATATATATATATATATAAATATATATATATATAAATATAAATATAAATATATATATATATATATATATATATATATATATATATTAACAGATTTCAGTTGATATATTTTAAATTTAATAAAATTATTAAAATTATTCAATATTTATATTATTCAAATATTTGATGCGTCAAATTATAGTTTATGTTTTAATACAGTTTTTAACGGGCTTTTCCATAAAATTTTCAAATTATATATACCACTACAACACATGTTAAAAATAGATTAGCCAATTTTGATTATAAAATATTAAAATCGAATTTTGCTCACTAGAAAAAGGTTTAAAAGATAAATTAACCAATTTTAATTATATAAACATTAAATTAAATTAAATAAATGAAAAATATAAACGGAATATTCTTTTTCTATTTTCGTAAATATTTCATTATTAAAATATTTAAAATCATAACAAGTTTTATATATAATATATGTTTTTTTAAAGAATATTTTAGATAAATGCATTAAAGATTAAATTTATAACTTTTACAATGGTTGTTTTCATAAAAACAAATAGTAGAAGAAAAATTATTTCCAAACCATGATCTTACGATATAATACGGGTTAAAACTTATAATGCGAAATCGTTATTTTAATCTCTTTATCTTTACGATATACCTTTTCCCAAATAACACACAATTCATCTTTAAAAAACTTAAATTATTAATTCACTTTTCATAATACGGATAAAAAAAATATAATTAAAATTAGATTGCATAATTAAAAAATTTTAATTCCTAATAATAAAAAATAAAATTTAAAATTTATAAGGGAAAATAAACTCGCGCTTTTTAAGCACGGGTCAAAATCTAGTATGAATTAAATTATAATGATTTATAGTTATTATATGATAAAAAGTCTTCGCGGTTACTAGGGACGGATCCACGCTTGGAGGAGATATGGAACGTGTCACATACTAACAGAGCCGGCCCTGAGTCCAAGCAGATGAAGCTTGGGCTTGTGGCCTTCAAATGAATATATAAATTTCGGCCACATAATTTCATAAAAGCTCTTATAGTCTAGTGGTAGTATTACTGGGATGTTACTAACAAAGGTGAGAAGTTCGGCTCTCCTTCCTGTTTTTTGTATTATTAATTTTTTTTTTAATTTTTATTTTTTAATCTAGTAAGCCTTATAACTTTTTTAGCTTGTGGCCTCATTTTTTCCAGGACCGGCTCTGCATACTAAGCAATATAAATTCTAGTATTCGAGAAAGCGGCTAGGTCTAGGCGTTGCTTTTCAGGTAAAGGGCACTGGTAACGGGAAACTCGAAGAATGGCGAGTATGAATGGCCATCCCAAGATGAATCTCGGTTTTATGCTTTTCCTTCAATAAAAAGTCCTTTGCCTATTTGGCAATCTCGTCTTGGGCATCTATGTTTTTCTAGTTTAAACAAAGTTGTTTCTGATATTTCTTTGCCAACTTCGAATAAAACTTCTTTTCTTTTATGCAATGTTTGCTCTATCAATAAACGCTATAAAAATTCAATATCTGTCTCATTTCTTCAATCCACAAAACCACTCTCTTTTTTTCTCGGACGCTTGGACCTCTCCGGTTCTTTCTCTTAATGACTTCAAATATTACATCATTCTACATATTATGTTTGGCTATTTACTCTGCGTCGTAAATCTGATGTCTTCGAAGTCTTCCTGCGTTTTCAAAAGCTTGTTAAAGCCAAATTTAATCGACGTTTGATCACTATTTATTCTGATAATGGAGGGGAAACATTGCTCTCTCCAATTATCTTGCCAAAAATGGCATAACATATCTCATAACGCCTCCTCACACTCCAGAACACCATAGATTTGTTGAGCGACGACATCGAAACATTATCAAAACATGATTGGAACTTCTCTCTCACTCTTCCATTTCCCTTTTTTGGCCTTACGCCTTCAGTGAACCCGTCTATTTAATAAACCATCTTCCTACTCCAACACTCGCTTTCTTATCACCCTTTGAAAATCTCCTCGAAGACTCTCCAAACTACACAAAGTTACAAGTGTTTGACTGCATGTGTGACCCTTGGATCATGACTTACACCAAACATAAAATCGAACCACACTCCGCTCCATGCTTCTTATTGGTTACTCTCATTCACAAAGTGCCTATCTATGCTTTGATCCATTAACAAAAATAATATATACCTCCAGACATGTCCAATTCCATGAAGACTCATTTCCAAATATCCTCATGTCCTCTGCTTCTTCCTCAAATCTGGCTTCCTGTTTTAAACTTTGGTTTTCTCATGTCACTCATATTCATGTTCTTTCAAACTCACCAATAAATCCATGTCCCCACGTTCAGCTCCTTCACCATGCTCGCCGCGAGCTCCTCAGTCTTCACCATTGTCACACTCAGCTGAACTTGGCTCATCGAGTGACTCTGTTGGATCATCTCCATTGAGTAACTTGTCTGAACCTGTATCAAAAACAACAACTCAGCTTAACAACATCTCAGTTCATCGTGACAATCAACACTCAATGGTGATAAGGGGAAAGAACAATTTTTGGAAACCAAATAAAAAATATGCAATGTTGGTGGCAAGTACACAAACAGAGTTTGAAACAATTATAGTTCCACAAGCCTTAAAGAATGAACTATTGTGTGCCTAAATGAGTGAAAGTTTGATGCTCAGGTTCCCAACTTTACGTGGACTTTGGTTCCTCCTATCCCTTCGTATAATCTGGTTGGCTCTAGGTGGGTGTATCCAATAAAATACAAGCCTTATTGTAGCCTTGAGAAATTGAAGGTGCATCTGGTAGCCAAAGGCTTCCTTCAGAGACCACCGATTGACTACGCAAACTTTTAGTCGAGTGATGAAGCCAGCCAGTGTTCTCCTGGTACTTGGTCATGCGACTGAATTGAACTGGGTTTTGTGGCAATTAGACGTAAAGAACGCTTTTCTCCAGGGTCATTTAAAGGAAAAGGTGTTCATGACCCAACCTCAGGGTGTTATGGACTGTAACATACCTGATCATGTATGCAAGTTCAAAAAATCTATCTACATCTTGAAACAAGCCCCAAGGTCGTGGTACATGGAGATTTGTGATTTTCTCAATGATGCTGGATTCTTCAGTTCGGTGGCTAAAGCTTCACTATTTTTTCTTCGGTCTGGCAGTTTTGTTGTCTATTTTTTGGTCTACGTCGATGACATAATAGTAACAGGGAATGATTAAGTTAAAATAAAGAAATTCATTGTCATGCTAAGTGATCAATTCTCGCTGAAGAACAAGGGTCATATTAGCTACTTTCTTGGAATTGAAGCGTCTCGTTCTGCCCAAGGTCTTCTTATAACACAACATAAGTACATTGCTGACCTTCTGGCGAGAACAAACATGCTGACTGTGAACCATGTGACAAACCCTATGGTTTCTAATTTTCCTCTACAACTGTCATCAGGCATGCCTCTGGTTGATGGAACTGAATACATAATAGTGGTTGGGAGTCTTCATTATCTTCACTTCACACAGCCTTATGTAGATTTTCTATCAACAAGTTATCACAGTTGATGAACAAGCCTACGAATCTTCACTGACGAATTGCAAAACAGGTTCTAAGATACTTATCAGGCACTTGAAGTCAAGGCAGCTTCTTCAACCACAATAACAGGCACAGTCTTCATGCTTTCTCCAATGCAGATTGGACTAGAAACCATGATGATTATACCTCTTCATGAGATCATATTTTTTTATCTTGGCTCACATCCTATTTCTTGGGAATGTAAGAAGCAGAAGATCGTTGCACGCTCCTCCACTGAGGCGGAATACATGGCTGTTGCAGATGTTGCATCTGAACTTCAATGGGTTCATTATCTTTTGTGGCAATGTAGGTGCCACATACTTATTTGTTAACCCTTGTTGATTCAGAAAATCAAACAATATTCAATTTAGTAAATCGAATAGAAATTAGGGACTTGGATATGAGATTAAACAAGAGTTAAAAAGCAAGAACAGGTTAGACCGGAAAATCTAGTCTTATTAGAATCAAGCCGGCATCGATCGGAATCGCTAGCTCTTAGGGTTTTGAGTACAAGAATGTGTATATCGTGACTTGTTCTTTTCCCAGACAGGGGAATGATATTTATATCAGAGGATCTAAGGTTTTGCCCTAGATTCTCTCTGATATTATTTACATCATAATTAATAGAATATTTCCTAAAAGATATCATTCCTTATCCTTTTCGAGATAAATGCCAATTTAACATTTATCTCTTTCTCTTTTCTTTGCAGGTCGCCACGTCGTCGAGCTACATTGGACACGCGCTGAGCTCCTTCAGGGGATCGTCTTGTCTCTGCTCAAGGTCCCACATGTCGGCATCTGATGACTTGGGTGTATGAAAAGCGAGTAATGCTTCAAGAATAGTTTCGAGAGCTCCTGGAAGCTGTCTATCGACCCTAACTTGAGTCGCGAGAACTAGGTGAGAACTATTCCTCTGAGGTTTTCTACGAAGTGTTGGCAATATCCCGGATCTCTCTCCTCGTTGGTGAATTGGTTACGGCTCATTGCTATCATGAAGGCGTTCATGAACTGACTGGGATCGGTTTTTCCTTCATAGAGAGTAAATTTGACCTTTTCGATGCGTGGGATCCTGCTTTCATGATCCGGGCTGTGAAGGGTGTTTGTTGTGCCTATTCTAGGACACGTCTGAGTTCTGGGGCCGAGCTTGCCGCACGGTGAACTTTGGAGCTCAACTCCTGAATTTGGCTTAGTGTGGCCGCGAGCTGGTCACTGGGCACCGGTGCCGAGTTGTTTGGAGTTTTTGCGCTTTCAGTTGGATTGATTGTCGATCCCATAGTCCTTCGAGGTGCTTTCGGGAAAAGACGTCGGCTGATCGGTGGCACTCCCTCCGGGGTCCGCTCCACTATAGGTACGTTTTGACGTCTTTACAAGCTGTCGCAGAGCAGGTTCTTTTGATTGGCGATCGCAGTAATGCGCTCGGTCGCAGTTTTGTCCAGGTTCTCGACTCGGCTTAGTAGCGTGCGCAGCAGCTCCGTTGTGGCCGAGCTTCCAATTCTGCTGGTTGGTATTATGGTGTTCAAGCGCACCGATCTTGGCGTCGGTTCTATGTCACTTACCGCGTTTGCTAGCCTCACCGTGGGCGCGACTGGGGCGTTCGAACCCTCTGGTGGTGGCGCGGTGCTGGGTTCGGCGTGTTGCGTACTCCATCGCCTTGTTGGGTTAGATCAGGTTGGTTGCCTTCTCCTCCCGTAGCAGTGTTGGTGATGTCGCCTCCGCCGTTCGTCCCCTCTAATCTTTGAGATGAAAGTGGTGATTCGTTCATTGCTAGTCTCTTCTTTGGTTAAACAAAATATCCAAAGTCCCCACAGGCGGCGCCAATTGTTGATTCATAAAATCAAACAATATTCAATTTAGTAAATTGAATAGAAATTAGGGACTTGGATATGAGATTAAACAAGAGTTAAAAATCAAGAACAGGTTAGACCGGAAAATCTAGTCTTATTAGAAAATCGAGCCGGAATCGATCGGAATCGCTAGCTCTTAGGGTTTTGAGTACAAGAATGTGTATATCGTGACATGTTCTTTTCCCGCGCAGGAGAAGAATATTTATATCAGAGATAAATGTCAATTTAACATTTATCTCTTTCTTTTTTTCTTTGCAGGTCGCCATGTCATCGTCGAGCTACATTGGACGCGCGCCGAGCTCCTTCAACGTTTTTGGGCTTTTACTTATTCTCGACCAAATCTTTACTGGACATTTCTATTATTGTGCCTGGCCTCAGAGGGGTGCTAATCCCACCTCTAACAACCCTGTTTTTCATTCGCGTATGAAGCATGTCGGTTGGATTATTATTACATTTGTCACCCCGTGAAGTTTGGTTTTCTTCGTGTGGTGCACGTTTCCTCAGCTGATCAGCTGGTGGATGGCTTAACAAAACCGCTTTCTCGACCCAGGCTTCAACTCCTTAATGACAAGATTGGTCTCTTTGTCGGTCAATCATCTTGCGGGGGCTTATTAAGGGATAAGACTAAATCTTGTTAGTTATTTGGTTACAACTATATACTTAGAATATATCTTTGTATAGTCTCAATATATCCATGTATATTCCGATAGCTCTTGTATATATAGTTGTTGTAACCTATTCATTATCAGTAAGAATCATCCTACACAGTAGATGCCGCCTAGTCAAAATCCCCCCCCCCCATCAGGTGAGTGCCAGTCTTTAATGCCACATTTTGAAAGTAAAAAAATCTTCCATGTCACAAGTCAATTTACTTGCAACATGTATCGTGTTTTTCCCATATTACCCTTAGTGAGAAAACCTCCCTATGAAGTAGAATCTTTGATTTGTAGAGATTTTTTTTAACATGAAATAAGAATTAAAAAACGATTGTGTGTCTTCTTCCCTTCATCCTCCTCCTAAACCATTGAAGTTTATCACAGAACGCCGATCGCGCCAGTAGTTGCCTCTCCGACGCGTCGTCCTTTTAGCAATCAATTTCCTCTCTCTCTCTCTCTCTCTCTCTCTCTCTCTCTCTCTCTCTCTCTCTCTCTCTCTCTCTCTCTCTCTCTCTCTCTCTCTCTCTCTCTCTCTCTCTCTCTCTCTGGGTTAGTTTTTAAGTTATTGCTACAATATTTTGGGATTTATAACAAGTTGGGATTTGATAAAAAAAATTCTTGATTGGATATACACATTTGGTTGGTATTAATGTTTATAGTGACACACCAAATATTTGCATTGGTAATTTTGAATCTAATTGTGTTAAATCATATTGAATTGTACATAAGTTAGATTCCTAAATCAATTCGATTTCACAGTCCAATCCAAATCTGCAAAATTAGTCCAACTATATCACTAAGAGTAGTAGGACAATTGATAAAAATAGATGACCTATTGTACCAGTTGGACCGAAATAACATCATTTGTAATTAAATTTTATTTTATTCTATTTACAGGAGTCGGTAAAGAAAAACAACACAAACATATATTTTGACTATGAGAGATGATATTCAGAAGAACATGAGTGGATTTCAAGTAATCATGTATACATTAGATCGCTCAATACCTCATATTTGGAGGAGATAACGTATTCCGATGAAGAATCTTAATATGTGTAATTGTATTTGTCAGAACTTGTATTTGTTTGATTAGTACAACCAAGTTCAACTATGTGAAAACGTAACACTTATGTATAATTATGTGAAAATATACAATTGTACACTTAAGTACAACTATGTGAAAACGCAGTAATTTTTAATACTTACACTTGTTTTTCACTCATTTGGCATAAATATAAAACAATTAAATTTAAAAGTTCAACATAGCAAATCGATTTCAGATTGAGAATTATGGTAATTTTTGTACCGGGTCATGTTTGAGGATGGGTCAAGCTCGATGGGTCATCAGATTCAGGTTGGGTTGGTAATTGAAATGTTTTGAGTTAGGGATCTTAAACTTTTCTATCAAATTTTAATTAAAAGAATAAAATAGAGAGAGGTGGTTGTTAAGATTTTTTTCTCTTCGGTATATGGCATTTAAGCCATTGATCCCAATCAAGTGTGTACTGCCAGGTCAAAGTATCATGGATGAAAGAAGAGACATCTGCGAGTTTAGATTTCTCCTCATTAATAACTCTTCGAAGGAATGGATCAGCATGAAAGATTATCGCCAATGAAAATTACCTTTTCATGCGAAATTTGAAAAAATGTGTTAGGCTATGCAAATGGTAAAAATTATAAATAATGCAGAAAATAACATGCCATGGAATTAGAATTGGATGAATTTAGAAGATTGCGGACATTTTAAGGTTTTTTATTTATATTTTATACCTCATTTTTCAAATGTTCGTGCAAATTGCCTTTTGAAAGGAGCCCGGTAACACAATTTGCTATTTTTCATATATAAATGTTGCAGATCCGAAATGGTTAGTTCATGAGGCAAACCTATTTGAACCTGCTTAAACTAAAATTAATGAAACTATTTGATGTCAAAAAAGAAAAATAGATTGAACTCATTGCGTACTTTTGATGTATATGAAATTGATATAGAGACTTTAGTGTATGGTAGTGACAAATTTTTTGTATTCTTAGTACAAATTTAGTTAACCATCACCGAACTAGAGAATATACAAATTGTCGTGATTTGATCATCATATATCTTAATTAGAAACCATTCTTAAAAATAACCTTTATCATTATGTGTTTATTTATAAGAGATACCATCTAATTATATAGTTGAGAAGTAAAAACGCACCAGATTCATTCTCACGAGTTTAATGACAAAGATACCCTTAATGAAAATTTTAATGAAAAGTCCCACATCGTTAGTTGGAGAAATAATTAACTAATATATTTAGGGTCAGATAAGAAGAGAATGAATATAGAAGAAGAACATAGAGAGAGAGAGAGAGAGAGAGAGAGAGAGAGAGAGAGAGAGAGAGAGAGAGAGAGAGAGAGAGAGAGAGAGAGAGAGAGAGAGAGAGAGAGAGTGAGAGAGAGAGTTAATTTTCCTAAAATCGAGTCCTCAAGGTTATGTTAACTTTCTATTTTAAAATATTGTCGTATTATGGACATAATCTCTTGACTATTCTGGTGTGACCAAGATCGATATGGTCAAATCTATATTGATTTTAAAATTGCTTATCAAATTTAAAGTAATATCTCCATTATATGATAATGGTTAATTCCCAAATTGTTTATGAAATATAATGTAATTATCTCTATTATAATTAAAGATAAACTTTCCAATATGAGCATTATTAAATTTAAAGTACATATCAAATATATAGTAGTTATCTAATTTCGATATATGAAATTTATTTCCATATTCTTTATGAAATATAAAGTAATTATCTACATTATATTTAAAGGTAAACTTCCCAATATTATCATTATTGAAATTTTAAATACTTATCAAATATATAGTAGTTTTCTATTTTCGATATAGAAAATTTTCTAATTACGATAATAGCTACATTTAATATACTTAATAATATTTGAAAGTAAATATTCTATATGTATGAAAAAATAGGATTTATCTTAAAAGTAAATACTTAGGATTCATGAAACTTATTGTCCAGGAAATAAAACAAACTTAACAATATTCCTAGGAGTTTATATGTAGGAAAAGTAAACTACATAGTTTATATGTAGGAAAAGTAAACTACATAGTTAAATCATATCTAGGAAAAGTAAACTACGTATGAATTTTAACATAATCAAACTTCAGAATTAGTAATTATCTTCCAATATTCTTAACAAATATTTGATATATATCTTCGAAAGAAGTAAATATGTAAGATTTATGCTAATTATTTTCCACAAATGCTTGACAAATAGTAGTTATATTTCAATATACTTAACATAATAATCAAACTAAAAAAATATTCTATATGTATCTTCCGAAAAAAAGTTGGATTTATCTTAAAAGTAAATATGTCAAATTTATCTAACTTATCTTCCACGGAAAAAGTTAAATTTTGGATGAATTTCCTATATAATCACCTTCGATAATAACCTCATAACTAAGTCTCACAGATCTCATATCTTAGATAAATGATCAAACCATAAGAAACAAAATTTCTTTAGCGTTTCATTATGGTGAAAAAATCGGTTGCCTTTGTTCCTCTTAAAGAGCTCACTCCCATACATTGACGTGTCAAGATACAAATTCATATAGTTCGTTTGTGGAAGACATATAAGAATGGATCTTCTTCTTAAACTCTTTTACAGGTTGTGTCATCTTTGATGAATTAGAATATGAAACCTACATGAATGGTGGTACAGACAATGATAGTAGTAAAAATAGCGACAGCGATGACACATCGGATAGTGATATTGAGATTAAGGTTACACTTGGGGAAAGAAATTGCATCGAACAAAAGGACCAAGTGGATATACATATTGGTATGTGTTGGGAATGTCCTAAAATCTATTGTACTTGCTCTTGAGTGAAAGTCGTACTGTCGAGATGAGACAATCATATGACACTGGGAAGTCGTAATGCTTTGCTAGAAGCCACTTATGATCAGTGAGTTGAGAACTCATTGCTAGTGTTATATGATCCTACAGGGTCACACACCTAAGCAAACTGGACGTAGTATATGAGGTTGATCATTAATGTAATGATCGGGTGAATGCATATTTGATATGCATTTAATACAAAGTTTCTGGACAGTGTCGATCGACATAATAAGTGTGTCGGTCGACACAGATCGGCAGTGTCGATCGACACAAAGAGTGTGTCGGTCGACACGACTCGCGGATTACCAGATTAATTCGGTTTAATCGTTGGTTAATTCCGTTGTGGTTTAAGTCAACATATATAAGATATATGGTCGACCTAAACTCGATCTTAACCTAATTCACAGCCACCAGAAAAGAAACAGAAACCTCTTGAGAGATCTGATCTCTAAAGGCACTAGCATCCCTTCTGTTCAGTTTGTGTGCGTGTGGATACCAGTAGAGGCGCAGCATTTGAGGCGCTCTAGATCTCGATTATCTGCAAATCTTCCGCTGCAAATCACCAGGTAATTCTGAGATCCCAATGATTCAATTACATGAACCCTAGATCCTAGGCTTGGAATTCAGACCAGGGTTGCCTAATTGGATTAGGAACTGCTAGAAATTCCTTCAGTGGTATCAGAGCTTTAGGGTTCCATTGAATCAGTAGCATGTTGATTAGATTAGTTGAATCTGAATCTGTTTATGGTTGATACAAACTTGCTAAAATTCGTTTTCATGAAAAATCTAGTTTTTAGGTTTTTGCTTGAAAAACGATTAGGGTTTATCGCCTTGTGTCGATCGACACTAATCCGGTATCGGTCGACACAGAAGGATAACCCGAATAAAATTGTTTTCGCCTAGTGTCGATCGACACAAGAGTTGTGTCGGTCGACACCAACCTTGCGAAATTGATAAATCGGTTCAATTGGATTAGACCGGTTATCGAGCTTGGTTAATAATGGTTGAAAACTATGAATGGTTTAATTGCGATTGGTTTGATCAGGTTGGTATCGACCGATTCTAATGTAGCATCGATCGACACCGACCGGTATTCAAAACCGGATCAATTGGATTGATCAGTTATCGCGGATTGCTTTTGGTTATTATGCATCGATCGACACTAAAGTAGTGTCGGTCGACATCAGACTCGATGGTTTAGGTTATGGAACCTCAAATCACAGAACCAAAGCAAGATAAATCAATTAATTATAAGAATTAAAACATAATAAAACTGAACGTTTTAAATGGTTCCGTTCCTCAACCAAATATCAAGTGATACTTGATGTCTTTCCAATCTTGTCAACTGTCAAGACCCATTTAATTGTGCGATAGACTTGCAGTGCAAGATGTCCACAATTTCATGAGTAAGACAGAGGTAATCGTGTTGATGGATTTGCAGTGCAAGACATCGACAATTACATGACTTAAGAGATTGGTTTACTTGACTGGGCCATCAAAATCGTTTTGGGCTCAGAGACATCAGGTGGATTGGGCATGAGATGTCGATCCACAACCAAGAGTTATATTGGATATAACTAGCAAAGTTGTTGCTTACCTAGATAGCTAAATTTGGGTGATAGCCAGTGGCTCACTCAAGTTTAGTGAAGTATGGGTCTTGGACCATTATATTCATCTGAGGAAACATTGTTTGAATATAATGCGAGTTTTCTTAATAGTTAAGACTTCTCATTTCTTGAACATCATAACTAAACCTCCCTTGTTTTTCCAGCTATGTCTAGCACAAACCATCGTAACAATTTCTCCCTGCGATCCGTCCTTGAGAAGGACAAGTTAAATGGATCAAACTTTCTTGAATGGTATCGGAACTTGAGAATCGTTCTCAAACAGGAGAAGAAGGACTATGTCCTTGAGAAAGTTCTCCCCAAGAAGTACCGAGCCAATGCCTGGCAGTCAGATAAGGATGCTTGGGACAAGCATTCTGATGATGCGGTGAATGTGAGTTGTCTCATGTTGGCTACCATGAACTCGAAATTGCAGAAGCAATATGAGTACGTGGAGTCGCCAAAAGAGATGATCATTGGCCTGAAAAATATGTTTCAGGAGCAGGCACGAACTCAGAGATACCAGACGGTTAGGTCTCTGATTGAGTGCAAGCTACCAAAGGGCGAACCAGTTAGTCCTCATGTTATTAAGATGATGGGTTACATTGATAACCTGGGGAAACTGGATTGTCCCATTAGCCAAGAGTTGGCTACTGACATCATTCTACAGTCACTGCCGTCAAGCTATGATCAATTTGTTATGAACTATAACATGAACAACTTGACGAAGACGTTGACTGAATTGCATGGGATGCTTAAGACTGCTGAACCTAACATCAAGAAGGACACCCCAAATGTCCTTATGGTACAAAAGGGTAAAAAGTTTAAGAAACTTGGTAAGAACAAAGGTGATGGCAAGACGAGCTCGATTGTGAATCCAAGCGAGTCTGGCCATTCTCCTAAGGTTAAAACCGGTCCTTCTGAAGATGTTAAGTGCCGTTATTGTAATGGTTATGGGCATTTGAAAAGTAACTGCAATAAATTCTTGGAAGATTATGAGAAGCTGAAGAAGACGTACGAGACTTCTTCTTCAGGTATTATGTTATAGAAGTAAATGTTACTTCTTATAGTCCTACTTATTGGGTATTGGATACCAGGTGTGGTACTCATATTTTGTGAAAATGTGCAGAGCCTGAGCAAAAGTAGGGCTATGGAGAAAAGACAAGTGGACCTATGCGTGGAAAATGGAGCAAGAGTTGCTGCATTAGCCGTAAGAGTATTTCATTTGTTTTTCTTTTATGGCATGTTTTGAACTTAAAACTGTTACTATGTACCTGCTATGAGCAGAAAGATTATTTCTATTCCTTGTTTGGATATGGAAGAATATCAGTTTTTCAAATTAAGAATAAGTGTTATTCATTTGATTACAATGATATATTTTATAGTAGCAATCCATTAGAGAATGGACTTTATGTTCTAAACCAGAATGTGCCTAAACTATAACATTAATACCAAGAGATTCAAGTCAAATGATGCGAATCAAACTTCTCTCTGGCATTGTCGTTTTGGGCCACATAAATGAGAAATAGATTCAGAAGCTCCATAGTGATGGGCTTTTTGGGCTCATCTGATTATGAATCATAATGAGTAAAGGGAATCTAGTTTATTGGGTAAAATGACAAAGGCCCCTTTCGACAAAAGGTAGTGTCGATCGACACAAACGGTGCGTCGGTCGATACAGGTTGCGAACGAACAAAATGAAAGGGCCAGAGGCTTATTGAGCTTTATACATACGGATGTATATAGGCCAAAGAGCACTAGTGCTAGAGGAAACTTTCAGTACTTCATTACTTTTACTGATATTTTCAGTAGGTACGGTTATGTCTTATTTATAAGACATAAGTCAGAATCTTTGAAAGGTTCAAAGAGTTCCAAAATGAAGTACAGAATCAATTTGGCAAAGGTATTAAAACTCTACGATGAAATCATAGAGGTGAATACTTAAGTCAAGAATTTAGTGATCATCTGAGAGATTGTGAAAGTGTTTCACAATTCACTCCTCCTGAATCGGACTTTATTAGATATGGTTCGATCAATGATGAGTCACTTAGATCTTCCATTATCCTTCTAAGAATACGCTCTAGAAATGTCTGAGTTTACATTAAATAGAGTTCCATCAAAATCGGTTACAAAGATACCACATGAGATGTGGAATGGAAATGTTTCTGATTTATCCATCATGGAGATTTGGAGTTGTGAGGCTTATATAAAACGTTTAATCCCTGATAAGCTCACACCCAAGTCTGATAAGTGCTACTTCATTGGTTGTCCTAACAAAACCAAGTCATGTTACTTTTACAACCAGTTCGAGAACAAATTGTTTGTTGCTCGGAACTATGTTTTCTTAAGAAAGACTTTCTTTCCGAAAAGAACTGTGGGAGTAAAAGTACAACTCGAAGAAATTCGAAAGTCACAGGAGACTGCTCAACCTGATGAGGAAGAGCAGCAGTTGGATCTACAAAAGTTGTAGAACCTGCACCTGTGATGCCTAAAGGTTTGCAAGGATCTGGTGAATGTATATTCGATATACATTCAAAAGGCGAGTTTCTGAAAAAGTGTCGATCGACACAAAAGTTGTATCGATCGACACAGTTCGCGAACCAAAATATTGATTTTGGCTTATGACTTAATTAACTACGGTTTAAATCTTGGTTAATTAGGTCATGGTAAAAGTATACATATGAGATATGTGCGCGACTTTTACACAAAACTAAAGCTCGCAGATCCGAAAGGATCCGTCACGAACCCGAGAAATGTGGATTTCTCGTAACCAATTGCCGTGATCTACTGATCATTGAAAGTGACGGGCCTGCAAATTTTGAAGAAGCAAGGATGGGCTTTGACTCCGAAAATGGTTGAAAGCCGCTGAATCCGAAATGGGATCCATGTCACAGAACCAAGTATGATGATATATCAAGGTTTTTACCGGTTTTATGCCATGATATAGTTGTGTTTGTAGTGTCTTTTGTGTTATTTTAGAGTCTTTTACAGGTATAATCAGGTTTGGAGCATATTTGGTGATTTTGGCACTTTTTGGAGATTTTTGGAGTGTTTGGCCGAGAGATAGAGTTCACTGTCCGAAACAGAGAAATGTGTCGATCGTTGCACACCTGCAACGGTCGTTGCACCAGCGAGATGGGCCAAAACTCGGCGGTTTAGAAGAATCAAGATATTGCACTTTGATCCAGAAGTTCCTGATATTTACAAAGAAGCCCCTGGCCGAGATTATACCTATATAATTAAGTTTTAGCTTGTTTTTATTAGATACGCTTTCATAATTAAGAGTAGAGGATTTTTAGAGCTTTTGGGGCTGATCTGAACCTGTTACATCATCTGTATTTGGAGAAGATTTCGAACCCCTTTAATCCTTTATCTTTTATGCATTCTATTATTTCTATGATTATGTTTTCATCAATCATGTCTGAGTAGATTCCTTGTTAGGTTTAGGGTTTCTCACATAGGATTTCATGACCTGCTAGACTTGTTCAATTTCAGTTAAGGATTCAAACTATATATGTTCTTCAATTTAATTGTGCTTAAAGCTAGTTCTAACCTGATCAATTAGAATCTAGATATTAGGTTGCTAAATACGTCACGGAAGTGGGGTTTAGGAATCTGAACTAATTAAATTGGGCAATTAAACTTTGTGCAAACGGAAGTTTGGTTTAGGATAATTGTGAACATATCAAACTTGGAATTAAAGCTGGTTTAATCTGTTAGTTCTCGCAAACGGAAGTTTGGTTTGCTGCACTTAGACTTAGAGAATTATCGCAAAGGAATTTGGTTAATTCTATATCTGTGTTTTGAGTTCTAGAACTGTGCTTAATTAGATCCTTGCTGAATGAACTGTCTGCTTGTCTGATTTCCTGAGAACGCCCTAGACCTAGCGCTCTTAATAACTTGCTTTCACAACCAACAATCTTTGCTATCTGCTTACTTTCTTGCATTTTTTTAATTCAATTACATTGCTTTCTTCCTAGTTAAATTCCTGTTCTTGAGCTATTGAACACCGGAGTCTCTGTGGATTTCGATACCCTATATACTACATTGATATTGCTGTGCACTTGCAGTTTAGTATAGGGATTAATTCTTGACCTATCAAGTTTTTGGCGCCGTTGCCGGGGACTCTTTGAGTCTTCGATAGCTTCGAGCCTAGGGTTTTACTAGGATTTTTCTTTTTGTTTTCGTTTTTGTTTTTATTTTATTTTCAGTTTTATTAATTTTCGTTTTTCTCTCTGTCGCAGGTACCGATTTCGCACTGCGTCGATCGTTGCACCCTTGCATCATTCGTCACTAGGCAATTTGAGATTGAACCGATCGTTGCACTGATAGCATCGATCGTTGCTGGACGATTACAGACAGTTTATGCCAACGCAGAAAACTAGAAGTAATCCGAACTCGAGCTTGGTTAATCTCGATCTTGAGGAGCTTGGACGTTTAGAGAGAGCTAACAGAAGAGAAAGAAGAGAAAGAATGATGCGAGAGCGTTTGATTCTGGAACGTGATGCTGAAGGTGTCCTGAGGGACCGAGATAACAACCGCTACAATGCCGACTGGCAGAGGGTTGATGCTGAAGGGAATGTCATTCCTGAGCAACAGCAACAGGAGCAGAACCAAAACCAGGGTCAGGAACGGGCCCAAGGTAGAGAGATGGTGGTTCATGAGAGGACACTAGCTGACTACAACAGACCTGATGAGTTTCATGCAAACCGAGCAGCTCTAGTGCTTCCTGCTTTTGAGAGGAATGATTTTGAGGTCAAGACCATCTACTACCAGCTGATGAGGCAGATTGCTTTTCATGGTCTTCAAGCAGAGCAGCCTATGGATCACATTGACAAGTTTGAGGACATAGTCACTGGCATGAAGTATGAAGGAGTATGCCCGGACTATCTGTTCCTTAAGCTATTTCCGCACAGTCTTGCTGGAGACGCTAGTGCATGGCTGAGACAACTGGCACCTGGTCAGTATACTACTTGGGCAGCCTTAAAGAGTGAGTTCCTGCGTCACTTTTATGATGATGCGCGCTCAGATCAGTCCAGACAGGACATACTCACTTTTTCCCAAGGAGCTGTGGAGCCCTTGAAGACTGCCTGGATGAGATTTAAGCAGTATCAGCGTGACTGTCCACACCATGGATTCACAGAAGTACAGCTGATTTGTATCTTCTTCAGAGGCATAGATCTCCCTTATCAGACTGCGCTGGATAATTCCAGTAATGCTAATTTCAACACCAGGACTCCTACACAAGCTAAGCAGTTGATTGAGAACCTGATTGGCAGCAACAGTTGCAAGACAATGGGTGAAAGGAGGAAGAAATCTGGTGGAACTGTAGAGAATTCTGATATAGCTAATATAAGATCCAGATTGGACACAGTTTACAATCTCCTGACAAGTAAGAAAGCTGTCCACTTTGCCCAAGATGTAGAGGTGATTCAGACTGAGGTGGACACTCGGGAAGAAGATGTGAATTTCATAGGAGGTTCTGGTTTCCAAGGTAATAGATTTAGTAATCAACAGGGGAACATATTCTCCAATGGAGGACAGACTAGTGGTTTTCAGAAGACCTATGGACAAGGTGTTGGGAATCCGAGCAAATTCTAACAGATTCATAATTATCGCGAGTTCCCGATAGCCTAGGATCTAGGGTCTAGTTAATTGAATCATGGATCTCACCTCGTGATTACCTTGTGTTTGGCAGCGGAAGATGGATCAGGTAATACGAGATCTACTGCGCCTCAGATGCTGCGCCTCTATCGTAGTCCACACGCACACATGCTGGAATCCGCCGGGTTGCTAGCGCCGGTGTTCGGATCTCCTGGGAACTTTAGTTTCTAGAGGTTCTGTGTTTTCTCTCTGAGAAAAACAGTTCGGGCGGCGCTCTCATCAGTTAGGTCGAGAATAATAAGATCACTTATATATCGACTCTCTCATAAACCGAAACATCAGTTTCGGTTTCGCCTCTGTGTCGACCGACACATCCATTGGTGTCGATCGACACAAGTCTTGTATCGACCGACGCACTTAATGGTGTCGATCGATACACCTCTTTGAAACTCAATTCGATGCGTATCTCATACACATCGATCAGACCATATGCCAATGATCTATCCCATGCAGAGTATATCCAACTTGCTTAGGTGTGTGACCCTGTAGGTTCACACGATACTGGAAAATGAGTTACAACTCATTTGTCATAAGTGGTTTCTAGCAAAACGTTATGACTACCTAGTATCACATGAATTGTCCGATCTCGACAATACAACTATCTCTTTAGAGAGTACAATGTGATTTCAGGACATAATCCCAACAATCTCCCACTTGTACTGGAATCACCTATTCTCATAATCCCTTTGTCTCTATATCTCGATATGGCATAAGGCAAGAGACTGTGTCATCCTTATTATAGCCAACATCATGTTCATCGAACTTCTGATTCATACTGATAAAACAAACGACTGACAATCACCTCGTTTGAGCACGTCCATGCATTTTCTCAGTATCAAATCTTCGATGGGCCCTGAGATATTTATCTCCCATTATTACAGGAGGGACAAATCCCATCTTATTCCATCCCTGTTTCTACACATACTTCATGATTCGCACAAGCAATGCCGTTATAGCCGCCAGTTACGGAACGACGTTTGACAAGGTCAAAGCGCACCAATTCATATGCTAGAAAGCATGATGAACTCATGTCTAAGGACTATACTCTATAGTCGTAATGAGAACCTCCCATGACACTTATATATAACTATCCTGTGGAGTTCTCATTAAGCGGGTCATGTCCGATCATATGTTCACCAACATATATCTATGTGACTGACTGTGATAATCATATCATTGACTCCATGAAACTTAGTCCAACAGTCACCTCACATACTAGTCTGCGCGGTTGTTAGTGTCCCATTTCAACAACCTTGACTAGGGACAATCATCATTTATGTCATCTTTTACTTATAAGGTTTCATGATCAAGTCTTCAACTTGATGACCTATAAGATGACCACAAAGTACTTTGGGACCATTATTTAATTATCCAATAATTAAATAATATTGATGTCAGTTTTAACTTACACAAACACTGCCAAAGCATGTATATGTTAAGTTTACAACATAACTAAAATAACTCCCACTAGAATCAAGATCATCTTTTCAGATATCTTACACCTACAGCAACAGAATAAATTCCGTGCTTAGGTTGTGGGAGAGAGTGCGGTGCTATTGCTTGAAACAATTTCAACAAATTACACCGCCATTCAGATAAAAGCACTATTCTACGGTCTACTGCTTGGAGCCTTTCCAACAGTTAGCACCGCTATTCAGGCAAAGAGACATAACCAGGTGGGAACCGGGAATCGTCTTTGTCCGACTAACTACTTTATCAGTTCACCACGAACCTATCCTTAGTGTTTCTCAACACTTGGGATATTTCTGGTAACTGTTTAGTGACTATTACCGGAATATATTGGTATATTCTCGTCATGCTTAAGCTGCATCTAGACGAGCGCAAAATATGGCATTTATGATGGATTCTATTGCAGCAGCATTAGAACTCACACTCATTAATATTAGTTCAGACAGTGTTCAGAAACACTTCTTCTTACTAATATTGTTACTAGCTCAGCTTGTGTCCAAGACACTTCATCTTGCTCAGATTATTGCCATAAGACCTTTGGTATGAAACCATTCTTGGAATCAAGCACTTTTGAACTGTCCAATACATTATAAACATAAGGATTTTGACACGATTCAATTAGCCTGCTCAATCTATGTCAATAGATTCTTATTCCAAGAATCCACGCGGCTTCTCCCATGTCTATCATTAATTTTGACTTCCGACCCAAATCTTGAAAATACTTTAGCGTCGGAACGTCGTTTGTGAGATTCAAGTATGTTAACAACACACTGTGTGATGATTGCTATTACGCTCCCACTAGTCTTCTTGTGAACGTATAGTTTCTTTTCTTTCTGATCAAGTCAAAGCCTTTGACCACATTATCAGAATGTTGATTCCAACTCCAAGATGTTCGCTTCAATCCAGAAATGAATCGGTGAAGCTAACATGCATACCTAGCCAATTTTCGGAGTTGGGGCTCACCATCGCTTCTTTGAATTTCGCATGTTCGTCACTTTTCAATGATCAACAGATCACGACAATTGGTTACGAGAAATCACTCTCGAGTTAGTGACGGATCCTTTCGGATCTGCGAATTTCAGGCTTCACAGGTGTAGATCCTACAATACTTTGCAGATCTCACCGCTGCTTTCCCTCAACAGGTTGAGCAGCCTCCTGTGTTTATCGAATTTCTTCGATGTGTACTTTTACTCCCACTGTTCCTTTTGAAAGTATGATCTTTCTTAAAAGACACAGTTCTGGGCAATAAAAGTACTAAGCCTTGGTTTCCTTAGGACAACCAGCGATGTGGAACTCATCATATGTGGGTTCAAGTTTGTTTGTTGACTACTGTCTTACACAAACCTTGCAATCCCAATTAATCAGAAAAACAAATTTGGAAATCACCCAGTCCACATCCAATGTGGTGTTTTTCACTGATTCTGATAGAAACACTTTTCTGCGCAAAGACAGACATTTTGGAACGTATTCTTAAATCGTTCATGGAAGATTCTTGTGACTCATCATTAATCGGAGCATATCCAATAAGATCTGATTCATTCTGTTAGATGATCACCCAATTGTTGACTCTAAGTATTTTTCCTCCACGATCCAATCGAGGATCTCAATACTTCTGTCAAATCGGTTCTACACTTCATCTTGGAATTCTTCAAGGGATTCCTGCTCGTGTCTCATCAAATGAACACAGCAATACTTATTGATGCCATCAATAAGGTAATGAAGTACAGAATATTTCCTTTAGCAATAATGCTAGTTGGGCCGCATACATCAGTATGTGTAGGGCCCAATAAGCCTCTGGCCCGTTTCCTTTTAGCTCTGCTAAATGGGCCTTAGTCATTTGGTCCAGCAAGCAGGATTCATGTCTCAATTGATTTACTTTCAAATGAGTCCAAAACCTATGGATTTACTGAATCCGCTTCACTCTTGTGGTTAAATGACTATACCAAAGAAAATCGAGTTTGAGTCATCAGACTTAAACCTTTAGTATTTGTGTTATATTTAACTTCTGCTGGTTTAAGATATAAAACCCATTCTAAACGGGGTGCTACCACATAATATTTCATTAAGATCCAAAGAACTTGTCTTTTATCAAAATGAAAAACATCCAAATTCTCAAAAGAAAATGAAAGACATTTCTGCACAAAGCAGATACATAGTAGCAATTACTTAATTTCTAAAACCAAGTATGAAAGGCTCCTACAAGTGAAGAATCTCTACGGCTTATGTAGCAACCATTGCTTCAACCAGACACGTAGTTCCACTTGTCCTTTCTTCAACGTTCTACTGTCGCTTAGGTCCTGCATATTTCAAAAAATATCAGTACCACAACAAGTATCCAATACTTATGTAGAACTTGAATTAATAACACAACGCCTGAAGAAGAAGTACCATACATCTTCTCCATCTCTTGTGAATCTTCCAAGAATTTATTGCAATCTCTCTTCCAATGCCCCGACTTATTACAGTAGAAGCACTTACTAACACCAGATGGGCTTGATTTGGGCTTATAAGATGACACAGGCTTATCCTGATTCCAAATCTGGACGGCCTTGCCTTCACCCTTGTCTATACAAGATTTCTCAAATCTTTTACCCCTTTTGATGTTTTGCTCTGCTGTCTTGAGCATGCTATTCAGCTCAGTCAACTTCTTCGTCAATCCTTTCTTGATATAGTTCTTAACGAACTTGTCATAGCTAGACGGCAGTGACTGCAGAA
The DNA here is from genome assembly GCA_030180135.1 of Orychophragmus violaceus. Classification (NCBI taxonomy): domain Eukaryota; kingdom Viridiplantae; phylum Streptophyta; class Magnoliopsida; order Brassicales; family Brassicaceae; genus Orychophragmus; species Orychophragmus violaceus. Next base: position 27,287,814 of record CM058238.1, read on the forward strand.
TGATGTCAGTAGCCAACTCTAAGCTGACAGGACATCCCAGTCTCCCCAGGTTATCAATGTAACCCATCAGTTTAATGACATGAGGACTTACTGGAGCATCTTCTGGTAGTTTGCACCCAGTTAGAGACTTCACCATCTGGAATCTCTCAACTCGTGCCAAATCCTGAAACTTCAGTTTCAGGCTGGTGATCATCTCTATTGGCGACTCCATGTCCTCGTATTGACTTTTCAAGTCTGAGCTCATGGTAGCCAACATCAGACCACGCACATCTACCACATCAATATAATGCTTATTCCAAGCATTATACACTGCACGCGAGCGATTGGTCCCAAGCCTTTCTGGAAGAGCTTTCTCAAGGACATAGTCCTTGCTCTCCTGCTTGAGAATGAATCTCAGATTCCGATACCAATCCAGGAAGTTGGATCCATTTAACTTGTCCTTCTCAAGGACGGATCGCAACGAGAAAGTAGTCATAGACATAAGCTGAAATCCAAGGAAAAACAGAGATTTAGTTATGTATATGATGAGAATTCTTATTTAATAAGAAAACTCGCATTATATTCAAATAATGTTTCCTCTATGAATATAATGATCCAAGATCCTCAGATTACTAAAATTTGAGTGGGCGACTCGCCGTTATTCAGACTTTAGTTATCTAGGTAAGCAAATCATTGCTAATTGTACCCAGTACAACTCTTGGCTGTGGATGAGACAAATATGTCTAATCCACTATGATGTCTCCGGGCCCAGAACTTCTGACAGCCCAGTCAAGTAAACCAATCTCTATGTCTAGTGATCATTGACAGTCGCACTGCAATTCTATCAATGATCACCTGCCTTGCTCATGTCACTGTGGATATCAAGGACTCCAAGATTATTCAACAATGAAACGAGTTTTCACAGCAGACAAGATTGGGCAAGACATCAAGGTTTCTTGATATTTAGTTGAGGAAACTAAACTCTGAAAGGTTAGCATATCAATCTCTTGGGTCATGTAATTGTTGATGTTAATGCACTGCAAGTCCATCAACATTATTACCTGTCTTATTCACGTAATTGTGGACACCAAGCTCTTGGCTAGACATCACACAACGAAATGAGTCTTGACAGTTGACCATATTGAAGCTAATCTTTGATCAATGTTTTGGTCGAGTTTGGTTTCTGCAAATTCAAGGTTCAATAACCAGAATTCCGAGCACTGTGTCGATCGACGCAGAGTCTGTCTGTCGATCGACATAACCAAGCAAAACCGGATTTCAATGACCGGTTAATTCAATTAACCCGGTTCATCGAACCAGTTATGTCGATCGACGCAGCCCATGTGTGACGATCGACATAGACCTAAACCGCAGATAGTTCTTGATAACCGGTCCAATTCAATTGAACCGACTTATCTGATAAAACTGATCTTAACCAATCGGTTCATTCTAATTGGGATAATCAGTTCAATCCAATTGAACCAATTCATCCAATTTGAACCGTTTAAACCAGTTTCAACTAATTGCGATAATCAGTCCAATTCCATTGAACCGTATTATCCAATCAAACTGATTCAAAACATCGGTTTATGCTGATTGAGATAATCAGTTCAATCCAATTGAACCAATTCATCTAATTTAAACCGATCTATTCGGACTTAACCAAGCATGATAACCGGTCCAATCCAATTGAACCGATTAACCATTCGCTTGGTCTGTGTCGACCGACACTAACCTGTGTCGATCGATACGTGACCGAATCTGCTCTGTGTCGACCGGCACTCAACCTGTGTCGATCGACACAGAAGGCTTTCAGTTTTTCTTCGCGAAAAACCCTAGCCGCCGAATCTTGTCGTTTTCGCCGTTCTGTGTCGACCGACACACCTAGTGTGTCGATCGACACTGTGCGAAAACACAGACTCGAGCTTGATCAAAATCGATCTGACCTGTTCAATCTAAACAACTTGTTCTAGCGAATCTAAATCATCAAATTCAATAAACAGGTCTGATTCAATGATAAAACCCTAAGGCTCTGATACCACTGTTGGGAATCCGAGCCAATTCTAACAGATTCAGAATTCTCGCGAGTTCCCGATAGCCTAGGATCTAGGGTCTAGTTAATTGAATCATGGATCTCACCTCGTGATTACCTTGTGTTTGGCAGCGGAAGATGGATCAGGTAATACGAGATCTACTGCGCCTCAGATGCTGCGCCTCTATCGTAGTCCACACGCACACAAGCTGGAATCCGCCGGGTTGCTAGCGCCGGTGTTCGGATCTCCTGGGAACTTTAGTTTCTAGAGGTTCTGTGTTTTCTCTCTGAGAAAAACAGTTCGGGCGGCGCTCTCATCAGTTAGGTCGAGAATAATAAGATCACTTATATATCGACTCTCTCATAAACCGAAACATCAGTTTCGGTTTCGCCTCTGTGTCGACCGACACATCCATTGGTGTCGATCGACACAAGTCTTGTATCGACCGATGCACTTAATGGTGTCGATCGATACACCTCTTTGAAACTCAATTCGATGCGTATCTCATACACATCGATCAGACCATATGCCAATGATCTATCCCATGCAGAGTATATCCAAATTGCTTAGGTGTGTGACCCTGTAGGTTCACACGATACTGGAAAATGAGTTACAACTCATTTGTCATAAGTGGTTTCTAGCAAAACGTTATGACTACCTAGTATCACATGAATTGTCCGATCTCGACAATACAACTATCTCTTTAGAGAGTACAATGTGATTTCATGACATAATCCCAACACAAGGTACTCAGAGAACCTATGGATCTACATCCTATCAGACTCCTCCTGCACCTACAGCCCATGAGAGCAGAATGGAGGCTATGATGGAACAACTGATGGAGAGTCAGACCAAGATTTATGTGGACTGCAACAAGAAGTTGGACGCTGTCTATGAAGACCTCAATGGGAAGTTTGAGTCTCTGAGCACTCACATGAAGCAGTTGGACACTCAGGTGAACCAGATATCCAGCTCACTGAAGGGAAAAGGAGTGGCAGACACTCATGTTAAGGCCTGGTCTGTGTACATTAATGATGGATCTCACCTAGGTGAAAGATTTGAGCTAAGTACGGCCGAGTTGGTGACAGAACAAGAATTTTCGGATATTTATGAAAAACTCTCGGGTGAAATCTGCTGCAGCGCGTCGATCGATGCAACTCCTGCGACGATCGATGCACCCGTCGTGAGGACAACGATCGATACTCCCATGGTAACGATCGGTGCAGGGCGAGAACAGACATATTCTCTGAGCGATGCTGGTATTGATGCAGATTTAGATTCTGATGACTTATGCTCCAGAACCTCTGAGATTTCTCAACAGGAGATTTATGCTCAGATCCTTAAGCAACGTACCTCAATTTCTGAAGTGATTAAGCAAGAGATTGAAGAGCTGAAGAAACTAGAAGAGATTGGTGAAGAATTGGAAGAAATTCCACCTTCCGAAGATCCACCTTATCATCCTTGTGTGCAGAGGTACCTGAACAAGATGTTTCCCCTGGATGATGATCTGAAAGACTGGGTGATAATAGTTCCTCAGCATATTAGTGATGTTCTGCTAACTAAGATCCCGAAGAAGATGCCTGATCCTGGAGTCTTTGTGCTGGATTGTTCTATCTTTGAGGATAGCTTTAAGCGTTCTCTGTGTGATTTAGGATCTGCTGGAAGCATAATGCCTTACTCTGTGGCAGAGAAGCTGGGTATGTTGGATTTTACTCCTACTAGGACTTCCCTTGTCCTAGCTGATCAGTCCATACGAGTTCCTGAAGGGCTCCTTATGGACATTCCGGTGAGAGTTGGAAACTACTTAGTTCCAACGGACTTCCTTGTGCTGAGATATGACTGTGATCCGGATAAAGCATTATTGCTTGGGAGACCCTTTTTGGCTACAGCAGGAGCGTTGATTGATATTAGGAACAGCTTGATAGACCTCCATCTGGGAGATGAACCACTGCACTATGAGATGGATAAGCTGCGAAAGCCACTGATAGATGGGCAGACATTCACCATAAGGGACGCAGATTTTGATCAGCCGGATAATACTATGGTTATAGATCCTGGAGCACATTTCACTCCGTCTTTTCTTGGACATGAGCATTCCGCAACAGCCTACTCACCACCTTGGATGAGGAGACTTGAACAGAGACAGAAAAAGTCTCTGTCAGGACCTCCTGGTACCTGAAAATTCCCATCCGTCCGGTCAAGCTATTGACCTTAAACAAGCGCTGGGTGGGAGGCAACCCACCATTAGGTACTGGTGTTTTTCTACTTAATTTTTGGTTTTTTTGTTAGGATTTTACGTTTGTTTTTGTTTTTGGTGCAGTTATGTTTGCAGGTCTCGGACAAAATCGCAGTGCAACGATCGACTCACTTCTGTGTCGATCGTCACAACACGAAAAGAATCGCATTGCAGCGATCGTTGCGGTCCTGAGCAACGATCGATCATACACGAAAATCGCCAAGTAGCGGTCGATGCCCTTAGTGCAACGATCGATGCCTGAGCGATAGAGGTAACCCGACAGACATAATTTCATCTTTTCAATTTTTTTATTTTCTTTTTACCGATCCTTCACTGGACACTACTGGGGACAGTGTGTCTTAAGTGTGGGGGAGGTGCTACTGACTTTTGTTTTCTGTTTTCTTAAGAGTCAGTCCGTTTTTCAAAAAAAAAATTATTGAGTCAAAATTGTTTAAGTAAGAAACTATGATTTTCTGAGAAGATTTACAAGACTTGCAGGAACTTAAGTAACCATTGGGATGAAGTTGCAGGATCTATCTCTGACTATTAGAAAACCCCATCACAGATCAACCTACTGGGAACACCCACATCACTTCAGGTATCAGAGGATCCTTTTACTGACTTCAATTTAATACTGACTTAGATTTCTCACCTAAGGGCTTGGTATACTTTGTGTCGGATTCCCTTGTTAGTTCTGACACAGCCTGTCAACCTATCCTATTTAGTTCCCTTCTCCCCTTCTATAAAGTAAAAAAAAAAAGATAATAAACTGAGGATGAGTTAGTAACTCCGAAGTGGTCATGGGAATGGTAGCAAACACTATTTTCTCTCATGTGATCCATGGAATGTGTCCAAAGTACACCCCATAACGGGAAGAACACTGATAAAAAAAATAAAATGATACCCAATGGGGAAAAATCAGTTGTTAAAGAAGGTAAAGAGAAGAAAGGGACTAGAGAAAGATAGTATGGTGGTCTAGAGCTGATAAGGTAAGAATCCATGTGCCCTTTGATCGATACTCCTTAGGTGAGACCGCACTTAAATACTTGCAGAAGTCAGTAGGGAGAATTTGAATGCTTGAATGTGATTGTGGAGTTTACCTAGGACAGTTGCTAAGTGTGGGGGAAGTACATGTTGGTCTTGATATCCTGTGATTGATTCTTTCAGTGGTTTACTAAGGGGAATCTGAGTATTGTAGCTTCTAGGATGAAATGAGTTTCTGAAGAGTTTTCAAACCTCTTCGCCAAGCTTTAGTTCTATGTTTTGCTTGAGGGCAAGCAAAGGCTAAGTGTGGGGGAGTTGATATATCATGGTTTTTACCGGTTTTATGCCATGATATAGTTGTGTTTGTAGTGTCTTTTGTGTTATTTTAGAGTCTTTTACAGGTATAATCAGGTTTGGAGCATATTTGGTGATTTTGGCACTTTTTGAAGATTTTTGGAGTGTTTGGCCGAGAGATAGAGTTCACTGTCCGAAACAGAGAAAGGTGTCGATCGTTGCACACCTGCAACGGTCATTGCACCAGCGAGATGGGCCAAAACTCGGCGGTTTAGAAGAATCAAGATATTGCACTTTGATCCAGAAGTTCCTGATATTTATAAAGAAGCCCCTGGCCGAAATTATACCTATATAATTAAGTTTTAGCTGTTTTTATTAGATACGCTTTCATAATTAAGAGCAGAGGATTTTTAGAGCTTTTGGGGCTGATCTGAACCTGTTACATCATCTGTATTTGGAGAAGATTTCGAACCCCTTTAATCCTTTATCTTTTATGCAATCTATTATTTCTATGATTATGTTTTCATCAATCATGTCTGAGTAGATTCTGTTGGGAATGTCCTGAAATCTACCGTACTATCTCTAGAAAGTATGATAAGTGTCGAGATCAGACATAAGTCATAAATACTGGGTGATCATGATGACTTGCGAGAGCCCGCTCATGATCTATAAGTTTAGGACTTATAACCAGTATTGTATGATCCCAAAGGGTCACACACCATAGCTAACGGGAAAGTTAAAAAGGAATTAATACAGTAAGATGCAAGGCATTTACTGTATTTGTACAGAGAATTGGGCCAGACAAAATACAGCCCTTTGTCTGATTTGGGCCTTGGGCCCAAAAGCCTAATGAGCCATTAGTTTAATTACTTGGGCCCATATAAGGAAGAGAGGAGGCGCAGGAAGCCCTGGTGGTCTGCGATTTTCTGAGCTTCAGCCGTCCTCTCTCGTCCTCTCTCTCTCTGTTCATTCCAGCTTGGTCTAGTAGCCTGATCCAGTAGCTTGTAAGAGTGTGGATACCTAGGAGGAGCTGGTTTCTATCAGCTCTTGCAGATCTCTTCATTCCTTTGATCAATCCGCTGCAATCACAAGGTAATGAATCTGATCTGTTTATGATTCAACTGCAAATCACCTAGATCCTAGTTTATTATGTGCTAGGTTGTAACCTGACAATTACACCATGAACACACATAATCCTTCAGTGGTATCAGAGACAGGTCGTTAGGTTTTTGCTGTTTGGATCATATTTAGGTTGTTTTAATGTTTAGAATCGAATTTGGCTTAAGAAATTTGATTAGAACTTGTAAAAACCCTAATATGAAATCGCTTGTTTCAATCGAATCATAAGAATCGCTTGTTGACTTTATGTGTATGAAAAGAAACGATTTGGATTGTTGATTGTTATCATGATTTTGTCTTCTAGTGAATGTTATAAATCGCTTTTGACTTTGTTTCATAATTGTATGAATCGATTTGGATGATCAAAAGTTACTATCGTTTGTTGTATGGATCGCACATGTTGACTTTGTCTATATAATTAAACAATCGCTGTTGTTCTTGTTTCAATCATAAGAAGCGATTTGATTGGTTTGCTAATAGCATGAATCGATTGTTAAATTTGAATGTCAAAATCGTTTTTGTCTTATGATTATGTCATGAATCGAATTGGTAAAGTCAAAAGCAATTATCGATTTGGAAAAGTCAAAATCAATCTTTGATAATTATGGTTTAAGCGGTTAACCCAAATCGCGGTTTGCTGGAAATTATTTAATACAATTGGTATTATTTAATTTCTGGTTAAACCGGATTTAAATTCAAAAATTGAATTTTAACCTAAACCGAAGGCTGGTCTAAGTTTGATTTGGTTGGACCAAATAATTTAGAGCTGGTCTGGTTTAGTAAATAACCAGTTGGATTTAGTAGTTGATTTGGTCTTGGACCAGAATTAATGAACCGACTCGGTTATGTCAAATTATTGGGCCAATTAGAATTCTGTGGTCTTGGGCCAAGAATTGGGCCTATAATTTGCGACCCAACCGAAAACTTTAATAAAATATTAAATTAGACATTTCTATTTTTAGTATATTTCTAAATTTAGAAAGTTTCTAAAATAAGTAAGTTTCCCAAAATAGTAATCTTCTATTTTTGGAAAGAAAACCTAAAATCCTCAAAACCAATATCAAGCTTGGATGTCTTGCCCAATCTTGTCAGCTACTTAACGCTTATTCAATTACATATATGGCTTACAGTGTGAGGTATCTGTTTTTGCGTAAGTAAAGTAGTATATAGTCACTAATTTCATTGGGAGTCCCAGACTTTAGTGATTATTTGGCTGTAAGAGATTGGTTTTCTTGACTGGGCCATCGGGAGTCCCGGGCCTTGAGACATCTGGTGAATTGGGCCTTGGGCCCAATCCACAACCGAGAGTTATATGGATATAACTAGCTGTGTGTATGCTTACCAAGTAAAGCTAATTCCGGGTGACGGCCAGTGGCCCACTTTGGACTTAGCTGAACATGGGTCTCGGAATCATTGCATTCTTATGAGGTTAAACAAAGAAATTTTGAATGCAATGCGAGTTTTCTTATAAGTTATTAAGATAACTCTTTTATGAACTAAATAACTAAAACTTTATTGTCTCATAATTTCAGCTATGTCAAGCACAACAACACAAAACACTTTCTCGATCCGGTCTGCCCTTGACCTGCGAATAATGCCGCACAAGCTGTGAAGAATGCTTGGGATACGCATTCTTCAGATGCTAATGACGTGGTTTGCCTTATGTTGGCGACAATGGCTCCCGAACTGCAGATGCAGTGGGAAGGCCTGACTTGTCCCATGGAACTGATGGCAAACCTGAAAGTGTTGTTTCAGGAGCAGGCTCGTACAGAGAGATTCCAAACTGTAAAGAATCTCTTGGACTGTAAAATGGCTAAGGATGCAGCAGTGAGTCCACATGTTCTGAAAATGATGGGTTATCTCGATCATTTGACTAGACTCGACTGTCCTATAAGCCAAGAGCTTGCTTGTGATATCGTTCTGCAGTCTCTTACTCCTGCATATGACCAGTTCATCTTGAACTATAATATGCATGGGTTGATAAAGACTTTGCCTGAGCTACATGGTATGCTCAAGACTGCAGAACCTAATCTGAAGAAGGCCAAGGAGCCGTCTGTACTCATGGTGCAGAAGGGCAAGGGTTTTAAGAAATCCGCTGCAGACAAGGGAAAGGGCAAGGCAGTCGAAAAGGCCAAGCCCAAGCCCGTGTCTAAAGCTGGGCCTTCTGATATCTGCCACTTTTGCAAAGAGGCAGGGCATTATCGCAGGGACTGTAAGAAATACCAGGAAAGTCTGAAGAAGAAGAAGAAGTCCTTGGAGACTACTGCTTCAGGTATTTTTGTTATTGAAGTAAATACTACTACTTCTGATAATACCACTTGGGTATTAGATAATGGATGTGGGGCTCATATTTATACTAATATGCAGGCGCTCAGCAACAGTAGAAGGTTGAAGCAAGGGCAAGTAGAGTTGCGGGTTGGCAATGGAGCGAAGGTTCCAGCACTGGCCGTTGGCACTTACTTGTTGTCTTTACCTTCTGGATTGATTTTAGAACTTGAGAATTGTTATTTTGTACCTGCTATAAGCAGAAATATCATTTCAGTTTCATTATTGGATTTGCAAGGATTTGATTTTTCTATTAAGAATAAATTGTGTTCCTTTAATCTCAATAATATGTTCTATGGTTGTGCCCCTCTTATTAATGGGCTGTACATGCTGGATCAATCTGCTCCAGTATATAACATTAATACAAAACGGTTCAAATCTAACGAAGAAAATGAAACGTTTCTCTGGCATTGTCGTTTGGGGCACATTAGTGAGAAACGCGTCAAGAGGCTCCATTCAAATGGACTCTTGGGCTCATTTGACTTTGAGTCTTGTGAGCCTAATTGGCAAAATGACACGGGCCCCTTTTAATAAACCCACAGAAAGGGCCAGTGAACTATTGGGCCTGATACATACTGACGTGTGTGGCCCAATGTCCACAAATGCTAGAGGAAACTATCAGTACTTCATTACATTCACTGATGATTTCAGTAGATATGGATATGTCTGCTTGATGAAACATAAGTCGGAAACCTTTGAGAAGTTCAAAGAATTCCAGAATGAGGTACAGAACCAGCTTGGTAAAAGTATTAAGTCACTTCGGTCGGACCGAGGAGGAGAATACTTGAGCCAGGAATTCCGTGATCATCTGAGTGAGTGTGGGATCATCTCCCAACTCACACCTCCTGGAACACCTCAGTGGAATGGTGTGTCTGAGAGAAGGAATCGGACATTGTTAGATATGGTCCGATCCATGATGAGTCACACAGACCTTCCTATATCCCTTTGGGGATATGCTTTGCTGACCGCAACGTTCACACTGAACAGAGTGCCATCAAAAGCAGTAGCAAAGACACCATATGAGTTATGGACTGGAAAAGCTCCAGCAATGTCTTTTCTCAGAATTTGGGGTTGTGAAGCCTATGTCAAAAGATTAATCTCAGACAAGCTTACACCAAAATCTGACAAATGCTACTTCATTGGTTATCCTAGGGATACCAAGGCTTATTACTTCTATCTACGATCCGAGAACAAGATCTTTGTTGCTCGGGATTGTACTTTTCTTGAGAGAGAATTTCTCTCTAAGAAAGATAGTGGGAGTAAGGTACAACTTGATGAAATTCAAGAAGGACAGGAACCTGTTCAACCTAATGAGGAAGAACAGCAGGATGAATTGCATGAAGTTGTAATAGAACCTGAACCTGCAGTACCTGAAGTTCGAAGATCCGGAAGGATCCGTCACGAACCCGATAGATATCAGGGATTCCTCGTGACTAATTGCCATGATCTTTTGATCATTGACGGTGATGAACCCTCGAACTTTGCAGAAGCCATGATGGGCCCTGACTCCTTAAAGTGGCGTGAAGCCACTGAATCCGAGATGGACTCCATGTCTGTCAACCGAGTGTTTTCACTGGTTGATTTACCCGCTGGTGCAAAAGCCATCGAGTGTAAATGGATCTTCAAGAAGAAGATAGACATGGATGGAAATGTCCAGATTTACAAGGCCAGGTTGGTGGCAAAAGGTTTCAAGCAAATTCATGGTATAGACTATGATGAAACCTATTCACCAGTGGCCATGATGAAATCAATTCGGATTCTCCTAGAAACTGCCGCTTATTATGATTATGAGATTTGGCAGATGGATGTGAAAACCGCCTTCCTGAATGGAATCTTGGAGGAGGATGTGTATATGACACAGCCTGGCGGTTACATTGATCCTAAGAATGCCGGGAAAGTATGCAAACTTCATAAATCCATTTATGGATTGAAGCAAGCATCCAGGAGTTAGAATCTTCGTTTTGATGAGGCAATAAAGAATTTTGACTTCATCAGAAACGAGGAAGAACAATGTGTGTATAAGAAAACTAGTGGGAGCAAAGTGGCGTTTCTTATCCTATATGTCGATGACATATTGCTTCTTGGAAATGATATTCCAATGCTGAAGTCTGTTAAAGACTGGCTGGGAAGTTGTTTTTCCATGAAGGACATGGGTGAAGCCGCGTATGTTCTTGGAATCCGAATCTTTAGAGACAGATCTAAAAAGCTGATTGGACTTTGTCAAGATGCTTATATAGACAAAATCCTGCATCGATTCGGAATGGATAAATCCAAGAAAGGATTCACGCCAATGATACATGGTGCTACACTAAGCAAGGATCAGTGTCCAAAAACACCTGATGAGCTTAAGCGCATGAGTAGGATTCCTTATGCTTCGGCTATAGGATCTATCATGTATGCCATGATCTGTACTCGTCCTGATGTTGCTTATGCACTAAGCATGACGAGTAGGTACCAGTCTAATCCAGGTGAGAGTCACTGGATTGCCGTAAAGAATATCCTGAAGTATTTGAGGAATACTAAGGATAAGTTCTTGGTTTACGGAGGAAGTGAAGTGCTTGAAATGAGTGGATTCACGGATGCAAGTTTTCAGACAGATAAAGATGATTTCCGGCCACAGTCTGGTTACATCTTCTGTCTGAATGGCGGTGCAGTAAGTTGGAAGAGCTCCAAGCAGAGAACCGTGGCAGATTCCACAACTGAAGCTGAATACATCGCTGCTTCAGAAGCTGCGAAGGAAGGAGTTTGGATAAGGAACTTCTTGATTGAACTCGGTGTATTCCCAAATGCCACTGAGCCTCTAGCACTGTATTGTGACAACAATGGTGCAATTGCTCAAGCCAAGGAACCGAGACATCATCAGAAATCCAAATATATTATGAGAAGGTATCACCTGATTCGTGATATAGTGAATAGAGGTGAAGTGATGGTCAGCAGAGTTCCCACTGATGAGAACGTGGCTGACCCGTTGACAAAGCCACTCCCGAGACCTAAGCACGAGTTGCATACTGCTGCTGTAGGAATTAGAGATATTCAAATGTAATCTCTTTTTGAGTGGGAGTTGTGAGGGCTTTATTTTAGTTATTTTGATTGGTTCATGTAAACATTTTAATGTTAATGAAATTTTTATTTCTGGATTATTTTTAACTGTGATATAAAATAATCGTTCCAAAATGATTCATGTCATTATATATGGGCCATCGAAGTACATGAGTAGACTTGATCCTGAAACCCCATGTTTAACGAAATGACATAAATCATAGTGTCCATAGTCGAAGGTTGTTGAAATTGGAACACCAACAACCACTTGAGACTAGAGTGTGTTGAGACTTATGACCAAGTTTCGAGGGGTCATAGATGCGCGGCATCAAAGTCGACACATAGGTGTATGTAGGGGAGCATATGACCGGACATGGCCCGCTGATGAGAACTCTACAAGATATTAATATCTGTGTCATAAGAGGTTCTCATATACGACTATAGAGTATAGTCCTTAGACCTGAGTTCGCATGCATGTGGCTGCACATGGAGTGATGCGCTTTGATCATTGTCTAACGCTGTTTCGTAACTGGGAGCTATAAGGACCTTGGTTGGGTGTATTATAAAGTGTGTAGTTCATAGTGATGGAACAAGATGGGATTTGTCCCTGCCGTTTAACGGAGGTAATATCTCTAGGCCAATCGGAGACTTGATAGCTGGTAAGAGAGTGGCCACTCCCAAACGGACTTGCCCAAGTCGTTTGCATTGTCAGTATCAAATCTGGTCCGATGAACATGGTCTGGCTATATAAGGATGACACGCATCTTGCCTTATGCCAGATCGAGATATTGAGACAAAAGGATTAGGGAATGTAGGATTCCAGTACAAGTGGGAGATTGTTGGGAATGTCCTGAAATCTACCGTACTATCTCTAGAAAGTATGATAAGTGTCGAGATCATACATAAGTCATAAATACTGGGTGATCATGATGACTTGCTAGAGCCCGCTCATGATCTATAAGTTTAGGACTTATAACCAGTATTGTATGATCCCAAAGGGTCACACACCATAGCTAACGGGAAAGTTAAAAAGGAATTAATACAGTAAGATGCAAGGCATTTACTGTATTTGTACAGAGAATTAGGCCAGACAAAATACAGCCTTTTGTCTGATTTGGGCCTTGGGCCCAAAAGCCTAATGAGCCATTAGTTTAATTACTTGGGCCCATATAAGGAAGAGAGGAGGCGCAGGAAGCCCTGGTGGTCTGCGATTTTCTGAGCTTCAGCCGTCCTCTCTCGTCCTCTCTCTCTCTGTTCATTCCAGCTTGGTCTAGCAGCCTGATCCAGTAGCTTGTAAGAGTGTGGATACCTAGGAGGAGCCGGTTTCTATCAGCTCTTGCAGATCTCTTCATTCCTTTGATCAATCCGCTGCAATCACAAGGTAATGAATCTGATCTGTTTATGATTCAACTGCAAATCACCTAGATCCTAGTTTATTATGTGCTAGGTTGTAACCTGACAATTACACCATGAACACACATAATCCTTCAGATTCCTTGTTAGGTTTAGGGTTTCTCACATAGGATTTAATGACCTGCTAGACTTGTTCAATTTCAGTTAAGGATTCAAACTATATCTGTTCTTCAATTTAATTGTGCTTAAAGCTAGTTCTAACCTGATCAATTAGAATCTAGATCTTAGGTTGCTAAATACGTCACAGAAGTGGGGTTTAGGAATCTGAACTAATTAAATTGGGCAATTAAACTTTGCGCAAACGGAAGTTTGGTTTAGGATAATTGTGAACATATCAAACTTGGAATTAAAGCTGGTTTAATCTGTTAGTTCTCGCAAACGGAAGTTTGGTTTGCTGCACTTAGACTTAGAGAATTATCGCAAAGGAATTTGGTTAATTCTATATCTGTGTTTTGAGTTCTAGAACTGTGCTTAATTAGATCCTTGCTGAATGAACTGTCTGCTTGTCTGATTTCCTGAGAACGCCCTAGACCTAGCGCTCTTAATAACTTGCTTTCACAACCAACAATCTTTGCTATCTGCTTACTTTCTTGCATTGTTTTTAATTCAATTACATTGCTTTCTTCCTAGTTAAATTCCTGTTCTTGAGCAATTGAACACCGGAGTCTCTGTGGATTTCGATACCCTATATACTACATTGATATTGTTGTGCACTTGCAGTTTAGTATAGGGATTAATTCTTGACCTATCATATGACTTGGGTTGATTTACCCGATGGTGTAGAAGCCATTGTGAGTAAATGAATTTCAAGAAGAAAAGTTGACATGGATGGTTATATTCAAATGTACAAAGCAAGGTTGGTGGCAAAAGTTTTCAAGTAAATTCATGGTATTGACTGTGAAGAAACCTAATCCCAGACACCGTGCTTATGTCCATTCGGATTTTCCTAGCAACCGCCACTCATAATGGTTATGAGATCTGGCAGATGGATGTGAAAACAGTTTTCCTTAATGGAATTCTGGAAAGGGATGTGTACATGACACAACCTGAAGTTTTCATTGATCCTAATGAAGCTAGGAAGATATGCAAGCTTCACCGATCCATTTATGGATTGAAGCAAGCATCTCGGAGTTGGAATCTTCGTTTTGATAAAGCAGTCAAAAGGTTTGACTTCGTCATTAATGAAGAGGAACCGTATGTTTACAAGAGGACTAGTGGGAGCGCAGTTGCATTTCTGGTACTGTATGTTGATAACATACTATTTCTCGGAAAAGAAGTTCCTTTTGTTTCAGTCTGTTAAGTCTTGACTCGAAAGTTGTTTTTCGATAAAATTATGGGAGAAACCGTATACATTCTTGGAATAAGAATCTATGGAGATAGATTGGATAAGCTAATTGGATTGTGTCAAGACACTTATGGTGATAAGGTCTTGCACAGGTCCAGTATGCATGATTCCAAGAAGGGCTTCGTGCAAATGACTCTTGGTATTACTCTTAGCAAGACGCAGTGTCCTTCGAAACACGCTGAGCAAGAGCGAATGAGGTCAGACTACTGCTAAAGGCATTAGATGTCTTAAGATGTGATCTTAATTTTAGTGGGAGTTGTTGTTGTTAATTTTTTTAGTTATGATATGATGTTCGTATAAACATAATTTGATTATGTTATTGAAATCTGACATCTGTATTATTTAATAATGGTTATTAAATAATAGTCCCAAAGTAATTTATGACATTTTATAGGTCATCAAGTATGTGACTTGATCATGAAACCCTATAGATAATAAATGACATAAATTATGTTGGTCCCTGGTCAAGGTTGTTAAAGTGGGACATTAACAACCACGTGAGACTAGTATGTGAGGTGACTGATGACTAAGTTTCATGGAGTCATTAATAAGAGTATTAAAGTCAATCACATAGATATGTGTTGGAGAACACAGGATCGGACATGACCCACTGATGAGAACTCTACGAGATAGTTATATAAGGGTCATGAGAGTTTTCATTACGACTATAGAGTTTAGTCCTTAAACCTGAGTTCATCATGTTTTCTTACATGTGAATTGGTCCGCTTTAACCTTGTCAAACGTCAGCCGTAGCTGGTGACTATAAAGGCATTGATTGGGCGTATCATGAAGCGTGTGAAGAAACAGGGATGGAACAAGATGGGATTTGTCCATCCTATATAACAGGAGATAAATATCTCAGGGCCCATCGAAGATTTGATACTGAGAAATGTGTGGCCACACTCAAACGAGGTGATTGTCAGTCGTTTGTCTTGTCAGTATAAATCGGAGTTCGATGAACATAATCTTGGCTAAATAAGGGTGACACAGATCTTGCCTTATGCCAGATCGAGATGTAGCGACGAAGGGATTATGGGAATAGATGATTCCAGTACAAGTGGGAGATTGTTGGGAATGTCCTGAAATCTATTGTACTTTTTCTTGAGTGAAAGTCGTACTGTCGAGATGAGACAATCATATGACACTGGGAAGTCGTAATGCTTTGCTAGAAGCCACTTATGATCAGTGAGTTGAGAACTCATTGCTAGTGTTATATGATCCTACAGGGTCACACACCTAAGCAAACTGGACGTAGTATATGAGGTTGATCATTAATGTAATGATCGGGTGAATGCATATTTGATATGCATTTAATACAAAGTTTCTGGACAGTGTCGATCGACACAATAAGTGTGTCGGTCGACACAGATATGCAGTGTCGATCGACACAAAGAGTGTGTCGGTCGACACGACTCGCGGATTACAAGATTAATTCGGTTTAATCATTGGTTAATTCCGTTGTGGTTTAAGTCGACATATATAAGATATATGGTCGACCTAAACTCGATCTTAACCTAATTCACAGCCACCAGAAAAGAAACAGAAACCTCTTGAGAGATCTGATCTCTAAAGGCACTAGCATCCCTTCTGTTCAGTTTGTGTGCGTGTGGATACCAGTAGAGGCGCAGCATTTGAGGCGCTCTAGATCTCGATTATCTGCAAATCTTCCGCTGCAAATCATCAGGTAATTCTGAGATCCCAATGATTCAATTACATGAACCCTAGATCCTAGGCTTGGAATTCAGACCAGGGTTGCCTAATTGGATTAGGAACTGCTAGAAATTTCTTCAGTATGTCGCTCTTAAATTGTATCCATAATTGTGTGAGCATATATATAACTCAAGTATTAATGCAAAGTTAACTGATTTTACTGGTATTCTGACGATGAAACGAATGATATCGAAGATAATGATCAAGAGGATGATGAGAATTACAATTTCGATAATACGACTGATGATTCTGATGCAGAGGATCCTGACGACCCAGACTACAAGATTAGCGACCAGGACGAAGAAGAAATAACTCCCTAAAGAAAAAACCAAAAAAAATAAGTAGCTATGGAATTCTAGAATTGGCTACAATTTCCGTATTATAATTTATTTAGGCTCATTGAATTAGTTTTAACATCATTGGTTTTTTTTTTTAAACTATCTATTACCTAAATAAAAATTAAGTATATGATTCCTATTATCTAATATAAATAGTTTTGTTTTAATATCATGGGCATGTATAGTTTCTTATGATCTATTTATTTGTTTTGAATAATTAGTTTCTCTCTCTTTTACCATATAGATTTATACATAACGAAAACAAGTCAAGGCAGAGGACGACGTCAAATGCAGAGTAAACGCACAAAGCTAACATAGGTTTATGAACATAGATCAAAATAAGTGATAAAACTAGGATACTAAGTGGACGAGTCTTAGTAGTACAGTCCATACCATATAAATCACTTTAATTGGTTTTAACTTCTTTACAATCTACGTTTAAACAAAACGAAAGCATGTCATAGCAATGGATAACATAGATTCATAGACAAATATCAAAGTAGGATCAAAACATGTAGTTGTTTCTTCAATACTTAAAACGAAGATGCTAAGTGGACCATATATTCACAATGCACAGATAAGAAAATACCAGAGATCATGTACAAAATACCTAAGATCAATATTTAAATCGCTAACTAAACAATAAGAACAATAAGAAAATATTCTTGAGACTACAACAAATACACTAGAATACAAAATAAACAGTCGAGAGAGAGAAGATTAAAAAATGGAGTGTTCAAACATGAATCAACATCATCAGTACGGTGCATATGCAGAGCCAAGAATCTCATTCTCCAGCGGTTTCACAGCGACCAAGAACGAGAGTTGATCAAGTACAAGGAGGCACATGTGTTCTCGCTCTCATTAGTATATCTCCCCTGTTTCGTTGTTCTCATGAAATATTTGCGTTTTAAAACACACAAATTCATCCAATGATAAAAGATCGAATGATGATAAACACAACACTTCAATTATTACACCGCTTATTGTGTCATCTCCGAATGATGATAAACACTACACTTCAATCGGTAAGATAACAATTTCAATCAATAATATAATATTCTATATATAAAAATTAGGATTTATCTAACTTATATTTCACTAGAAAAGTAAAATTGAGTGATAACCCTCATATTGTTCTTATATGGAAGAAAACTTTCTTAGAACTTTCTTATTGTATATACAACATATAAATTTATAAAAGAAATATATTGTTAGAACCCAAACTTCCATAAGCATTACAACTTTCTTAATATTGTTTGGCATCAACTTATGAAGCATGAATCATCAATATTATGCACGTTGTAAAGGTCAGTATAGCAGGCACCATTCTGCGAAGTTACCGTGCGTGAATGTTAAGGGCAAACCTCACTAGGTATGTATCTTTGTAACCACGGGTTTCCCAACATTCACGCCCGGTAATCCGCAGAAATTCGAAACTGCAAGACGGATTTCGAGAAGATGGAAGATTTAAAGAGATTGACCGAAAGGAAAAAAAACTGTGTACAAGAAAATTGAGTGATATAAACACAAGGTAGAGAAAGATATGGAACTTTATAGTGATGAAGAGATATGTTTACATGGTTTGTATTTATAGGCGTTTTGATTTAGTGGAGATCACTCACGTGAGTAGTTTGTTGAAGATGATGAAGTTGGTTGATTGGTCATAAGAAAGATGCATGGTAGTGGGAAAATGGATGGAGGAGAAGCAATACAGGCCTATCACTTGATTATTGAGTGCATGTAAAGGTGACTGAACGGGCCAATGGAATTGGTCGTCGTTTAGGGTTAGAGGAGAAGCAATTCAAGCCTATGACTTGATTATCGAAAAAGTCTGAAGGTGGATGACTGACCCAATGGAAAATAGAAAAGGAAACCAATGCAACAAAAATTGAGATACTATATACTTCATTTCTCGCATTTCAAAAATTTCAAAAATTGCTTAAGCCATTTAGTTCTGTTTAACAAAATACCGATATAACATTAAAACATTTAACAGCTTTTTCAATGCATCAAGCGAAAATACTAAGTGCACCGGTCTTACTAGAAGCAAAAACCTATGTTAGCATCTCTGCAGAGATCTCTGATGGCTTATCCATGTCCTGCGCAAAAACCAAAAAAAAAAAAAAACAAATAGAAACCAGTATTCCAATCGCTAACAAAATATTAAGAAAATATGGTTCATGATAAACTTAGTTTCTAATATTGTTACTCTAATGAAATTACTACGTTTTAAAACACAAATATTTAATAAAAGATCGAAAAATAAGTTTATGAATTTAATTTTACTAACCAAAAAATTCTATGTCCGTACAGGGTGCGGACACCACACCTAGTAAGTTTGTAAGACAACCTTTTTGTCGTTAGAATTAGTATCTTGCGAAATTACTCATCCTCAAGCAAAGAATTAGAGTTGTTATGGAAGTCTATCACTGTCTTATCATTTCCTTTTCCACGTACGCTCAGATTGTTCGTTGCATCGTCTAACCTTTGCTTTTCAAGCATAATTTGAAACCTATAATTGCAACAAATCTCTGCTTTCATATGTCTTGTGCAGCTGACAATTTGAAACATTGGAATTGGCTTGGAAGAAAAAAAAACCTTGCGGAAGTACTTGGAAATACAATCGAGACTGAACAATATTTTAAAATAATAACTATATGTTCAGTAACATTACATAATTTTAGAACCTACTCAAAACTGATGGTAAATTTTTAATTTGTTACAACAGCATTAGATCTGTTTTTACCAAATTATAATTTACACTGCAAGACTGTCCGTGCATAGGCCTCCACCAATGGAAATACTTCTTACTAAGTTCCAGCTGAATTCACCATGGCCGGAGTTAGACGCTGCCGTTTCAAACTTATTTCTTCTGTCTTCTTTTCTTCGAACTTGTTTCTTCTTCTTCCTCTTCATCCACCATCTTCTTCTTGCTCCTATTCTTCTTCTTCTTCTTCTTCCGAGACGACTCTTTTGTCGTTATCTTACCAGGAGTGTCAACGAGTACAGGAGTAATGTCTCCATTCACAGTATCCCCTCTTGGGAACGAGCCTTCCTCGTCTTCTTCGAGTTGCCAATTGCAGAAAAGCCCGCCATTGCTTTTGCCGTTAGCCGACATTGGTAATGGCTCTCCAGCTCCGGGAAGCAAACTGTTGAAAGTGACATCCCCGTTTTTCCCACCTTTGCGCTCTAACAGAATCCGGTCTGGTCTGATTATTGTGCCAAGAATGCTTCGGTTCGGTCCTAAAGCTAGAATAGCTTTCGTATTTGTTAAAGTAGACAAGGCCATTGAAAACGCTGATCTAATCTGAAAGTAGTTGAATGAGTTCTTGCCAATGTCATTCTCTGGTGTCTGGTTATCCACAGAAAACAAAAGAACCAAGTTAATCTTTTGTCTGTTGCATTCTAACGCTTGTGTTTACACAAAACCAAAGCTTGAAAGCTGACCTGTGGATCCTCGATAGAGATGAGCCCTGGTCGGGCTGTGTTCAGGAAACTGGAGAGACAAAAACGAAAGGTAAACTCTCCAAAAGACTCAAAAGGTAGAGGTAGATGTTTCAGGGAGTTTAGATTAACCAATAAAGATGAGAATCAAGTAAATCAAGTAACTAAACAATGTCGGTTTAGTTAGTTACCCTTTGCTGCGCTTTGAAAAGAAAGAACCTCCCTTTTTGCAAGATACACCGACATCTGTGGTGTTTAATTTTCGCCCGTAAAAGTCAAAGAATTTAACCTACAATATGGAAAAATAAGAACGAAAGATTGTAGCCAACAAAGGAAGGAAATACAATCAAAAGCTTCAAGTTGCAATGACAAAAACATACCAACAGAACTCCCAAGTTATGCTCTGGTGGGCTTCGACCATCTTTGAGGTACTGTTTCAGAAAAGAAAAAAAAGGTACAAAATAAGTTCAATTTAAAGATGTGTTTTTCTTTTCTAAAAGTGAAAGATCTGGTAACCACATTACCAGATCTGGTAACCATATTACCTTGAGAAATGCAATGAGCATTGCTAGAAGTGCATATGAACCAATTCCACCACTGTACACCTGCCAAAAACATTAAAGGCAATTATTGAATGTTTAGGACTGTGACGAAGGATAATATATACTAAAGAAAAAGCAAACTATTTCCAGACCTCATTGAGTTCTCTCTGCTGTAGAAATACTTTCAGAATTAGACACAACGGTCGTAGAGGAGGCAACCTTAAAACAGCATCCTGAAAAATAAGTCAGAGATCGTGAGATCAAAAATAATCGACATGATAAGCAGGTAACTTAATAAATAAGTCAGAGGTGAATAAGCCTATCACAAACCTGTATAAACTCAGCTGCCTTTGGTCCATTCTCCATATCAAAACTGTGAAGCCAATGCCAAACTTAATAACTCATACAAACTAAATTCACAAAGTCGTACGTGTGTGTTTATATTTTTGCTATAATTACAGAAGCTTTCTTATCAAACATAAACCAAGAAGCTTTTGTTGAGGATATGCAATATGCTAAATATTCAAAGCAGAACGGTTCTGAAAGGAAAGCTAGTAGGTAATAGGAAAATAATAACCTTAGATCAAATGAAATACTGCTTTTCTTCTCGACAAACTTGATAATTGGTACACGAGCCTTAGCAATGACCTGCACAAAAGAGAGAGCTAATTATGAAACACTATCTCACTGAGATACTGACATGTTATAAGAGAAAGTCAAACAATACCAGAATATTCTTTGCAATCCCCCTTTGTGACAATGCTCTGGAGAGTGCTTTCAGACCTAGTTGAGGATTTGTGATACCTGATTCGAGAATGACCACCTTTATATACAACCAAAAGTAAAAAGATTTAGACATCTCTTCAAACACAAAAGTCTACAACATCTTACAAATCTACATGTTAAGACTCATTCTTAAGATAAAAAAAAAAAGAGTTACACCATACTTCCTTACAAGTGAAAGATGAACACTTACATCGATATCACTTGTTGGAAGATAAAGCCCCGTCCTGTATGATCCGAAAACTTCTACCTGCAACAGAGAATAAGCAAAGAATTAAAGATTACACTTTTGGATTAAACTATACTCAGAGAGAAAGCTTGAGATTTTCGTAAGACTGTATACCTTGCAATCAGGCCAGATATATTGAATAACACTTCTAACACTATCCATTGCTGCATCACGCTGTGCTTTCTCTTCTCGAGTTGGTAAGAGAAACTCGCAGAAATCTACAATTTCTGCAGCAATATCATGATCAAAACTATATCAAGATCGAAAGAGAGAAGCTTTCAACAACAAAAGAGAATCAATGAAGCATTGGGATTATAGAACAGCTACTCTCATTACCTTTATGCAATTGAAGCATTGGGATCTTAGAACAGCTGTTCTCATTAAACCAGTTAGTCTCTAATCTGGGTTCTTCAGCTTCTTTGTCTTTCTTCCTCTTCCTGCTCTTCTTCGAGGCCACAACCGGCGTAACAAATTCACCGCCGTTCTCATTCTCCCCGGCGTCGACGTCCAGTGAGAAGAAATCCACCGTATCTGATTCCACCGGCGTTGTATCGACGGTTAAATCAGAAATCTCGTTGCGGAAAACAAAATAATTGTGAGAATCGTCATGGGTTGCTGGAGACTGATTCGACGGCGGCGATTGATTCGAATCTGAGAAACAAAGTGGAGGAAGGACATCGTATACGTAAGCTGGAGCTTCCGTCTTAGCTTCAGACTCCATTGGAGATTGACGGAAGCTAAATCTGGGGTAGGGTTTCGACGCCGATGTGTGTCCGAAAAGAAGGAAACAAGGGGAAAAATAATTTATTTGGTTTTCTGCATAAAACCCTCCGACCAACGAGAAGATGGAATTAAGCCGGTTATTCGGATCGGTTCGGTTTGTTTCTATCGAATTTTGGATAGCTCGGGACCAAAGGTTTATGATTTTTATAGAAATCGAGCAAAAATTGATTTTAATCGGTTCGAATATGCTATGCTTTGATTCAGGTCGATTCGGATAATAAAACTGAAAACATGTTGAGTCTTTGATCAAATATCAAGTGTTTGAAACACTCTTTCGAAGTAAGAGACTTCGAGTTGAAAGCTAAATCTCTTTCGAATCCTAAATCCGGTTTAAATCAAAATTATAGCTGGTTTAATGATCACCCGGTTTTGTACCCTTATTCTATAAAAGGTATAGTTATTTATTTTAAAGAGCACTTACACACATACTAATAACATAAAAAGGCACTTGATATAATCATTTCGTCTTCGACTTTTCTCTCTTCTCTCTGATAAAGAGTTCGCACTAGGTCTTGAACACAAGCCGCCGCCGACATCTGTGGTGAGCCGTCGTCACCGTCCGGCCTCACCGCCGACGTGTTTCGACGGCTCGTCACCTCCTCTTCCGTTTACGCCTAGTAGCTCCCGTCGTACCGTCTCGATCTGATTGCGTCAGCCGTCACTTTCCTCTAAACCGGATCCGTCGTCTCCTCGCTTCTTCTCTTGCCGCCGTCTGCGCTTTTTCTTCAGTCGTGGTCTTCGTCGAGTCCTGTGTCGCCGTGGTAGTCTTCGTCTTCTCTCCACCGCAACTGCGGTCTTTTCTGTCGAGGCGGAGTCTCCGGCCGTCGCTTGGTGTTGGTGCGGCGCAGGTACTCTCTGACGGCTCCGATTATCTTTCACGATTGTGGGTTTGGTTGGGTTTCACTACAGTACGACTTGCGTTGGTTTAGGGTTGGTATGGTGATTCGATTAGATTGAGATAGAGTTTGGGTCAAGTTTTTCATTTTAAGAATCTGTCTTGTTTCCTTTGCTATGTGGGTAGATAGTTGATCAAATATTGGCTCTAATTACTTAGATTGCATCATTTTGGTTCTTTGTAGTTTTTTGGTGAATGCTCTTCAATCCTGTTTTTCTTTGTTGGTCTTGACTTTTAGGTCTAGGATTGGGTAGACTTCGTTGGAGATTTGGTTTTAGTTATAAGCTTCTATCCAGGTGTTTCCGAACGCATGTAATTGTGTCAGTATCGTATCCAAAAGAAGTGTAGGAGAACTTTCTTAGGTTCTTTCTTGTCGGGTTGTGAAGCTTTAAGTCTTGGATTGAGTTTCGAGAGAGTGTGGTCTTTGTGTGTCTCCAAGTAGTTGATATTATCGTTCGGTGGGCCGTGGGCAACGACGATTTATCTCGCTTTCTTGTTTTTCGCGGGAGTCAAGATGTGCAAGCTCTTGTTGTTATGGTTAGATTTTTTTTTATATCGATCTATGTCCATTATAGTTATAGGATTAGCAACCCTTTATGGGCTTTAGTTTTCGGGATATTCCGTTAATCCACCGTTTTAGTTTCCGGAGAAGGGTTTATCTTCTGCCGGCTTTTGTATTCCAAAAACGCATCCCACCAATGTCAATATAAGTATCAGTTCAGATGAAAAAAAAAAACAGAAAAGGCACTTACAAATTGTTATAGGTACTTTACCACAATGAAAACCCCAAACTGACCTTTATCATTTGTGATCTCTCTCCCTTTCTCTCTTTCTCACTATTTCT
Source organism: Orychophragmus violaceus (assembly GCA_030180135.1). Taxonomy (NCBI): domain Eukaryota; kingdom Viridiplantae; phylum Streptophyta; class Magnoliopsida; order Brassicales; family Brassicaceae; genus Orychophragmus; species Orychophragmus violaceus. Next base: position 27,312,152 of record CM058238.1, read on the forward strand.
TTCTCTTATCTCTCTCGTATGCAGCTTTTTATTTCTTTATTTCTTTTATTTTACTTAATTTTTTTTTACTTATGCTATTTATATGCCGTAAAAGTTTATACATATACAAGAGAGTAAAATATTACTTTATTACTTTGTACTAGCGTAAACAATATCATCTATTACGTATATTTTACTGAAATATCATTTACATTTTATCACTTATCGTGTGTCTTATATGCAATATATATTTTGTAGTAGTATATTAATAAACTAAAAATAGCAAATTGAAATTTTTAGTTAATGAGTAAACTGTAATTTACAGAAAATTCTCATAACTAAGTAAATACAAATAAAATAAAAAGGTATACATACAACATATTCAATGTGAAAGCAAGGACGGAGTTCATAATTAATAGAGTATATTACATTTAAAGGTATTTTGGGTGTTTCTAATAATTTTGTACTTCTTAAAGTTTAAATATAATTAATATTTTAGATATATAATTATATTTCAGCATTTTAGATATCAAATTGATTTTTGATTCGGGTTCGGATTCGGATTTTAGGATATAGGAATCTAGGATCCATTCAAGTATTTTGTCGGTTTTATGTTTGGTGCAGGTTTGGGTTCGGTTTTTCTGATATAGGAATCTAGGACCCATTTGAGCATTTTGTCGGTTCCGAGTTGGGGTCGGGTTTGGTTCAGATCTTCGGATTCGAGTATTTTGTCCACCTCTAAATGGTATATAAGATTCAAACTTAGTGAATAAGTATAGATAAATGCATATGTAAGAAACATATTCAGGTACCATGAACATAGTAACATGGACAAGTGTTTTTAGACAAATCGATGTGTACACCATTTCACTATGTAATCATAATTTTTAGTTATTTTAAGATTGATATCAATTTTGTTGAAAGATATATATTCAAATTAATTGTGGATGCATATGTAGGAAATATATTCAATATTTTTTTATCTTTATCGAGCAATATTCGTGATAGATATCATATCGTTGAATGAATATTTACATGTATCGTGGATAAAGTATCATGGACATGTTTTGGTGTACAATGTTATGCTAAATAATATATAATCACTGATTTTATATGTTTTGTTTTGTTGCATAAACAAAAAAATCAGTTTTAATAGTGTGATTTGTTCTAATATTAATATGTAACTCATTGATCTAAGCTTTAGAATCAAAGTTTGTTATAAGATTTTGAAATAAGAACTGGTTTTGTCCATGATATCTTCTTGTCCACAATATATTGTCCACCATATTTTATTTTTTGTGGAATGAAATTTATGAACAAATTATCATGAACAAAATATATTATATACAATTTTATATCCATAAAATTTAATCTAAAAATTATAAAACTATATCAAAATGGATCTTAAAATATAGAGAAATAAATATTCTATGTTATGTTATAAAAATATATTTTATTTCTACAAAATCTGAAAATTGATAGAAAGGAAAAAGGAGAGAGCAAGGAAAAAGAATATAAAGAAATTATAAAAATAGAAAAATAAGAAACAGTGTTGTCTGGGAGAGGATGAAAGATGAAAGAGAGGTTGAGAGTGCGAAAGAGAGAGAGGTGAATGAGGGTAATTTGGGTTTAAGAAAAAGGAATAATGTTTAAAGTACCCAAATAGTGATAAGTGCCTTATTTTGTTATTTAAAACTTGAATGTGTCTTATTTTGTTTGATCTGCTCACTCAAATTAATCAATTCTGATTCAATCTCGTTCTATGACGAGTCGAAAACTGTTTGGGATTCAAATCTTATTCAAGTAGTTGTTTCAAAAAGTGATATCAAAGCGAAGGTTGATTTCGATTTGACGAAACTAGATATTTCTCCATGTGGACCATACATATGATGGCACACTTCGGTGTTTCTGGATTGAAAGAAGAAATTGTCAACTATAACTTTGAAATGACTATTTCGGCATCAAAGACTGAGTCGAAGAATAGGGATGAAGCCAAAACCAAGGGAGAAGTCACATAATCAAAGGTCATCCTCGATCATGTGAAGCTAGAAAAAGATATGATCATCGTGAACATCAATGAACATGTACTCAAAAATGTAAAACAATGTACCACGGTTTTGTCTGTGTGGTCCTTTCTTGATAGACTCTACATGTCGAAATCACTGCCAAATATGATCAAGGAAATTATGAAGCAATGGCCCTAGATAACATTGATATTAGTTTTGTGGAAAATATACTTTTTGACTTAACTATTCAACTATGAAAAGACATCACAATTCCTATATGTATAAAGCATGTATGTGAACAAAATTGATTATTAAAAACTATATAATTACGTATCTTGCCACATACAACCGACAACATTACTCTCTCTCATTTTTTATATAGAAAAATAACATTTAATTTAGATAAGAATACATGTCTTTATGATATTGAATGTTTAGATTTTTAGAATTTTTATTTTATATGGTTGATCTAAATTAATTATGGAATAATAAGTAATTTATTTTTTTATAGTTTATGGTTTAGAGTTTGAGTTTAGGATTTAGTGTTCATGGTTTAGTTTTAGGGTTTGTTTACGGTTTAGTTTTTAGGGTTTAGGGTTTGGGTTCAAGATTTAGTTTTTAGAGTTTGGGTTTAGTTTTTAAAGTTTAGGGTTTAGAGTTTAGTTTTAGAGTTTAGGGTTTAGTTCTTAAGGTTTATGGTTTTAGGTTTAGAGTTTAAAATTTAGTGGATAATGTTGGTAATAAAAACATTATCTATTTTATTAAGGAAGATTTGCATTATAATTACAAGTTACCTAGGATAGTCAATGATATTCGTATTTTAGTGGGTGGGATTGATAACTTAATTTAATTACAGCTTCCAAAATAATTTTACACCACATAATAAAATTAAACTATTAAGTTTTTGACCACATATTTTTTAAGAGAACATCTTTATTTATTGCTACATCCACTTGCCTTTTGTCTTAGTGTAGGGATAATATAGAGAACAAGTGGTGTATATATTTGCTCTAATCTAATTTCACATTTTGAATGTCATTTACTTAATAAAAAAAATATTGAGTGTTTTTCACCCACCAACCCCTATGATGAATGTACAATCTCAATTATACACTTACAAATGTGACAACAATAACTCCATATATGTAAATGTAGATGATTTTCTCAAGATAGTTTCATAGATGAGTAACCTAAAATTCATGGTCTCGAATGAGATCCAAGCTATAATGTTCTTTAATTCCTTTCCAATGAGTTATGACCAACTGAAGCACACAGTGAAGTATGGTGAAGAATTCATGACTCTTGAAGAAGTCATTGTTGCGGCAAGGTTCAAGCAACATGAACTCTCTGAGGGCAGTAGATTGGAAAGTGGATCTGCTACGATTATATTCACCAATGATAGAGGAAGATCTCACAGAAGAGACACCATAGATGCTAAGGGAGGCATAAGTCACAGTCAATCAAAGACCAAAAAGATTACATGTTGGTACTATAAGAAAGAAGGACTTTTATGCTAGAAAAAGAATATTAGAAAATGAAGGAGAAGGTGAGGCAGTTGTTGTGATTGAGCCACTAGATAGTATGGATGCTTTAAGCACGGTATGTACATCCTAGATGGTGAGACGGTTCTGAAGGAAGTCTCTCAGATTGAAATGGTAAAAAATAAATGTTCTCATATGACACATCAAGTTAAGGCATATGAGTTAATGGAACATGCATATTCTAGTCAATGATGAGATCCTAAAAAAGAAGGATTTTGGTAAAGAAATCTTATGCGAGCATTGTGTTGTTTGAAAGGCAAAAGGGTTAGTTCTGAAGTTGTAACTCAAGATACAAAACATGTCCTAGATTATCTTCATGCTGATCTTTGGGGGTCTCCAAAATTTAAACCCTCACTATCAGGGAGTCAATACTTCTTGTCTACTATAGATGATCATTCTCAGAAAGTATGGATTTTCTTTCTCAAAAGCAAAGATGAGACATTCTCAAAGTTTATAGAAAGGTTAAATGTTTAAAGACATATAATTGTTTGGAGTTTTATAATCAGACTTTCAATGATTTTTGTAAGAAGCATGGTATCTCAAGAAACATAATATATACTTACACTTCTCTAAAAAATGAGGTTGTTGAGAGAACAAACCAAACCATTATGGAAAAGGTAAGGTGTCTAGTGAGCAGTTTTTGGAAGATGCAGCTTCAACTTCAGTATATGCGATAAAGAGATCATCCACAACATTTGTTGGTTTCAAATCGCCAGAATAGGATTGGCTTGGAAAGAAACCTAGCTATAAGCATATGAAAAGGTTCAGGTTTATTGGTTATGTGTTCTCTGATCAAGGCAAAATGAAACCAAATGCTATTAAATGTGTGATCATTGGATATCCCTCCGGTACAAAAGGATACACAATATGGATTCTGGAAGGTGAGAAATGTGTAGTGAGCAAAAATGTTTAAGTTAAATGAAGAACAAGTTTATAAGGATATCTTATCAAAGTGGGTTCAACTACCTCAAGAGAAAGAGTTCAGCTTCCAGAGGATATCCAAGTTAAGTTTTAGAAGCATGTACTTTTGAGCATGGAGAGACTTCTCAGCAAGGTAGAGATTCTTAGGTTTTACTAGAGAAGACAAGAGATGAAACTGAATTAAGGTCTACTTCATATTCTAGAAGTGTGGCTAGAGAAAACCTCACCGAATATCAACTTGCAAAGGATCGTCCTATTAGAGTTATAGTACCATGTGTCAAGTACAATAATTATGATTGTTCACAAGAAGAAGTAGCATTTACGTTATATGTCTCAAAGACTATAAACTCATAGGTCCAAATAACTTCCGATAAGCCACTAAAAGTGAATACTAGTCAATATAAAAATCTGCAATTGTTGAAGAGATGGATTCACTAATAAAAAATGGAACCTGGATACTTATAGACAACCCTAAAAAAAAATATTATCAACTGTTAATGTCTATTCAAGATCAAGCCAAGTGTTGATGGTGTGGATGACAAGTACAAAGCCTAATTTGTAGCAAAGGGTTTTATGCAGAGAGTATGAAATGACTATCAAAAAGTCTTCTCACCAGTAGTAAAGCATGACTCCACAAGGTCTCTATTATCAATTGTGGTTAATATGGATCTTGAATTAGAACAGATGGATGTCAAGACGGCGTTCTTGAATGGGGATCTAGGTGAAGAATTGTATAAGTATCAACAAGAAGGATATTAAGACATAGGGAACAAGGATCAAGTCTGTTTGCCAAAGAAATCTCTCTATGGTCTGAAGCAATCTCCAAGACAGTGGAATAAGCGCTTTGACCAATATGATCTCACATAAGTTCAATCGCAGTGAGAGAGATTCTTGTGTTTGTGTCAAGAGGTTGGACTAAAAGATTACATATATCTTCTGCTCTCTGGGGACGACATGCTGATTGCAACAAAGAGAGTGGATATTGAAAATGCGCTGAAAAAACAATTGAGGAACAATTTCTAGATAAAGGATTTGGGGGTTGCTAGCAAAATACTTGGTATGGACATATTCAAGGACAAGAGTAAAGGTATTATTCCGTTAAATGGCTGATGAGGTATATCAATGGCTCATCAAATATTTGGTTAAACTGCACCAGATAAAAGAGTTCTAGAGATTGAGGGATTCTACGACTCATATTATGCTACATATTTGGATCACATAAGGTCAACTACCAGATATGTTTTCATGGTTGGAAGAAGTGCAATTAGCTGGAAATCTAGTCTTCAACATGTGGTCGCTCTCTCCACGAAAGAGGCAGAGTATGTAGCTCTAACATAAGCAGTCAAGGAAGCTTTGCACTACAAGAAAAAAGGTGTATTCCAACATATATATTAGTAAGTAATTCGTGAGAAATATATGTTTCCGATAAATTTTCAACAGAATATACATTTGTTGGAATATGCTCGTTGGAAACTTGCATTTGTTGGAAATTTGTTGGAAATTTGTTGGGAACGTTTTCGACAAATAATTTTTATCGCCAATTCGTCAGAATTTTATGATAGATTGTTTATTGGAAATTTGTTGTAACTATCGTGGAGTTTCCAGCGGATTGTTCCGTCAAATATTTTGTTGGAATATCATTGGTAATTTGTGATGAATATTCAACAAATCCAATCGCCATTTTATGGGAAACTTTTGATAACATATTCATTCGAAATTTGTTGTTATGTTCTTTTAAATTACCAACATACTCTCCGACGAACAATTTATCGGACTTTTGTTGGAACAATTCCAGATAATTTGTTTATAATGTTTATAAATATTAAAAGATACCAGAAAATTATAAATAAATTTTGAAAATAAATAATAATTAAAATCATAATAATTAAACAATTTAAAATATAAAAACACTTAAACATCAACATTTGATAATGATAAACATCCAAAATGTTTAAAAGAAAATAACATAACTAATTAAGGTCTTTAAAGGCCTTCATAATCCGTTCTCACCGTTGCTCTCCTTAAAAGTGGAACTTCATCTAGAAACATGTTATGCATCATAGTAGGCCAGAAATCAACATCGTTGTCGAAAACAGGGAAGCTATCACTGCAATCGAAATAATAGTTCTATTCATAATCATCAGAATCTGATGTGTCGCTTGAACAACTTGAATCATCCGAGTTGTTAAATTCTTCTTCACTGTCATCACCATCCAAACCTATATCATCAATAACATGATTTTCAGCTGAAACGATATCAGACTAACGAAGTTATCTTTGCCAAAAATTCATACAAAAAATGATTGGTTATACCTTTAGAGCAGTGACACCTTGTACTTGCTGGGAGTTTTACTAAGAATTATACATATAGTTATGGTTTCAAGGATTAAACATCTTACCAAATTTATAAGTTATGGATTAAACATCAATCTAACTATAGAAGTGAATCTTACCATTTGATAAAAGAGCAACCATTAGAGCTAATGTTGGGTCTCAAGGAGCTTAGAGGAAACTTCTTCTAGCTGTTTCCTGGACTCTTCTGCTTACTCTGCTGGCAGTGTTACGGAAATCTCAAGGAGAAAAAGAAACAACCAATTGAGTGAAAATTAGTCATATTTCAGATCAAGTCAATACAGGAACATGTTATGATAAAACGGCTTTCTATGAATCATGCAAATAAAAGAAAACTTATGAAATCAAGATGCACCAACAAAGAATAAACCAATAAAAGATTGAATCTGAAACAAGAATAGTACAATAGGTTCATACCTCGGAGACATGCCTTCGAGGAGAACTACGGTCTTAAACTTTTGGGCTTTTGTCCTTTGGTGTTCTATTATTAGTTGAGATAGGAAATGAAGAAGAGTCCGAGCAGCTCAAGGAGACACCTTCTTAGGAACATTTGAAGATCCATTTCTGCCCCAAAACACACAGAAAAGAATACTTAAACAAGGCACGCCCCAAGAATTAATTGGGACCATGATGATAACCCTGCAAAAAACCATGTTTCATTGTTTGGTTCAAATGATGAAAGCGTTATAACTAACTGATGAATAAGAAAATCAGCAAGAACCGAACACACAAGGTAGGCACACAACAGAAGATATTCAAGGCTACTCCAAAGGCCAAAGTCTCTATAGCAGAGGCAAAAAACGGTTTCAACTGTCTAGTAAATCTACGAGTTCATAGGCTACGAGTTCAATATATATATTCATCGAAACAAACATAACTGAAGGTTATCTAACCTTAAACCAAGCAAAGAAACGGAAGTCCGTTTGATTTCAAGTGTTGACATATAGCAAAGAGAAGAAGAAAAATATGGTTGAAGAACATACGGTTCCACAACCAAGAATTAGAGAACTGCCTTTGGGCAAAGAACCAGTCTCTATGCAAATGATCGGAATTGATCCTTAAAAAGTCTCATGGAGTTGCTCCTGCTTTCCAGCTTCTCCCCGAACCACCTAAATCAATACACATCAATACGATAAATATCCATTCAAGAGAGAAAAATATCAATGATTAGATTTAATGAAAATTAGGGTTCATTACGAGAAGATTCTCGCTCATCCACTTTTCACATCGGATCAATGAAAGGCAGACCAAGGAAATGCTTGCAAATAGTATCTACCAAAAGAAAATTTTCATTACCACACGAAGAACAAGTGACAATACATCTTACCACACTTCAATGGAATCTTTTGATTTGGAACAAAACACATAAAATCAACAAAACCTTCTTTATATTCCTTCGTCAATTCTCTGGTACCTCTACATCTCCACTCACGATTTTTTTCTCTTGTCATTGAAAAGGATTTTCAATGTTTTTCAAGAGAATGGCTGCATCCCTCGTCGAAACCTAGGTGACAGTATATCATAACATCCTCAATTGTTTTCCTTTTTTGTGCAAAATTTCAACAACTTTTTGTCATAAAATCATGAAACATAAATATATAATAAACGTATAGAATATTATTTAAGGTAGTTTTTTTCCTTTTCTCTTTTTTCCTTTTTGCATTTTTCCAACATAATTTTTGATAACAAAATCGTGAGGAATATTAATAACTTCCGAGAACTTAAAATTTATGGCTAATTTCCAACGGTATAATATTTGTTGAAAAATACCAACAACATTCTTACAAATTATACGATGTAGTTGACATAACTAAAATCATCGGAAATTTGCAATGGATTTCCAACAAATAGAGCATCATACAAAAATTTATGGGATATTTATTGGAACTTTCTAACAAAATATGATTGTTGAAAATATTTGTTGGAATATTACATATTTTCTTGTAGTGTTGTGGTTGAAAGGGTTGATGGAGGATTTTAATTTCAAGCAAAGATCAGACAAAATTTGATGTGGCTCTCAAAGTGCTATTTGTTTAGCCAATAACAATGTCTTTCACCAAAGGAAGAAACACATAACAATCAAGTACTATTTCATCCCTGATGTTATTACAGATGGAGATGTGGAAGTACTCAAGATTCATATTAGTCGAAACCATGTGGATGTGTTGACTAAGGTTGTTCTAGTGGTAAAATTAAAATCAACTCTGGATTTTCTCAAGGTTACTCGAGCTTGATCTGCTCAAACTCAGCTAGATAGGGTAGATCCAGAAGGTGAAATCCACAAAAGAATACAAATATGAATGAAGAGGAAAGAAGTTGGTATGGCTGATATCCGACATGGTGGAGAATATTGAGTCTTTGATCAAATATCAGCTAATTTTTTAAAGCAAAATATCGGAGTAAGAGACTTCTATTGGGCGGATAATTCTCTTTAAAATCCTAAGTCCGGTTTAAATCAACATTACAATTAGTTTAATAATCACCTGGGTTTTGTACCCTTGTTCTATAAAAAAGGGTTAGAGGTAGTTAATGTCGTTACTATTTTGTTCCATCTTCTTCACGAGCTTTTTATAATTCTTGGAACTCGATTCTTTTGTGTTTAGTGGATTTTTATGAATTAATATCTAGCCCCAAAGATGTACTTTCTCGTTCCAAGGGTTATTTCTTGTTCTGTTCTTCAATCATTCACGTTTGATCAGCTCACTCGAATTGATCCAAGTCTGATTCAGTTTGATCTTCATTATGTGATGAGTCACAAAGTGTTTCAGATTCGAATATTAATCGTCGTTGTATCAAGAAGACCGATATAAATTCAAACTACTTTTGAATTTGTTTTTTTATGTCATCTAGTTTTAATATTATTGAACCCAAACAAGATTGGAAATCAGATCGAACACGCATAATGAGAAAAATACATAAACCAAACCGGCTAAAAGCATGTTTTCCTTGGATATTAAACCCTGTGAAAGGGACACGATAAAAACATGATAAACAAACAACAGAAGAAAAAGTATTGAATTTTGTTTAGATTGGATATTTTTACCAAATTAACGCTAACTATTTCAAAATATCTAAAAAAGCTAAAATTAGTTCAATAGTTGACATTTACTTTAATATTGCAAAACATATATTGATTATTTTGGTTTAGATATAACTAATATATTCAGATTTATAACTATATTTTTAATTAATTTTGATTATTTAATATATATATATATATTATTTATTTATTTATACTATAAATTGTATTTCAGAGTATTTCAAATATCCATTTGTTTTTGTTCGTTCAGTTCTGATATCTAAAAGATGTTTTTTTTTCTAAAATCAATAAACCACATATGACTGTTTAATTAGGATTGATTCAATGAAAACATATTAAATGTTTAAAGATCTTCCCTGGCGTTCGGTGTTCCACCGATGTGGCGAGAGGATCCTCGAGTTTAATTTTCTTTTACTGTTATTTTTTTTTTCTATGGTGGTTTTTATTAGTTATCTTTGTATCTTTTGATGAGAATGAAGTCTAAAGAGAAGGATATTTTTTTCCTTGTGGGAACTGCTCAAATTTATAGATCTTATTGTGAATATTCTACTATAAAGTTAGAAGGTCTGGGTTTATCGGTTGTAGTTATTGTTGGCGTTTCAGTTTTTTGGTCGACTCATGATTTATTCGCTAGATAACAGAGTGAGGTCGTTTTGCTCTCTAGTTTTTTTTTACGAGAAGTAATGTCAACCTCACACAAGAAACTTGATAGCAAATAGGTTAGCATAAAGTGTTCGCCTCAGACCGTTAAACACTATTCACGTTGGACCGGAGTCACCAGAAAAAATCAACGAAAAGTAGGTTCTTTTTATTTGTTGTTGACAACAAAAACTAACGAAGTGTTAAAAATAAAATTAGGATTGACTCCTTCTAGTTCGGTTTGATTAAGTTTTTCTAGTTCTGGATAATTTAGTCAAGCCTAGATGAACCGGTGACATCTCCAATAGTAAAAGAAAACTACATAACCATTTACACTAACAAATGTTTTTTTGGGTAAAATAACGAAGTAAACAGATGGATGTATCCTTTCGAACGGTACAAATATCACCTGAAGAAGAAAGTTAAAACTAGTAATACTAGAAATTGGACCCACAAAAAAAAAAGAAATTGGACGCGCACGGCACACGTCTTTATGTGTTGAAATGGGTTATCATTTTTAAATTCGAGTACTAAATCATGATAAATTAGTTGGTCTAAACGTGAACCAAATATAAATCACATATTTGAAGGGTAAATTTCAATGTTAATAAAAATCATGATAACTTTCGGTGTTCTTCTATCCAGTTGATAATTAATGATACGCTATAGACACTCTCATAACAAAAAATAATTTAAAAAAGCATTGTAATCATGTTCTCTATTTGGCTCAATGAATATATGTGAAGGTTTAAAAGACTATATCCCATGGATAGATAAAGCTTTTCATTCCTTTGGACAAGTGGAAAATATTTTGTTGTTGTAAACAAAATATATTCCTTGGAAATGAGTCATGTGAAAAGAATTGGTACAACGAAATTGAGATAAAATAAAACTAAATCAGTCAATAACTCAATTGCACTTTGAAAACGTTGAAAACCTTGATTTTTACTATATTGTTTATAAACCAATTTCACTAAAACCATCTATATATCAAACAAAATTGTTTGACATCGATCTCTATTTGGTTTCAAAAAAAATTACAAACAGATTTGAAGATTACATTGCCAAAAAGTTGGAAAGTAGAACACTTGCCAAAAGAAAACTAATATTTTTACTGAGTCTAATCCATAAAAACAGTTCTAGGTCAAAAGGAAAGAACCGTGTAAAATAATTTTCATGTATTATCAAACTACAACATGGTGATGTTTTAAGATTATATTTGTTTGGAGACTGAATGGTTGAGAGAGAGAGCCTAAATTAAATGATCATTTTTTTGGGGTCAAAACATAAATGCTTCATTCAATTTAGGGTTCACATGCTACAAACAGGGGAGATTTCGGATTGCCTCAGAACAGCTTTCGCAAGATCATCAACTTTCCTATTCTCTATCCTAGGTACAAAGACAAATTCGCACCTTACAAAGTCTTTTGACAAATTGATTATGTCGTTGATTAATCCAAAACATCCAGGTATTATGATCTTCTCTTTTATCCCTTCAATTAAGCCCTTTGAGTCTGATACGAATCTTACTTTCATGTAGTTCATCATCTGGGCGTCGATCATAGCTTCTAGGATTGCTGCTGCTTCTGCCGTGAAGGGTGAGTCTATGTATTCTCTAATCGTGCTCCTCCGCGCTAGTTCCACCTCTACGATGTTCTCGAACCACCAGCCGAGTCCCGCTTTGTAATTCTCCTTTTTCCATGCCGCATCAAACCTGCATATCACTTCATCATTATCCAGCAATCGTTTCGGTTCCAGGTCAGTTTGCTTTTTGATTGTTTCCCTTTTGCCTCCTTGTGCATCATTCCATTCTTTCGCCGCTTTTATTGCATCAGTTAAAACTTCCCGTGGCGATTTGTTTCTGTTTTCGAACACTCGTTTATATCTTGTCGTCCATAGCTCCCAAGCTATCCATGGTACAAGTGGTTCCTTCAGTCCAATAGGTGAGAGATTCATGATGTTTTTTGTCCTCAGTAGAACATCCTTTAAGCCCTTTTCATCTTCTGATTCTACATGTACGCTCTTTGTTAGTGGTGCCAACTCCCAGAATTTCCGTGCAAACTCGCAGTCAATCAGGTTGTGGCATGTAGTCTCTGGTTCATTGCACCTCAAACACTTCCCATCTGTTATTATTTTCCTCTTTGCCAGATTCATTCCTACAAGTAGGACGTCCCTTGCTACTTTCCAGAGGAACAACTTTATCTTTGGAGCAGTCTTAATATCCCATATGTGTTCAGACCATTTAAAGTTGTTTGGTTCCTGTAGATAGTCCTCGTGTTCCTCCATTAGAGAGTGATAGCCTGATTTAGTGGAGTAGTTCCCATTCTTAGTGCCCAGCCACAAGATTTCATCTTCAGTTCCTGTGCAGCTAGGGACTAGGCACAAGATTTGTTCCCAATTAAGGGGAAATACCATCTTTACCTTCTCTTTGTCCCATTTCAATGTGTTCATTATCATTAAGTCAGAAACCTTCCAATCCATAGTTTCTCTCGTTGCTGGCACCCATATTTGATTTTCTGATTCCTTTATCTGCCATTGGTCTTTCCATAGATTTGTTGTTCTGCCATTGCCTATAGCTCTTCCCAGTTTTCTCCAAATTACATCCTTACCTGCTAGCACGCTCCTGCAGCCGTGAGGGACGTTTCCAAATGGTTCTACTTCGAGCAGGTTCTGCTTAGTGCAGTACTTCCCTCCAAGTTTTCTTGCAAGTAAGTTTTTTTTGGGTTCTTTAGTAGTCTCCAACATGTTTTAGCTAGTAGCGCTTCGTTAAGAAACTGGACTTCTCTGAAACCCAAACCCCCTTTCCTTTTGGATTTAGCTAAGTCTGGCCATGCTACCCAGCTTAACTTTCTTCTTTCCGGGTCCGAGTCTCACCAGAAGCATGTCAGTGCCGATTGTATGCGTTTGCACAGATTCAGTGGCAATTTGAAACTTTTCATGGAGTAAGAGGGGATAGCAGACAATACTGACTTCAACATTACCAGTTTGCCCTCTGCTGAGAGCCTAGAAGAAGACCAGCTAGCCGCTTTCTGTTTAATGCGGTCAACAATAGCTGAGAAGATGTCTTTTTTTTTGCGTCCAAATAGCTCTGGTAGTCCTAAGTACTTGCCTTTCCCCCTTCTTTCACTATTCCCAGCTTATCTTTAACTCTCTCCCTTATTTCCGAGCTTTTGAAGAGAAGCTGACTGATGACTTCTCTTTGTTTATTTTTTGGCCTGACACTATTTCATATTGCTCTAATATCTTCATTAGTGTCATGCGCTCTTTTCTTCTGTTTTGGTGAAGATCATTGTATCATCATCAAATAATAAGTGATTTATCCTTGGACTTTTGTTTTCCACTTTAACTCCTACTAGGAGTCCATCTGCTTCAGCTTTGTGACATAATCCACTTAAAACTTCACTGCACAAGATGAATAGGAATGGGGAGAGTGGGTCACCTTATCGTATTCCTCACTTTGGAATCATTTTTCCTGCTGCTTCCCCATTCAACAGGAATGAATACGTTACTGTCGTTACGCATTGCATTATCCAGTTGATGATCCTAGCATGGAAGCCCATTTTCCTTAAGACTGCTTCTATGAAATTCAATTCCAACCGGTCATAAGCCTTGCTCATGTCCGTTTTTACTGTCATTGTGCATCTCTTTTTCGCTTGCGAGTTCTTTAGGTAGTGCAAAACCTCATGGGTTATCAATAAATTGTCAGTGATCATTCTCTTTGGCACAAATGTTGATTGATTCTCAGATACAATGTTCTCTAGAATCGGTTGCAACCTATTAGTGATTATCTTAGAGTACACCTTATAGTAGACATTTCATAGGGCTAGTGTTCTATACTCCTTGATTGTCTTTGGGCTGCTAGTCTTGGGAAGTAGCCTGATGTGGGTCTGGTTTATCCTTTCTAGCAGTATTCCTATTCTGAAGAAGGCCTGAATCTTCTTAACCATGTCTTCTTTAATGCAATTCCAGTTGGATTGATAGAAGCATGACGAGAATCCATCTGGCCCGGGAGCTTTGTCCTTGTGTATTGAGAATAGAGCTCTTCTTATCTCCTCCCTATCAGGTATTACTATCAGCTTCTCATTCAACTCCTTCGTAACTACTTGTTTGATTACTTTGTTGACTGTTTCGTTCGGCTTAGCTTTCCCAGATTTAAACAAATCATCAAAGTAGTTGTTTATCAGGGCTAGGATCTGGTCATCCTCAAAGACCGGGTTGTCCTCATCGTCCTCCAGCACTGATATTCTTTTTATGGCTCGTCGGCCCCTTTTTGTTGCAAAGAAGAAGCTCGTGTTTCTATCTCCTAGTGCCAACCAGCTTTGCCTACTTCTCTGCCTCCAGTATGCCTCTTCAGCCTGGTAAGCTGCTCTGAGCTTATCGTTTATCTCCTTTACTTTAGCTTCTGCACAGGACGGATCAAACATAGCTTCATTTAGTTCTTCTTTCAGTTTATCAATGCTTCGATTGTGGTTTATTTGATTTTCTTTGTTCCATCTACCAATAGCTCTTCTGACCCTTTCTGTTCTCTATGTTATGGACCCTCTACCGTCTCCTTCCCATGCTTTCTTAATTAGTAGAATCACCTCCTTGTTGTCTCTTAAGTTCCTGTCATATATGAAGAGTCGTTTCTTCTTTTTTACATTAGGAGCAAAGTACGTCATTATAGGTCCGTGGTCCGATCCTGTAAAGCTCAAATACTCGCTTCTCGTATTAGGGTATAGGTCAGAGTACGAGCTATTCGCCATGCTTATATCTAGCCTGCAGTAGACTAGCTCGCTTCCCCTATTTCCTCTCCAAGAGAGGGGATTCCCAGTGTGTTTCAGATCAAAGAGGTCACATTCAGACATGAACATTCTGAAATCAGAGTAGGATCCTTCTGGTCTTTGTTGTCCTCCTAGCTTCTCACTTTCATCTAGGATTTCATTGAAATCTCTAGTTAAGAACCAAGCTCCATCTCTTATGTTCCCTAGCTCCTTAAGGCTTTCCCATACCTCTCTTCTTAGTTCTCTTTCTGGTGCACCATACACAAAAGTGGCGTAGAATATTTCTCTCTTAATTTTTTTTTGGGTATCGATGAAGTTTCTGCCCTTATGCAGTATCTCTATCTCCACGTCATTCCTCCATGCTAGATCCAGACCCCCACTTGCGTGTTCTTGAGGTGTTACCAAGCAGATTTCTTCAAAATCCAGTTCCTTCAGTTTTCCTTCTACAAATTCATCTTGGTTTTTTGTTTCAGTGATGAATAGGATATTTGGAGCTAGCTTTTTTTGATTTCTTTCAGCCTTTGGAACGTATATGTGCTCCCCAAGCCACATCAGTTCCAGGCTGTTATGGCTAGGGAACGGACTTTACGTGTGTGTGAAAATCCAACCTGTTGGATCCTGTCACGTTTATGCTCGTATGATGTTCCGTCCCCATTATGTGAGTTTGTGCATCTTGCTATGTTGGTTATGTTTGATTCACTTCTGGCTCATCTCTTATTACTATATCGACTCTTCTTTTGTTGCCTTATGGCGTAGTTCTTTTCTTTGATGTGCCTTGGTTGTGAATCATCCTTTGTTTCTTCATACTCATTCCTATTAAGTGGAGCGGGCTATTAGATATCACTTTCCTGTGGAGTTGTTTTGTCCTTTCTCGCCGAGTTAGTCTTTTGGATGTCCCTTCGCCCTCCTGAATTGGTCCCATAATTTGTTGGCTTAAAGCTTGGTGTACGTATTCATCTTCTTCATCCCTCAGCTGTAAGTAGGAAGTCTCTGCACTTGCTTTGGATTTAGTTGTTTTAATTATCGCCAACGATGTATCTTTCATAAGGTCCCTTTCTTCCCCATATTGGACTCTCTGTACTCGGGCAGCTCTCTCCACCGGGTCTTTGCAGCTTAAATACTTTAAAGTTACTTCGTTGAGGTCATCCATTACTTCATCCAGCGATGGTATGACGTTTATCTGCTGAAAATCAGTTAGTTCCAGGTTCCGTCCGAGAGATGAGGGTCTCAAGTTCTGGTTCGTTGGTATGACATCTCTGGTGTATATTGGTGATCTGCCAAACTGCAATTGTCCAGAAGAACCATTTGCTTGCTGCAGGTTAAGTTCCCATCTGATTTGGCTGTTTACTTCTTGGGAGCCAGAGTTCACAGTTCTTCTCTCTGTTAAGTCTTCTCGTGGGGCTCTCGGGATGGTATTTTAGGTTTAAAGTTTAAAATTTAGTGGATAATGTTGGTAATAATAAACATTATCTATTTTGTTAAGGTAGATTTGCATTATAATTACAAGTTACCTAGGATAGTCAATGATATTAGTATTTTAGTGGGTCGGATTGATAACTTAATTTAATTACAATTTCCAAAATAATTTTACACCACATAATAAAATTAAACTATTAAGTTTTTGACCACATATTTTTTTAGAGAACACCTTTATTTATTGCTACATCCACTTGCCTTTTGTCTTAGTGTAGAGGTAATATAGAGAAGAAGTGGTGTATCTATTTGCTCTAATCTAATTTTCACATTTTGAATGTCATTTACTTAATAAAAAAAAACTATTGAGCGTTTTTCACCCACCAACCCCTATGATGAATGTACAATTTCAATTATACACTTACAAATGTGACAACAATAAGTCCATACATGTAAATGTAGATGATTTCCTCAAGATAGTTTCATAGATGAGTAACCTAAAATTCATGGTCTCGAATGAGATCCAAGCTATACTGTTCTTTAATTACTTTCCAATGAGTTATGACCAACTGAAGCACACAGTGAAGTATGGTGAAGAATTCATGACTCTTGAAGAAGTCATTGTTGCGGCAAGGTTCAAGCAACATGAATTCTCTAAGGGCAGTAGATTGGAAAGTGGATCTGCTACAATTATATTCACCAATGATAGAGGAAGATCTCACAGAATAGACACCATAGATGCTAAGGGAGGCATAAGTCACAGTCAATCAAAGACCAAAAAGATTACATGTTGGTACTACAAGAAAGAAGGACTTTTATGCTAGAAAGAGAATATTAGAAAATGAAGGAGAAGGTGAGGCAGTTGTTTTGATTGAGCCTCTAGATAGTATGGATGCTTTAAGCACGGTATGTACATCCTAGATGGTGAGACGGTTCTGAAGGAAGTCTATCAGATTGAAATGGTAAAAAACAAATGTTCTCATATGGCACATCAGGTTAAGGCATATGAGTTAAAGGAACATGCATATTCTAGTCAATGATGGGATCCTAAAAAAGAAGGATTTTGGTAAAGAAATCTTATGCGACCATTGTGTTGTTTGAAAGGCAAAAGGGTTAATTCTGAAGTTGTAACTCAAGATACAAAACATGTCCTAGATTATCTTCATACTGATCTTTGGGGGTCTCCAAAATTTAAATCCTCACTATCAGGGAGTCAATACTTCTTATCTACTATAGATGATCATTCTCGGAAAGTATGGATTTTCTTTCTCAAAAGCAAAGATGAGACATTCTCAAAGTTTATAGAAAGGTTAAATGTTTAAAGACATATAGTTGTTTGGAGTTTCGTAATCAGACTTTCAATGATTTTTGTAAGAAGCATGGTATCTCAAGAAACATAATATATACTTACACTTCTCTAAAAAATGAGGTTGTTGAGAGAACAAACCAAACCATTATGGAAAATGTAAGGTGTCTAGTGAGCAGTTTTTGGAAGATGCAGCTTCAACTTCAGTATATGTGATAAACAAATCATCCACAACATTTGTTGGTTTCAAATCGCCAGAATAGGAATGACTTGGAAAGAAACCTAGATATAAGCATATGAAAAGGTTCGGGTTTATTGGTTATGTGTTCTCTGATCAAGGCAAAATGAAACCAAATGCTATTAAATGTGTGATCATTGGATATCCCTCCGGTACAAAATGATACACAATATGGATTCTGGAAGGTGAGAAATGTGTAGTGAGCAAAAATGTTTAAGTTAAATGAAGAACAAGTTTATAAGGATATCTTATCAAAGTGGGTTCAACTACCTCAAGAGAAAGAGTTCAGCTTCCAGAGGATATCCAAGTTAAGTTTTAGAAGCATGTACTTTTGAGCATGGAGAGACTTCTCAGCAAGGTAGAGATTCTTAGGTTTTACCAGAGAAGACAAGAGATGAAACTAAATTAAGGTCTACTTCAGATTCTAGAAGTGTGGCCAGAGAAAACCTCACCGAATATCAACTTGCAAAGGATCGTCCTAGTAGAGTTATAGTACCATGTGTCAAGTACAATAATTATGATTGTTCACAAGAATAAGTAGCATTTAGGTTATATGTCTCGGAGACTATAAACTCATAGGTTCCAAATGACTTCCGTTAAGCCACTGAAAGTGAATACTAGTCAATATAGAAATCTGCAATTGATGAAGAGATGGATTCACTAATAAAAAATGGAACCTGGATACTTATAGACAACCCTAAAAAAGAAAGATTATCAGATGTTAATGTCTATTCAAGATCAAGCCAGGTGTTGATGGTGTGGATGACAAGTACAAAGCCAAATTTATAGCAAAGGGTTTTACGCAGAGAGTATGAATTGACTATCAGGAAGTCTTCTCACCAGTAGTAAAGCATGAATCCATAAGGTCTCTATTATCAATTGTGGTTAATATGAATCTTGAATTAGAACAGATGGATGTCAAGACGGCGTTCTTGCATGGGGATCTAGGTGAAGAATTGTATAAGTATCAACAAGAAAGATATTAAGACATAGGGAACAAGGATCAAGTCTGTTTGCTAAAGAAATCTCTCTATGGTCTGAAGCAATCTCCAAGACAGTGGAATAAGCGTGTTGACCAATATGTCTCACATAAGTTCAATCGCAGTGAGAGAGATTCTTGTGTTTATGTCAAGAGGTTGGACTAAAAGATTACATATATCTTCTGCTCTCTGGGGACGACATGCTGATAGCAACAAAGAGAGTGGATATTGAAAATGAGCTGAAAAAATAATTGAGCAAAAATTTCTAGATAAAGGACTTGGGGGTTGCAAGCAAAATACTTGGTATGGACATATTCAGGGACAAGAGTTAAGGTACTATTCTGTTAAATGGCTGATGAGGTATATCAATGGCTCATCAAATATTTAGTTAAACTGCACCAGATAAAAGAGTTCTAGAGATTGAGGGATTCTACGACTCATATTATGCTACATATTTGGATCACATAAGGCTAACTACCAGATATGTTTTCATGGTTGGAGGAAGTGCAATTAGCTGAAAATCTAGTCTTCAACATGTGGTCGCTCTCTCCACGAAAGAGGCAGAGTATGTAGCTCTAACATAAGCAGTCAAGGAAGCTTTGCACTACAAGGAAAAAGGTGTATTCCAACATATATATTAGTCAATAATTCGTGAGAAATATATGTTTCCGATAAATTTTCAACAGAATATATATTTTTTTGAAATCATTGGTAATTTGTGATGAATATTCAACAAATCCAATCGCCATTTTATGGGAAACTTTTGATAACATATTCATTGGAAATTTGTTGTTATGTTCTTTTAAATTACCAACAAACTCTCCGACGAACAATTTATCGAATTTTTGTTGGAACAATTCCAGATAACTTTTTATAATGTTTATAAATATTAAAAGATACCAGAAGATTATAAATAAATTTTGAAAAATAAATAATAATTAAAATAATAATAATTAAATAATTTAAAATATAAACACTTAAACATCAACATTTGATAATGATAAACATCCAAAATGTTTACAAGAAAATAACATAACTAATTAAGGTCTTTAAAGGCCTTCATAATCCGTGCTCATCGTTGCTCTCCTTAAAAGTGGAACTTCATCTAGAAACTTGTTATGCATCATAGTAAGCTAGAAATCAACATCGTTTTCGAAAACAGGGAAGCTATCACTGCAATCGAAATAATAGGTCTATTCATAATCATCAGAATCTGATGTGTTGCTTGAACAACTTGAATCATCTGAGTTGTTAAATTCTTCTTCATTGTCATCGCCATCCAAACCTATATCATCAATAACATGATTTTCAGCTGAAATGATATCAGACTAACGAAGTTATCTTTGCCAAAAATTCATACAAAAATGATTGGTTATACCTTTTGAGCAGTGACACCTTGTACTTGCTGGGAGTTTTACTAATAATTATACATATAGTTATGGTTTCAAGGATTAAACATCCTACTAAAATTATAAGTTATGGATTAAACATCAATCTATCTATAGAAGTGAACCTTACCATTTGATAAAAGAGCGACCATTAGAGCTAATGTTGGGTCTCAAGGAGCTTAGAGGAAACTTCTTCTAGCTGTTTCCTGGACTCTTCTGCTTACTCTGCTGGCAGTGTTACGGAAATCTCAAGGAGAAAAAGAAACAACCAATTGAGTGAAAATTAGTCATATTTCAGATCAAGTCAATACAGGAACATGTAATGATAGAACGTCTTTCTATGAATCATGCAAATAAAAGAAAACTTATGAAATCAAGATGCACCAACAAAGAATAAACCAATAAAAGATTGAATCTGAAACAAGAATAGTACAATAGGTTCATACCTCGGAGACATGCCTTCCAGGAGAACTACGGTATGAAACTTTTGGGCTTTTGTCCTTTGGTGTTCTATTATTAGCTGAGATAGGAAATGAAGAAGAGTTAGGCTCTAGCGCTTGCTATCTTCAGTGGCCGAGCAGCTCAAGGATACACCTTCTTAAGAACATCTGAAGATCCATTTCTGCCCCAAAACATACAGAAAAGAATACTTAAACAAGGCACGCCCCAAGAATTAATTGGGACCATGATGATAACCCTGCAAAAAACCATGTTTCATTGTTTGGTTCAAATGATGAAAGCGTTATAACTAACTGATGAATAAGAAAATCAGAAAGAACCGAACACACAAGGCAGGCACACAACAGAAGATATTCAAGGCTACTCCAAAGGCCAAAGTCTTTATAGCAGAGGCAAAAAAAGGTTTCAACTGTCTAGTAAATCTACGAGTTCATAGGCTACGAGTTCAATATATATATTCATCGAAACAAACATAACTGAAGGTTATCTAACCTTAAACCAAGCAAAGAAACGGAAGGCCGTTTGATTTCAAGTGTTGACATATAGCAAAGAGAAGAAAAAATATGGTCGGAGAACATACAGTTCCACAACCAAGAATTAGAGAACTGCCTTTGGGCAAATAACCAGTCTCTATGCAAATGATCGGAATTGGTCCTTAAAAAGTCTCATGGAGTTGCTCCTGCTTTCCAGCTTCTCCCCCAACCACCTAAATCAATACACATCAATACGATAAATATCCATTCAAGAGAGAAAAATATCAATGATTAGATTTAGTGAAAATTAGGGTTCATTACCAGAAGATTCTCGCTCATCCACTTTTCACATCGGATCAACGAAAGGCAGACCAAGGAAATGCTTGCAAATAGTATCTACCAAAAGAAAAATTTCATTACCACACGAAGAACAAGTGACAATACATCTTACCACACTTCAATGGAATCTTTTGATTTGGAACAAAACGCATAAAATCAACAAGACCTTCTTTATATTCCTTTGTCAATTCTTTGGTACCTCTACATCTCCACTCACGATTTTTCTTCTCTTGTCATTGAAAAGGACTTTCAATGTTTTTCTAGAGAATGGCTGCATCCCTCGTCGAAACCTAGGTGACAATATATCATAACATCCTCAATTGTTTTCCTTTTTTGTGCAAACTTTTTGTCATAAAATCGTGAAAGATAAATATATAATAAACGTATAGAATATTAATTAAGGTAGTTTTTTTTCTTTTTTCTTTTTTTTTTCTTTTTTGCAATTTTCCAACAGAATTTTTGATAATAAAATCGTGAGGAATATTAATAACTTCTGAGAACTTAAAATTTATTGCTAATTTCCAACGGTATAATATTTTTTGAAAAATACCAACAACATTCTTACAAATTATATGATGTAGTTGCCATAACCAAAATCATCGGAAATTTGCAATGGATTTCCAACATATAGAGCATCATACAAAAATTTATGGGATATTTATTGGAACTTTCTAACAAAATATGATTGTTGAAAATATTTGTTGGAATATTACATATTTTCTTGTAGTGTTGTGGTTGAAAGGGTTGATGGAGGATTTTAATTTCAAGCAAAGATCAGACAAAATTTGATGTGGCTCTCAAAGTGCTATTTGTTTAGCCAATAACAATGTCTTTCACCAAAGGAAGAAACACATAACAGTCAAGTACTATTTCATCCCTGATGTTATTACAGATGGAGATGTAGAAGGACTCAACATTCACATTACTCGAAACCATGTGGATGTGTTGACTAAGGTTGTTCTAGTGGTAAAATTAAAATCAACTCTGGATTTTCTCAAGGTTACTCGAGCTTGATCTGCTCAAACCCAGCTAGATGGGGTAGATCCAGAAGGTGAAATCCACAAAAGAATACAAATATGAATGAAGAGGAAAGGAGTTGGTATGCTGATATCCGATCAAGGTGGAGAATATTGAGTCTTTGATCAAATATCAGCTAAGTTTTTAAAGAAAAATATCAGAGTAAGAGACTTCTATTGGGCGGATAATTCTCTTTCAAATCCTAAGTCCGGTTTAAATCAAAAATACAATTAGTTTAATAATCACCTTTGTTTTGTACCCTTGTTCTATAAAAAAGGGTTAGAGGTCGTTAATGTCGTTACTATTTTGTTCATCTTCTTCACGAGCTTTCTATAATTCTTGGAACTCGATTCATTTGTGTTTAGTGGATTTTGATGAATTAATATCTAGCCCCAAAAATGTACTTTCTCGTTCCAAGGGTTCTTTCTTGTTCTGTTCTTCAATCATTTACGTTTGATCAACTCACTCGAATTGATCCAAGTCTGATTCAGTTTGATCTTCATTCTGGATGAGTCATAAAGTATTTCAGATTTGAATATTAATCGTCGTTGTATCAAGAAGACCAATACAAATTCAAACTACTTTTGAATTTGTTTTTTTCTGTCATCTAGTTTAAATATTATTGAACCCAAACAAGACTGGAAATCAGATCGAACAGGCATAACGAGAAAAATACATAAACCAAACCGGCTAAAAACAAGTTTTCCTTGGATATTAAACCCTGTGAAAGGGACACGATAAAAACATGATAAACAAACAACATAAGAAAAAGTATTGAATTTTGTTTAGATTGGATACTTTTTACCAAATTAACTCTAACTATTTCAAAATATCCAAAAAGCTAAAATTAGTTCAATAATTGACATTTACTTTAATATTGCAAAAAATATATATTGATTATTTTGGTTTAGACATAACACTACAAAAAATCTGTATTTAACCGCGAACGAGCCACGAACAGTTCGTGGCTAAGAATTTTTCATCCACGAATAGCTACAAACTAGCCACGACTGTAAAAAAAAAGGGTTCGTGGCTTATTCGTAGCAATTCGTGGCTATTCGTGGCTAATTATCTACAGATAGCCAGGAAACAGTTGTGGAATAATATAGCCACAGATTGCCACGATTTTATCCGTGGCTATTTTCTTCCATGACTGTTTCGTGGCTATTCGTGGCTAATTATCTACAGATAACCACAAAACAGTCGTGGAATAACATATCCACGGATAGCCACGATTTTATATGTGGCTATTCACAACCCTAAACCCTAAATATACCTTAAAATCCCAAATCTTTAAACTCTTAATCATAAACTATAAAATTAAAATACAAACCATTGATACATAAAACTAATATATAAAACTAATATTTAAATTGTATTATACAAACAAAACCAATACATAAAACTAATATATAAAACCCTAAACCCTAAACAAACCCTAAAACTCTAAAGTATAACCAAAACTCTAATTAATAAAATTTTAAATACTATAACATATCCAAAAATAATATTCAACCCTTAAAAAATCTAAATATATATTATTTTAAAACATTAACTTCAAACCCTAAACATAACCCTATAAACTATATATCATCAACCATAATCATACTCTACCTTTTATTTTTAATCTTAAACTAAAAAATTAAAATATAACATATTTATTCATATTTTACTAATATTTTAAATACTATAACATATTTTAAACTTTTTTGGGTCAAAAAATCATATCAAAAACTTTTTAAATATATATTTTACATAAAATTAATTTTAAACTATTTTAAAAACAATAAACTAAAACTCTAAAGATTTGTTTTTGAAATTTACTAATACTTTAATACTAATAATAAAGTTTTTTAATTTTTTTATAAAAATGTAATTATTATATATACCCAAAAATAAATTTTAATACTTTGAAAACAAAATATAATATTTAAATCAAAATTTAATGATTTTTAGTCAATATATTTACTTTTTTTAATTATTTATAAAATTAACACTTTTAGAATTTTTATCTATTTTATTTCTAAACTTGACATTTTTAAAATTTTCGTTTTAGCAATTTTATTAATTTTAAATTATTTTTTGATTATTATATATTATATATATCTGAAAATAATTCTTTTGGTCGATTGGTGCATCACCAGGATCACAAGTCACAGCCGTTGATTAAAATATATGAACGGTTTAGATTGATTTTCATCAAACAAGTGGATTAGCTTCTTAGCCGTTGGATCTATCACACAATAAATCATGGCCATTGATTTTTCCTAAACCCTAATTATCTTACACTTAAGCTACAAAAAAGCTTCACCATCATGCGGCTGACTTTTCTTCTTCAATTTTTTGCCCGACTCTTCTTCACCTTCACAACTCTTCTCTTTCAATTTTTTTGCCCAACTCTTCTTCTTCAATCATTTTCACCTTCATCTGACTCTTCTTCTTCAATCATACTTCACCGCCTTATTTCCAGAACGAAGAGGAAGATGAAGACCACTAGAAGACGAAGACGAAGCAGAGAACCGGTGGAGGAGGTGGCAAACCAAGATCTTCTCCGGGGAATCTGAGAGAGAGGAGACGGTGGTATTCGCAGAGGCCTGACGGAGTCGTCAGTCTTCAGATCCGCCATTATCGTCTCCGGAGTCTCCATCTTCGCCGGCGTTAACCTCCCTTCGAGATGAATCGTCGGAGAAATAGAAGAGCCGTCGGAGAACCAGAGGAGGAGCCGTCCGATTCAATGGCCCAATCGTCACTCGTCCAGTCGGTTCAGATATGCAGAGATGGCGGTTATCTGTGACGGAGTGTCGGTGGCGGTGACGGAGCATCGGCTATGACGGAGCGTGGGCGTCGGCGAGCAGAATCCAACGGCATCGTCCGTTTATGTAATTTAGTTTTTTTTTTTAATTTATGTATTATGTATATACGTATATACCAGATATATACATATACATCTGTATATATATAGATTTAATTTTAATTTAATTTTATTATTTGTGTTAAGTTCGTGGATAATCGATGGCCACAAAAATAAATTTTTGCTATTCTTGGCTTTATAGCCACAAAAATAAATTTTTGCTATTCTTGGCTATATAGCCACGATATATAGCCAAGATTTATGTCGTGACTATCCGTGGAAGCGATAGCCACGAATAGCTATAAAACAATTTCGTGGTTATCCGTAGCTATTGGTGAATTAGCCACAAAATAAAGCTAATAGCCACGAATATATCCGTGGATATTTACAATTTTTCTTGTAGTGTAACTAATATATTTAGATTTATAACTATATTTTTAATTAATTTTGATTTTTTAATATATATATTATTTATTTATTTATACTATAAATTGTATTTCGAGTATTTCAAATATCCATTTGTTTTTGTTCATTCAGTTCTGATATCTAAAAGATGTTTTTTCTTTCTAAAATCAATAAACCACATATGAATGTTTAATTAGGATTGATTCAATGAAAACATATTAACTGTTTAAAGATCTTCTCTGGCGTTCGGTGTTCCACCGATGTGGCGAGAGGATCCTCGATTTTACTTTTCTTTTACTGTTATTTTTTTTTCTAAGGTGGTTTTTATTAGTTATCTTTGTATCTTTTGATGAGAATGAAGTCTAAAGAGAAGGATATTTTTTTTCCTTGTGGGAACTGCTCAAATTTATAGATTTTATTGTGAATACTCTACTATAAAGTTAGAAGGTCTGGGTTTACCGGTTGTAGTTATTGTTGACGTTTCAGTTTTTTGGTCGACTCAAGATTTATTCGCTAGATAACAGAGTGAGGTCGTTTTGCTCTCTAGTTTTTTTTTTTTACGAGAAGTACTGTCAACCTCACACAAGAAACTTGATAGCAAATAGGTTAGCATAAAGTGTTCGACTTAGACCGTTAAACACTATTCACGTTGGACCGGAGTCACCAGAATAAATTAATGAAAAGTAGGTTCTTTTGATTTGTTGTTGATAAAAAAAAACTAACAAAGTGTTAAAAATAAAATTAGGATTGACTCCTTCTAGTTCGGTTTGATTAAGTTTTTCTAGTTCTGGATAATTTAGTCAAGCCTAGATGAACCGGTGACATCTCCAATAGTAAAAGAAAACTATATAACCATTTACACTAACAAATGTTTTTTTGGGTAAAGTAACGAAGAAAACTAGTAATACTAGAAATTGGACCCACAAAAAAAAAGAAATTGGACGCGCACGGCACACGTCTTTATGTGTTGAAATTCGAGTACTAAATCATGATAAATTAGTTGGTCTAAACGTGAACCAAATATAAATCACATATTTGAACGGTAAATTTCAACGTTAATAAAAATCATGATAACTTTCGGTGTTCTTCTATCCAGTTGATAATTAATGATACGCTATAGACACTCTCATAACAATTTTTTTTTTGAAAAAGCATTGTAATCATGTTCTCTAGTTGGCTCAATGCATATATGTGAAGGTTTAAAAGACTATATCCCATGGATAGATAAAGCTTTTCATTCCTTTGGACAAGTGGAAAATATTTTGTTGTTGTAAACAAAATATATTCCTTGAAAATGAGTCATGTGAAAAGAATTGGTACAACGAAATTGAGATAAAATAAAACTAAATCAGTCAATAACTCAATTGCACTTTGAAAACGTTGAAAACCTTGATTTTACTATATTGTTTATAAACCAATTTCACCAAAACTATCTATGTATCAAACAAAATTGTTTGACATCGATCTCTTATTTGGTTTCAAAAAAAAAATTACAAACAAATTTGAAGTTTACAGGTCTGATTGGTTGCATGAGTAGTGGGAAGGGAAGGGAACAAAATTACTCTTAAAAAATGGAAGGGATTTTTCTCGCTAACAAAAATAAAATCCCTTTGTAAACAAAAAATTAAGTGGGCCCAAAACCTATAAAATTCCACTCACTCCCGTTTCTCTCTTATTCCCACTCTCTTTCTCTCTCATTCTCTCCCAATCTCTCTAAATCCCTCTCCCGCCCAATCCCTCTCACATGTTACCAATCACACCCTACATTGCCAAAAAGTTGGAAAGTAGAATACATGCCGATAGAAAACTAATATTTTTACTGAGTCAAATCCATTTCAGTAGATATTTGGAGGTTTCAAAGTGTAAAGCATAAAAACAGTTCTAGGTCAAAAGGAAAGAACAGTGTAAAATAATTTTCATGTATTATCAAACTACAACATGGCGATGTTTTAAGATTATATTTGTTTGGAGACTGAATGGTTGAGAGAGAGAGCCTAAATTAAATGATCATATTTTTTTTTGGTCAAAACATAAATGCTTCATTCAATTTAGGGTTCACATTGTAATACCTGTATAAAAATGTGGTCAACGGGCAGAAGAAAAATCAACATGAGTAAATTGTAATTTTGCCAAACCCAGAGGCAAAATAGTAATTTTGTCAAAGTTCAAGACGGAAGCCGAGACGGGCCAAATGTTCTCTTTTTAAAACATAAAGAACATTTACAAGACCAGAATTGGAAGAAACATAGCAGAAACGGGTTTTTCGGCTTATCGGTGTGAAAACCGACTAAACCGAGAAAACTTCGGAAATTTATAACCGGATCTAGGAAACTCCAAATGAGGTGATTCAAGTTGATAAATTCATCTAAAACCAGGGAGAATCAGTTTATGGGATTTTTGGGATTTATGAGAATATTGAAGGATTTTCTAAAACAATAATCGCGAAACCGAGGAAAACCGAGACAATTTGCAAAAGGGATTGAGAAGTGGTTTGGGCCAGTTTTGGGCTGAATTTGGTGGTAAGGAGAAGTTCCAGAGACATGTGTCTCACCCCGAGGTCGCCAGCCACTCCCATGTGAGATGTCAAGCCCATACTTGATGCAAGGCTCTTGTGGCATACACAAAAATATCTAAACAAATTCATTTCACTCACTCTTACCCTCTCTCTAGTTTCACCCACGATCAAAGCTCTCCCTTATCTCTAGATTCATCTGGAAAACCCAGAAAATCCCTATGAATCTTCAAAGAAACTCAAGAACATTCAAAGTGTTCTTGAGTGTTCATAATACCTTTCAACACAAGAAATCCCATAACTCTTTCAATATAAACCCAAATCCACTTCTGAAAAGCCCAATAGCTTCCTCTCTCCCTCCTCTGCAACCGCCAGCTAGCCAGCCATCACCGCCATCGCCGGATCTCACCGGAATCTGGCCGGAGATCCGCCACGGCTAGGGTTTCTTTGGCTCTCTCTCTCTTCTTTCACCAGATCTTGGCCTTTTGAAGCTACCAATGGCCAGATATCTTCTTTGCGGTCAGTTTGGTGGGTGGATCGCCGTCAGAGTCCCCAGAAAAAGGAGTGAGCCGGCCGGTCAACGCTGGACCACCGTCGGTCAACGACGGAGAAGTCACCGGAATCCTTCCTCTGCCGTCTCTCTCTTCCGCCGGTTCACTGGTGTTGGTTCAGCATTGGTTTGGTTCAAGATTGAAGTTGGTTTGGTTTGATTTGAGTCGGTTTAGGTTAACCGGTCAACCCGGTCAACGGTTGACTTAGAACCGGTTTAACCTAAACGGTTCAATTGGAAACCTGTTTAGAAGGTCGGTTTGATTGCATCGGTTCAGTTGGTTCAGAGTGGTCAACCGGTTCAAAGTCAAAGTCAATGGTCAACCGAAGTCAAAGTCAACACCGGTCAACGTTGTGGTCAACACCGATCAATGCGTTGACTCCGGCCAGATTCTATTTCCGGTTTGTGTACGGGTGTTCGGGAAGCTTCGGAATTCGTTTTCGTGTGTTCAGGAGATTAGGGTTTAGTTCGGGGTCTCGGGAAGTCGTATCCGCATCCGTGCCGTTCATTCCGACCTAAATCACTGTGAGTCGGCTCAAACACCATAGTTAGAAGAATGTAGATCGAGAAATGAGAAACCGTATAATTTGGGTTTGCATACCCGGATGTGATTTGATTGTGTTTGAGAACTGAATGGTTGGATTAACGATAAACTTGTTAGGGTTTAAGACGCATGATAGGATTGTAAGAATTAAATGGATTAAACTGGTTGTGTGCTGCTAGGTTGATAGAATCGTTGATTGGTGCATGCATATAGCCGTGGCATGATAGGGCCGTATATGCATATATACGTATTTAAAGAACGATATCGAATGAATCTAAGTAAGGGAATTAAGACGGTGTTAAAATATGGAATTAAACCTAACAAACGTACGGTGTATGGATGGATATCGGGATTAGGTTTAATAAGAGTTACAGAGAAGAAACGAATTAAGTAAAGGAAAGATGAGACGTCGGGGAGTTTAGTAAGCTACTAGCTCTAAACCGACGGATCGGGGATTTATAGAGGACACTTAGAAAAGGTTAAGAAAAAGGAAAGTGATGTGATTGGTGTGCCGTCTACGGATTAGCAATCCACTAATCCACTACGGATCTCTGAAGTGTGCGATGCCGTTATTCATGGCAGGATTCCTGAGAAACTAAAGGATCCATGGGGTTTTATATTAGACTGTTCTATCTACAAAGACAGATTCAAGAGATCTTTGTGTGATCTTGGCTCAAGTGTGAATCTCATGCCATACACTGTGGCTGTCAGATTGGGACTGTTGAACTTCCAGCCCACTAGGATCTCTCTTGTCCTAGCTGATCGATCAAGGAGATATCCAGAAGGAGTTCTTGAGAACATCCCTCTCAGAGCTGGAAACAACTTTATTCCAACGGACTTTGTGTTGCTGAAGTATGAGATTGAGCCTGATGATCCTCTACTGCTTGGTAGATCCTTCTTAGCTACTGCTGGAGCTGTGATTGATGTGAGACATGGACTGATTGATCTCCACCTGGGAGATGATCCATTGCGGTTCAAGATGGATATGTTGGGAATGTCCTGAAATCTACCGTACTATCTCTAGAAAGTATGATAAGTGTCGAGATCAGACATAAGTCATAAATACTGGGTGATCATGATGGCTTGCTAGAGTCCGCTCTTGATCTATAAGTTTAGGACTTATTACCAGTATTGTATGATCCCGAAGGGTCACACACCATAGCTAACGGGAAAGTTAAATGGAAATAATACGGTAAGATGCAATGGCATTTACTGTATTGGATCAGAGTTTTGGGCCAGACAAAATACAGGCTTTTTGTCTGATTTGTGTTTGGGCCCAAAAGATTAATGAGCCATTAGTCTAATGACTTGGGCCCATTAATGAGATATAAGAGAATTAGAAAAACCCTAAGGAAGCTAATCTCCCTGCGTTTTTTCTTCCTCTGGCCGCGAGCTCTCTCTCTCTCTAAAATCTCTCTCTCTGATTCTTCCAACTCTTTGGTCTAGCAGCCGTCCCTTGCTTGTAAGAGTGTGGATACTCAAGGAGGAATAGGTGATTCATCTGTTCGTTGATCTCGACATTACAATCATTCCGCTGCAAAAGGTAATGTCCAGGTTTGTGTTTATGATTCGTTTTGCAAGAACCTAGATCTGTTTAAGATTATGTGTTAGGTTGTAATTTGGGAATTGAACCTTGAAAAACACAATAATCCTTTCAGTGGTATCAGAGCCAGGTTATTAGTTTCTTGTAATTTGGATCTTTGAATGAATCGATTTCGATTGTTATAGTAATTTAAGAATCGATTGTTTTGTTAAAGTTCAAATCGTTTCTTTTGTATTAATGGTGGATGTCAATTGTTGAATTGAAGAATCGTGTGATGTTGGTTCAATTAATTATCGAATTGGTTCAATTAAAGTTCAAATCGTTAAGTGTCAAGCGGTTGTTTAATGTCGTGATATCGTGATAATTAAAGTTGGATCATACTATCGCTTTTTGCAAGTAATTAATTGAAAGCATGAAACGTGATCGATTTTGTCTTTTAAATAATCGATACTCATATAATGTTTAGAATCGTGATGGTGGCTTGGCATAATCGATTTTAATTTTGTTTTGTTTTGTAAACAAGAGAATGACATAATCAAATTTGACTTTGCTTTGTTTCATAATAAAGTAGCGATTTTGTCCTTATGTGAATGGAAAAGTCAAAGTTGATTATAATAATAAAATGTCACAAGAATCATGATAGAATCATAACAAACGAGTTTGTGTTTGTTGAATAATTAATTATTTAATTATTTTATGGTTCAAGCAGTAAACCCGAATCGCGGTTTGCTGGAAATTATTTAATACATGGTATTATTTAATTTCTGGTTAAACCGGATTGAAATTCAAAATTGAATTTTAACCTAAACCGAAGGCTGGTCTAAGTTTGATTTGGTTGGACCAAATAATTTAGAGCTGGTCTGGTTTAGTAAATAACCGATGGTTTTGATAGTTAATTTGGTCTTGGACCAGAATTAATAAACCGACTCGGTTATATCAAATTATTGGGCCAACTGGAATTCTATGGTCTTGGGCCAAGAATTGGGCCTATAATTTGTGACCCAACCCGAAAATATTTATAAAATATTAAATTAGAAATTTCTATTTTTAGAATGTTACTAAATTTAGAAAGTTTCTAAAATAAGAAAGTTTCCCAAAATAGTAATATTCTATTTTTTGGAAATAAAACTTAAAATCCTCAAAAAACAATATCAAGCTTGGATGTCTTTCCAATCTTGTCAGCTACTTAACGCTTATTTGATTACAGATATGGCTTACAGTGTGAGGTGTCTGTTTTCGCGTAAGTAAAGTAGTATATAGTCACTAATTTCATAGGGAGTCCCAGATTTTAGTGATGATTTGGCTGTAAGAGATTGGTTTCCTTGACTGGGCCATCGGGAGTCCCGGGCCTTGAGACATCTGGTGAATTTGGGCCTCGGGTCCAAT
This sequence comes from Orychophragmus violaceus, assembly GCA_030180135.1. NCBI lineage: Eukaryota > Viridiplantae > Streptophyta > Magnoliopsida > Brassicales > Brassicaceae > Orychophragmus > Orychophragmus violaceus. The sequence goes on from CM058238.1 coordinate 27,344,797, forward strand.
TCACAACCGAGAGTTATTGGTTATAACTAGCTGTGTGTATGCTTACCAAGTAAAGCTAATTCTGGGTGACGGCCAGTGGCCCACTTTGGATTTAGCTGAGCATGGGTCTCGGAATCATTGCATTCTTATGAGGTTGAACAAAGAAATTTTGAATGCAATGCGAGTTTTCTTATAAGTTGTTAAGATAACTCTTTTATGAACTAAATAACTAAAACTCTATTTATCTCTAAATTTCAGCTATGACGAGCACAAACAATCAAAACACTTTCTCGATCCGGTATGTCCTTGAGATGGACAAACTGAACGGATCAAATTTCTTGACTTGGTCGCGGAACCTGAGACTAGTTCTCAGGCAGGAGAGAAAGGACTATGTCCTTGAAAAGGCTCTCCCCGAGAGGATCGGGTCCAAGGCCTCTCATGCAGTTCGTAATGCTTGGAATAAGCATTATGATGATGCGGTAGATGTGCGTGGTCTGATATTGGCTACCATGGACTCAGATTTGCTGAAGCAATATGAGAACATGGAGTCGCCAATAGAGATGATCAGCAGCCTGAAATTGAGATTTCAGGAGCAGGTAAGAGTGGAGAGATACCAGTTGGTTAAATCTCTCACTAGCTGCAAGCTACCAAATGATCATCCAGTAAGTCCTCATATCAGTAAAATGATGGGTTACATTGATAACCTGAGGAAACTGGATTATCCAGTTAGCCAGGAATTGGCAACTGAGATCATTCTGCAGTCACTGCCGTCAAGCTATGATAAGTTCGTAAGGAACTATATCAAGAAAGGCTTAACGAAGACGTTGACTGAACTGCATGATATGCTCAAGACAGTTGAGCCAAACGTGAAGAGTACCCTGTACAATCTCATGAATGAGAAGGGTAGGTTTACTAAACCTAATGCTGACAAGGGTGAAGACAAAGTTGTCCAGATTTTGAATCATGGCAAGCGTGTGTCTTCTGAGCCCGAGTCAGATACCTCTTACGTTGGTAAGTGCTGCTACTGTAAAGAGACTGGGCATTGGAAAAGAGATTGCATTAAATTCATGGAAGATTATGAGGAGTTGAAGTTGATGTATGAAACTACTTCCTCAGGTATTCATGTTATTACTTCAAATTATACCTTATAGGTATTGAATACTGGTTGTGGCACTGATATTTGTTATAATATGCAAAGCCTGAGCAACAGTAAAACGTTGAAGGAAGGGCAAGTGGAACTGCGTGTCTGGAAGGAGCTATTGACGCTGCCTCAGCCGTAGGGTTTTCACTTGTAGATGCCTTTGAGGTTTGGTTTTGTATTAAGTAATTGCTACAATGTACCTGCTTTAAGCAGAGTTGTTTTTTCATTTTCTTGTGAAGAATTTGAATGTTTTTCATTTTGATAAAGACAAGTTTTGTTCTTTTGATCTTAATGAAATGTTAATTGTAGCACCCTATTCAAGGAATGTGTTTTATATCTTAAACCAAAGAGTGCCTAAATGTAACATAAATACCGAATTGGTTTAAATCTGATGAATTAAACCTGATTTTCTTGGCATAAATGTTTTGGTCAAAGAGTAAGTCGGATTCAGAAACCCCATAGTTATGGACTTTTGGGCTCATTTGATTGGATATCTTATGAGACTTGAATTCTGTTTACTAGACCAAAGAACAGAGGGTCCATCTTAGCCGAGCTAGAGAAAGGCCCAAAGGCTTATTGGACCTTGAACATACTCATGTATGTGGCCCGATGAGCAGTAATGCCAGAGAAAATTTCCTGTACTTCATTATATTTACTGATTACTTCAGTGAGTATGACTGTGTTCATTTGATGAGACACGAGTCGGAATTCTTTGAAATGGTCGAAAGAATCCATAATGAGGTATAGAATCTGAGTGACAGAAGTATTAAGACTCTGGATTAGATCACGAGTGAGAATACTTGAGTCATTAATGGTGTGATCATCTGAATGAGTGTGAAGTCGCTTCACAGCTCATTTCTCCTGAAAACCTTGAGGTGTTTCTGTGAGAAAGAATCAGATCTTATTAGAAATGATTAAAGATGAGTCACACGAATCTTCCATGATATTCTTTAAGAATAACGCTCTAAGAAATATCTAAGTTTACGCTGAAATAGTTCCACCAATATCAGTTGAAAGACACCACGTAAATGTGGATTGGAATCGATCCAAATTCGTCTTTACTGAGTATTTGTAGTTGTGCTACTTCGCTGGTTGTCCTAAGGAAACCAAGGCTTGTTACTTTTACGTCCGTTCTGTTTTCTAAGAAGGGAAGTTACTTTCCAAGAAGAACAGTGGGAGTAAAAGTATAACTCGAAGAAATTCGAGAAATACAGGAGGCTGCTCAACCTGTTGAGGGAGAGCAGCGGATGGATTTACAGATTTCTGTAGAATCTACACCTGTAAAGCCTGAAGTTCGCAGATATGAATGAATCAGTCACTAATCCGAGAGTGATTTCTCGTCATTAGTTGAACCTGATGATCATTGAAATCTCGCATGATCTGATGATCATTGAAAGCGACGAATCTGCGAAATTCAAAGAAGCGAAAGTGAGCCCGGACTCCCGAAAATTACACTATGTGTAAGTTAGCTTCATTGATCCATTCATGGATGGAAGCAAACATATCGGAGTTGGAATCTTCGTTCTGTTGAAGTAGTCAAGGTTTTGACTTGAACAGGAACGAAGCGGAACTGTGCGTTTACTAATAGATTAGTGGGAGCGATATTGCATTTCTCATAATGTATGTCGATGACATACTGATTCTCGGAAATAACGTCCCAATACTGCAGTCGGTAAAGGACTAGCTTGGGAGTTGGTTTTGTAATTGACACGGGTAAAGCCACGTATGTTCTTGGATTTTGGATCTAAAGATAGAGATCCAAAAGAGCTGGTAGGACAAAGTCAGGATTCTTAAATTGACAAAGTCCTACACGTAATCAGCAATCCAAGAAGGGTTTTATGCCAATGTTACATGGCAATAAGTTAAGCAAGAAGCAGTGTCCTACGATATCTGCTGAGCTTGAATGCATGGATAGGATTCCATATGCGACGGCAATTGGATCCATCATGTATGCCATGACACATACTTGTTTTGATGTTGCTTTAAAGTTAAGCAAGACAAGTAATGACCAGTCAAATCCAGCAAAGAATCACTGGATTGCCGTAAAGAATATCCTAAAGTATTTGAGGAATACTAAGGATAAGTTCTTGATTTACGGAGAAAGTGAGGTGCTACAAGTCGATAGAGTCTGAAAGGCAATTTTCCAATAGACAAAGATAATTCCTGGTCACAGTCCGGCTATATCTTGTGTCTAACTGGCGGTGCAAGGCACTGTTGCTGACTCCATGACTTAAGCTGAACATTTCGCAGCTTGAGAAGCGGCGAAAGAGGTTGTTTGGAAAGAAGAGTTCATCACTGAACTTGATGTGATTCCCAGCGTAGATGAGACTAGCTGCACATCAGAGGTCCAAACACCTTGAGGGTAGGTATAACCTATTCCGTGAGATAAATGACAGAGGTGTTAAGTAGATAAGCAAGTTTCATCGAATGAGAACGTTGCTAATCTATTAACGAAGCCACTCCTTAGGCCTAAGCACGAGTCGCGGACTGTAGCTGTAGGATGAGTGAAATTAAGATGTAGTCTTAATTTCAGTGGGAGTTTGTAAAAGGCTTTACTTAGTTGTTTTGAAAGGTTCATGTGAACATAATATTTTATGTTTATGAAATCTATGATTTCTGGATTATTTTAACTGTGATATAAAATAATCGTTCCAAAATGATTCATGTCATTATATATGGGTCATCGAAGTACATGAGTTGACTTGATCCTGAAACCCCATATTTAACGAAGTGACATAAATCATAGTGTCCATAGTCGAAGGTTGTTGAAATTGGAACAACAACAACCTGTTGAGACTAGATTGTGTTGAGACTTATGACCAAGTTTCGAGGGGTCATAGATGCGCGGCATCAAAGTCGACACATAGGTATATGTAGGGGAGCATATGACCGGACATGGCCCGCAAGATGAGAACTCTGCAAGATATTAATATCTGTGTCATAAGAAGTTCTCATATACGACTATAGAGTATAGTCCTTAGACCTGAGTTCGCATGCATGTGGCTGCACATGGAGTAATGCGCTTTGATCATTGTCTAACGCTGTTTCGTAACTGGGAGCTATAAGGACCTTGGTTGGGTGTATTATAAAGTGTGTAGTTCATAGTGATGGAACAAGATGGGATTTGTCCCTGCCGTTTAACGGAGGTAATATCTCTAGGCCAATCGGAGATTTGATAGCTGGTAAGAGAATGGCCATTCCCAAACGGACTTGCCCAAGTCGTTTGAAATGTCAGTATCAAATCTGGTCCGATAAACATGGTCTGGCTATATAAGGATGACACACATCTTGCCTTATGCCAGATCGAGATATTAAGACAAAAGGACTAGGGAATGTAGGATTCCAGTACAATCGGAAGATTGTTGGGAATGTCCTTTGTAGGATTCCAGTACAAGTGGGAGATTGTTGGGAATGTCCTGAAATCTACCGTACTATCTCTAGAAAGTATGATAAGTGTCGAGATCAGACATAAGTCATAAATACTGGGTGATCATGATGGCTTGCTAGAGTCCGCTCTTGATCTATAAGTTTAGGACTTATTACCAGTATTGTATGATCCCGAAGGGTCACACACCATAGCTAACGGGAAAGTTAAATGGAAATAATACGGTAAGATGCAATGGCATTTACTGTATTGGATCAGAGTTTTGGGCCAGACAAAATACATGCTTTTTGTCTGATTTGTGTTTGGGCCCAAAAGATTAATGAGCCATTAGTCTAATGACTTGGGCCCATTAATGAGATATAAGAGAATTAGAAAAACCCTAAGGAAGCTAATCTCCCTGCGTTTTTTCTTCCTCTGGCCGCGAGCTCTCTCTCTTTGAAATCTCTCTCTCTGATTCTTCCAACTCTTTGATCTAGCAGCCGTCCCTTGCTTGTAAGAGTGTGGATACTCAAGGAGGAACTAGATTTTGACCCGCACTTAAAAAGTGCGGGTTTAATTTTATTTACAAATTTTACTTTTTATTCATTTTGTTAATATTAGTTTAGATTTTTAATTATGTAATCTAATTTTGATTATAATTGTTTAACCAACATTATAAACAGTGAGTTAGCAATTTAGTTTTTTTTTTAAATGAATTATGTGTTATTTGGAGGAGATATATCGTAAGGATTAAGAGATTAAAATAACGATTTCGCATTATATATTTTAATCTGTGTTGTATCGTAAGATCATAGTTTGGAAAAAAAAAATATATATATATATGTGAAAACAACTATTGTAAAAGTTATGTGGTATATGTTTAATTGTTATTTTATTTATCTAAAATATTATATTATAAAATACATGCTGTAGTCGTATATATAATTTGCAAATTTGATGGAACTATCCGTTAAAAACTTCATTCAAACATAAAGCATAATTTGACGCTTCAAATATTTGAATAATATAAGTATGAAATCATTTTAATATTTTATTAATTTTAAAATATATCAGCTGAAATTATTTACTATATGCGAATTTTTTTATAGAAAATTTATAATCGAGATTGACTAATTAATTTTTCAACCAGTTTAATTAATTAAATATTTTTCAGTTTGATGGAAAAACCTGCTAAAAAGTACAATCGTAAAAACATCAATCGTAATATGTGTATATATATATATTTGAAACAAAATAAAAAGATATATATATATATATATATATATATATATATATATATATATATATTAAATGAATTATGTGTTATTTGGAGGAGATATATCGTAAGGATTAAGAGATTAAAACAACGATTTCGCATTATATATTTTAATCTGTGTTGTATCGTAAGATCATAGCTTGGAAAAAATATATATATATATGTGAAAACAACTATTGTAAAAGTTATGTGGTATATGTTTAATTGTTATTTTATTTATCTAAAATATTATTTTATAAAATACATGTTGTAGTCGTATATATAATTTGCAAATTTGATGGAACTATCCGTTAAAAACTTCATTCAAACATAAAGCATAATTTGACGCTTCAAATATTTGAATAATATAAGTATGAAATCATTTTAATATTTTATTAATTTTAAAATATATCAGCTGAAATTATTTACTATATGCGAATTTTTTTATAGAAAATTTATAATCGAGATTGGCTAATTAATTTTTCAACCCGTTTAATTAATTAAATATTTTTCAGTTTGATGGAAAAACCTGCTAAAAAGTACAATCGTAATATGTATATATATATATATATATATATATATATATATATATATTTGAAACAAAATAAAAAGATATTAAAATACATTATAAATATATTTTAAATTAAATCATAAATTAGAGAATCTTAATTTATATATAATAGTTGATGTATAAAATATTCATTATATTTATCAATTAATTTGTTAATTAATTTGTTTTGATTTTAATTAATTAGGAAAGTGGGACCCATTAGATTTTGGTTGTTTGGCTACATGTTTAATAATTGTCTTTTTTGGAAACATGGATTGTAGAGATAATGTTATATTCCCTAATTACCCTTAATGAAGGTTACAAATCCTAATAATATCAAGGGCAAATTTTGGGAACAACATTTATGTACCATGGCCAAACTCCAATTTTTTAATAGTATTGATAGGTGATTCATCTGTTCGTTGATCTCGACATTACAATCATTCCGCTGCAAAAGGTAATGTCCAGGTTTGTGTTTATGATTCGTTTTGCAAGAACCTAGATCTGTTTAAGATTATGTGTTAGGTTGTAATTTGGGAATTGAACCTTGAAAAACACAATAATCCTTTCAGGATAAGCTGCAGAAATCCACCATTGATGGACAAAGCTTCAGTGTGGAAGTGGAACCAGAGATTCCTGTTGGAGAAAAGAAGATGGCATTTCATTCTGAACTTGCTCTAACATCTTCTGATCCTGCAACTGCTCTTATGCAGAAAGATCCAAATCTCTTCCATCCACCAAAGCACATGTATGACTCTTCTAAACTCAAACCTTCTAACCACAAAGCTGTGAATGCAGGAAAAACCAGTATCCCACCCTCGCTTCGCTCCCACCCTGGTTCTCTTCGCTCTTATCTTGGGAAATCTCATGATCCGAAAGCTTATACGCCACCTTGGCTGAAGAGACATTCACAGAGACACTCAAAGTCTTTGTTGAATCCCCCATAAGTCTGATCTCCTATCCATAGTCAAGCTATTGATTTTAAACAAGCGCTGAGTGGGAGGCAACCCACTGTTAGGTTCGTTTTTGTTTTCATTTTTCGTTTTGATTTGGTGTTTTTGATTTTCTATTTTTGTGTGTTCAAAGGCGTGAGAAACATGCAGAATCGCACTGCATCGATCGACACACATAGTGCATCGGTCGACACAGTTGCGATTTAAGGTTTGCCGATTCAATTGCGGTTTAGACACCGGTTATTTACATAACCATGGGCACAATCGCCTTGCATCGATAGACACCCTAGTGGCATCGATCGACACAAGCCGACGACAGGTAAGTGTTCGGACCCTTTTTCGGTTTGTTTTCATTCCGTTTTCTTTCTCACCGAGCCTAAGCTTGCGATCACTGGGGACAGTGTGTTTCAAGTGTGGGGGAGGTAGCTACCGACGCACGCTTTTTGTTTTCTTAGAGTCAGTCAAAAATTTGTTTTATTGAGTCATATTGAGTAGGAAACACAGACTTTTTGAGGATATTACCACACTTGCAGGAACTTAAATGACCATTGGATGAGTTGCAGATAATCTATGACTATTAGAAAACCCAACACAGACCAGCCTACTGAGGACACCCATATCACTTCAGGTATTCAGAGAATCCATTACTTGACTTCACCTTTAACTTGACTTAATTTTCTCTCCTATGGGCTTGGTATACTTAGAGTCGGATTCCTCTATTGGTTCTGGCACAGCTTGTAAACCTGTCTGATTATGATTCCCTTCTCTCCTTCCTTGAAAGTAAAAAAAGAAAAGAGATAAACTGAGGATAAGCTAGTAGCTTCGAAGTGGTTGCGGGAGTGGTAGAGATCCTTATTACCTCATGTGCATCCATGGAAACATGTCCAAAGTATGCCTCAGTAAAGGAAGAGCACTGATAGAAAAAATAAAATGATACCCAGTGGTGAAAAATCAGTGCTAAGGAAGGGAAAAGAGAAGAAAGGGACCAGAAGCAACAGTTGAGTGGTCAAATGCTAACAGAGTAAGAATCTATGTGTTCTTTGATCGATACCCCATAGGTGAGACCACACTTATTAGCTTATAGAAGTCATTATGGTGGATTTGGATGCTCTGAATGTGATTGTGGAGTTTACTCAGGATAGTTGCCAAGTGTGGGGGAAGTATATGTTGGTCTTGATGTTCGTAGGTTCATTTTCTTGTGGCTTACTAAGGAGAATCTAAGTGTGGTGCTTCTACGATGAAACGAGTTTCTGAAGTTTTCAAACTTCTTCTCCTGATCTTGGTTTTCTGTTTGCTTGAGGGCAAGCAAAAACTAAGTGTGGGGGAGTTGATATATCATGGTTTTTAGGTATATGTCTTTGTTATCGAGTATTTCTATGTGTTTTGGAGTCTTTTCAGGTGTTTTACAGGTTTAAGGACATTTGGAGCCTAATTGGACGTTTTGGAAGCATTTGGGTCAATTCTGCACTATTTAGAGATCTCATAGAGTTTACTGGCTGCGTTTTCGCACTGCGTCGATCGACGCAATATGTGCTTGGTCGATGCAGGGTGATTCCAGGTTTCTGCGCACAAAAATCATGAAATTACAGTTTTTGCCCAGAAACTTTCCAGATTTGCAAAAAGGTCCCAGCCGAGTTTAGATCATTATATTAGGGTTTTAGCCGCTTGTTTAGACTACGCTTTCAGAATTAAGTTTTATTTACATTCATAGAGAGAGATTGGGAACTCATATTCTTTGTTTCTCTTTTATGATATTTAGTTTTCTATTCATCATGTCTTTTGCTTCAATTGCCATGTCTGGGTAGTTTACTAGTTAGGTTTAGGGATTCTCGCAGGGGATTTCATGGAATTATAGGTTGATCAATCTGTAGGGATTCATATCTTTCTAATTCTTCATCTAGGGTTATTCTTACCGCTTGATCTGAATTGGCCACTTAGATTATTGATGTTAGGTTGATTTCTGCAACGAAAGTTGATTAATTAACTAGAAAGAACCAAGATGAGCAATTTGACTATTCGCAAAGAAATTTGGCTTAGGAGAATTGTGAACGAAAGAACTTGAGATTAATGCTTGTTTAGAACTCTAGGATTCGCAACGAAATTTGGCTTGCTAGGTTGTTAGACATAGATAATATTCGCAACGAAAGTTGGTCTGTTATAATTCTGTGATTGTAGTTCTAGAACAATTCTTAATTAGATCCCGATTGATTGATTAGCTTATATTCCTGATTTTCTGAGAACTCCTGAAACCTGACGCCTTCGTTAATTGCTTACTTTCACCTCACTTCATTCGTTTACTTGCTGTCTTGTTTACTGTTTTGAAATCTGATTCACTTAGCTTAATTCGATTACTTATAATTTATCGTGTGACCGTGAGTCCTTGTGGATTCGATACCCTAAGTACTACATTCGCATCACTGTGCACTTGCAGTTAGAATATGGATAAAATTTGACCTAACACTCTTCATTCCAGAAAACTGTGCATTACCCAAATCAGCACAACTTGCTAAGTCTGAAGCATAACCATCTGGGAATTTGACCTCATGCTTCACACATTCCAATAACTTAGTCCTGGCTTCGTTTGTCAAAGCGTAAACTGGGAAAGGAGCTCTACCAGCACTATCAACATGTAAGTGTGACCAAGAACATAATTGATCTTTATCCAATCTCGATGGGATGTTATCTTTTGATTTACCCTTCACACGCATAAGAGTTTTTATAATGTTGTCAATAATATTCTTCTCTATATGCATAAAATCGAGATTATGTCGAAGATTAAGATCCTTCCAGTATGGTAACTCCCAAAATATGCTTTCTTTATGCCAGTTATGCTTCTTCCCATAGCTGAGCATCTTATCTTCATGACCGTTTCCACCAACATCCTTAGTTTTTGGTGGATTTACACGACGCAAATGGTAGGAATAGACTTGCTCACCGGTTAAAGAATCAGGAGGATACTCATTCCTAGCATCCTTTCCCTTCAAGAAGTCTTTCTTATTTTTCCTCAGGGGATGATCTTTAGGAAAAAATCTTCGGTGACAGTCGAACCAGCACGTCTTTCTTCCATTCGGCAGATAAAAAGATTTTGTATCATCCATGCACCATAGACATGATAATTTGCCATGGGTGGTCCATCCTGATAACATTCTATACGCCGGGAAGTCGCTGATCGTCTACAGGAGAACTGCTTTAAGATTAAAATTTTGATTCAAGGACATATTGTATGTATAAACTCCATTACACCACAAATCTTTTAACTCCTCAACAAGAGGCTGGAGGAATATATCGAGACTACCTCGTGGATGCTTTGGCCCATAATTCATTACTGTAAGAAACAAGTACTCTGTATTCATGCACATTGAGGGGGTAAATTATATGGAGTCAAGATCACAGGCCACATCGAATGATTATTAGACATGCCAAATGGATTGAACCCATCTGTACATAGTCCAAGATTAACATTGCGGGGTTCTTGTGCAAACAGGGGATACTGATCTTGAAAGTATTTCCACTCTGCCGCATCAGATGGATGACACATTTCTCCCTCTTTTGCTTGGTGCTCGGCATGCCATCTCATTGCTGCTGCAGTCTTCTCGCTCTGATACATTCTCTTTAATCTGTCAGCAATAGGCATATACCACATACGACTGTATGGTATCGTATGGTATATTGGTCCTACGGCGTTGCTCGTTAGGCTTCCATCTTGGTGAGTTACAAAACTGACACTTATCTAACCTTTCGTCATCTTTCCAGTATATCATACAATTGTTGAAGCAAACATCAATCGGATGGCATGGGAGGCCTAAATTGCGCATCAATTTCTCTGTCGCGTAATGTGAATCGGTTGCCTGATTTCCTTCTGGTAGAAACTCCGTAAAAATTTCGCATATCGAATCCACTGCCCTTTCACTCATGTTATGCTCTGCCTTCTTTTGCATGACTTGAGCAGCTAAGGATAACTGCGACAGACCTTCACGACAACCACCATACAATGGATTTTGCGCTCCTTCTAACAAGTCGTAGAATTTTTTTTGAATGATTATGTACAGGTTCATCCGCATTCGGATAACTACCATGTTCCTCCACATTCTGATAACTACCATATTGATGATAGTTATCAAAATGTACGTTATCACGAAATGCATCATTCACCATATCCACATATCTATCTTCTACTACATTAACCATTCCTTCACTCCCACTAACCCACGTCGTATCAGCATAACTCGTTCCTATACCCATATCGACTTCTTCGTCATGCTTATACCAAACATAATAATCAAGCATAAATCCATTCTTATACAAATGCTTTTGTATTCTTCTCCCCGACATAATTGGTTTATCAGTCTTGCAAGTATCATAAGGACAATGAAACTTACCGGCGTTGCTCGGCGCAAAGGGCTGGCTATTTGCAAACGGGATGAACTGATTATCGACCCCCGCCATGAATTCTGCCGTGAAAATTCCCGTTGATGCATCGATGTGGTTATACATCCACTCCCGACCATTAGTGTACTTATAATCTCCCGACATTTTTTTAACTTTAAAAACGTTTGCCTCTGTTTTTTTTCTTTCAATTTTATCTCAGCTATCGTCTATAGTTCTTGTGTGGCTGAGGAAAAATCGAGTTGATGTTTGTATATATATATATATTTTTGCGACTATTTAGAGACTGCTTCGAAAAATTAGTTACAAATTAGGTACAAACCGGCTCGGCACAATAGAAATGTGTTTTATACCGACTTTTTCCGACGCTAAATAGTCGCTAAATAGCGACTAAATAGCGAGTGGTCGCAATTTAGCGACCAAAGAGCGACTCTTACCTATTAGTCGCAACGTAGTCGGTATTTAGACGCTAAATTTAGTGACTAAAAATGTAACATCCCGGTTTGTGGTATATATGGAAAGGCTTAAAAGAATTAATTTGGCTACCTATGTCACCAAGTGCACTTACATTTTCCGGTCACTTGCCTGAATGAACTCCAGAGTTAAGCGTGCTTGGGCTGGAGTAGTCCCAGGATGGGTGACCTTCCGGGAAGTGATTCGTGGTAGCATGTGTGTGAGGACAAAACACATGGGAAAAGGTCATGGGGGTGATTGTAGGGTCAGTAAATTACTCGGTCGGGCCTATCAAAAATAATGCACCGACCGTCGGAAAAGGGTGCGGCCCACGAGCCCGGAAAAGGGATGGGTGACTCAACGGTAGGGGCGGACGGGGCGTTACAAGTGGTATCAGAGCCGATTCGGAGGATGCATGTGAAGTCAGTGAGGGCTCACACCATCAATGATAACGATCCTGGTGCGCAACGAGGGCGTTGCGCTCTGTGAGAGTGGGTGAATTATAACATCCCGGTTTGTGGTATATATGGAAAGGTTTAAAAGAATTAATTTGGCTACCTATGTCACCAAGTGCACTTACCTTTTCCGGTCACTTGCCTGAAAGAACTCCAGAGTTAAGCGTGCTTGGGCTGGAGTAGTCCCAGGATGGGTGACCTTCCGGGAAGTGACTCGTGGTAGCATGTGTGTGAGGACAAAACACATGGGAAAAGGTCATGGGGGTGATTGCAGGGTCGGTAAATTACTCGGTCGGGCCTACCAAAAAATAACGCACCGACCGTCAGAAAGGGGTGGGGCCCACGAGCCTGGGAGAGGGATGGGTGTGTAACTCCCCGTCCGCCCCTACCGGTGACTCAGTAAATTACTCGGTCGGGCCTACCAAAAATAATGCACCGACCGTCGGACAAGGGTGCGGCCCACGAGCCCGGAAGAGGGATGGGTGACTCACCGGTAGGGGCGGACGGGGCGTTACAAGTGGTATCAGAGCCGATTCCGAGGATGCGTGTGAAGTCAGTGAGGGCTCACACCATCAATGATAACGATCCTGGTGCGCAACGAGGGCGTTGCGCTCTGTGAGAGTGGGTGAATTGTAACATCCCGATTTGTGGTATATATGGAAAGGTTTAAAAGAATTAATTTGGCTACCTATGTCACCAAGTGCACTTACCTTTTCCGGTCACTTGCCTGAAAGAACTCCAGAGTTAAGCGTGCTTGGGCTGGAGTAGTCCCAGGATGGGTGACCTTCCGGCAAGTGACTCGTTGTAGCATGTGTGTGAGGACAAAACACATGGGAAAAGGTCATGGGGGTGATTGCAGGGTCGGTAAATTACTCGGTCGGGCCTACCAAAAAATAACGCACCGACCGTCAGACAGGGGTGGGGCCCACGAGCCCGGGAGAGGGATGGGTGTGTACCGCCTCGTCCGCCCCTACCGGTGAGTCACCCATCCCTCTTCCGGGCTCGTGGGCCCCACCCCTGTCCGACGGTCGGTGCGTTATTTTTCGTAGGCCCAACCTATTAATTTATTGACCCTACAATCACCCCCATGACCTTTTCCCATGTGTTTTGTCCTCACACACATGCTACCACGAATCACTTCGTGAAAGGTCATACATCCTGGGACTACTCCAGCCTAAGCACGCTTAACTCTGGAGTTCTTTCAGGAAAGTGACCGGAAAAGGTAAGTGCACTTGGTGACATAGGTAGCCAAATCAATTCATTTAAGCCTTTCCGCATATACCATAAATCGGGATGTTATAATTCACCCACTCTCACAGAGCGCAACGCCCTCGTTGCGCACCAGGATCGTTATCCTTGACGGTGTGAGCCCTCACTGACTCCACACGCGTCCTCGGATTCGGCTCTGATACCACTTTGTAACGCCCCGTCCGCCCCTACCGGTGAGTCACCCATCCCCCTTCCGGGCTCGTGGGCTCTACTCCTGTCCGACGGTCGGTACATTATTTTTCGTAGGTCCAACCGATTAATTTACTGACCCTACAATCACCCCATGACCTTTTCTCATGTGTTTTGTCCTCACACACATGCTACCACGAATCACTTCCCGGAAGGTCACCCATCCTGGGACTACTCCAGCCTAAGCACGCTTAATTCTGGAGTCCTTTCAGGCAAGTGACCGGAAAAGGTAAGTGCACTTGGTGACATAGGTAGTCAAATCAATTCATTTAAGCCTTTCCACATATACCATAAACCGGGATGTTATAGGGTTATTCACCAATAGAGACGGACGGGGAATTACAAAAATTTTAGTCGCAACATGTAATCGCAAAATACCTGTTTTCTTGTAGTGGATATACACATGAATTTTTCTTCTATTAATTGTGGTTACGAACAGATATAGAAATTCAAGTGAGAAGCCAAATGATGTCTGCAGCCACTTTCGCTTTTATTCATCGTTCAAGCAATAAATCAGCTCATGAGATTACATCTTCAAAGCAAGTCTATCGTAGTACTTTTCATAATCCTTTTATTCCTGATTGGCTTATTAATATTGTTCAAAGTGATTCTGTAAAATCTTCTCATTAATAAAACATCATCTTCAGTCGAAAAAAAAAGAACAGAGATAGAAACTCGAGATGACCTGATTACGTGGGAAAATTTATGTTTAAAAATATATATGCTGATTAGTCTAAATCAATATTAATCAAACTACAGTTTTTTTTTTTAATTTAAATCTGGAGAATATAAAAACTTTGCATAATTACAAGAACATTAAAGTCATTAGTTGTCAAAGTTGTCTCCATTACATGGGATAATATAAAAAGCTGCATAGAGTTATTACAAGAACATTAAAGTCATTAGCTGTCATGAATTTTATAAGTAATAAACAATACTACCACAAGACTATCTTCTTGAGCTGTTAGTATAACTTTATAAAAAATACATTTGGGTCGTGATTCACTAAGTTGTATATATATATATATTTCTTGCTAACCCAAATTTTTTTAAAAAAATATGAGAGAAATGTCAAATGTTAGGTGAGAGATGTTATATAATTAGAGGCATGGCTGATAAGATTTACTCAGATCACACACCCCATTGATTCACATTAATTCTTTCATAACACATACATCTCTCTCGGATAAGCACCTCTCTATGAATTCGATGAAGGAGCTTGTTTCCATATGCCTCCGGGTTGAAGCAGTGGTCGCACTTAGAGAAGGAAAATTTCATCTCATAAAGAAAACCCATGGTGATCCCAAAGCAAAAAAATGCGAAGCTGACATCAAAACGTTCATCAAATTTCTTCAAGTAGAAGGTAATGTTTATGTCTACTGCGGGAAATGCTATGGGAATGGCCACCAAGAACCTTACAAGAGTCCACCAATCAAACACCCTCTCCATCCAAAACATAATCTCATGTTTGTCGGGTGTGACAATGATGTAAGTGCTAGGAAATGCTTTTGTTGTGAGGATCCTCTCAAGGAATTGTTTTACTGTTGTCCAAGTTGTGATTTTGCTATAAATCTGGCTTGCGCTAATAAACTACCAGTCTTTTCTATAGAGCATCCAAAGAGGCATGATCATACACTCACCTTGTTTCCTAGACTGGTTACCACAAATTGCAACGTTTGTGCTTTGGATCATTCAAGGTCTCCTATCTATATATGTCCTTCTTGTGACTTTGTAGTCCATAAAAGGTGTATCGATATGCCATGGGTCATAAGGATATCTCGTCATGACCACCGCATCTATTTTACTCCTTCTTTTGACTTGGGAGATTGGTTTTGTAGCATCTGTCGTAGAAAGATTAACAACGACTATGGAGGATTTTCTTGCAACAAGGATGGTTGCTCTTATGTTGCTCATTCAAGATGTGCGACAGGGAAAAATGTTTGGGATGGGAAGGAGCTTGAGGGAGAGCCAGAAGAGATAGAAGAAGAAGATGTTGAACCGTTTGTGAGATTAAGTGATGGAATCATAAGGCACTTCAGTCATGAACATCATCATCTCAAACTCAATGAGGAGACTGATGATAGAGCTTATGACGAATACAAATCTTGTAAAGCCTGCGTCATGCCAATATATTACGGTAACTTCTACTCATGTCTGGATTGCGATTTCATCCTCCATGAAACATGCGCAAATCTTTCTCGTAGAATATATCATGCCATACATCCACATCCACTTACTTTAAAAATGGAATCTCCCTACTTATTTTCATGCTCAGCTTGCTCGAAAGTGTGCAGTGGTTTCTATTATGAGTGTAGCCAGGGATGTTATTTCATGTTGCACGTACAGTGTGCTACGATTTATGAGCCATTGATCCATAAAAGTCACGTTCATCCATTGTTCCTAACATCCGAACCTGAAGAGTATATGAGCTGTTCGATTTGCCATGACGAGGGATTACGTTTTGGTTCCGGTTCTAGTGAGACGTTCAATTGCATTGATCAATGCGACTTTTCTATGTGTTTCAAATGTGCTAGTTTACCTCAAAAGGTAAGGTATAAGCATGATGAACACATCCTTACCCTTTTTTATGGAGATGAAGAGGCAAGTGAGACGACCAAGCATAATTGGTGCGAGATATGTGAGAAGAAAATAAAGCCAGGACAACGGTTTTATACGTGTGAGGAATGTTGTGTTACGCTACATATTAAATGTTTACTTGGAAAAGACATGCACTCAAGCTTTGGTTCATATTCGTCCGGTCCTGGCAAGATTGATATTCTACCCAATAATCAGATGACTCGACCGATATGCTCCTCATGCCACAAACGTTGTACACAAAAATTGGTCTTCCAACGTTATGGATTCAAGCAATGTTCCTTTGTTTGTATGCGAAGATATCGTCCTGGCTAGTGTGAATGTATATTTTGAATTTTTTTGTGATCTGTTCTTGTTTGTTGTTTTGGATCAAATAAATGTTTATTCGTATAAGAGAAAGTAAAAGCTTTAGAGTTGATTGAGCAATGCCGGCTTGGACTTGTCATCCAGTTGGGATAGATCACTAGTGTAAGTGTGTAACGCCCGGACGGTCCCAGTTGGTTGGTCGTGGGTCTTACCTTCGCTCATTCGGTCCATGGGTCTATTTTTTGCCGACCATCAATTTGTTATTTTTGGGAGGTTCGAAAGACTTTTACTGTTTTTTAATCACCACACGACCGTTCATCATGTTTTGTCCTCATTCGCACGATACCGCGAATCACTTCACAGTAGATCATCTGTACTTTCACAACTCTAGCTCTAGCATATTTAACTCTGGAGTTCTCTCTGAAAAAATGATTGAAAAAGTAAATACAATTTAATATGATATACATAGCCAAATTAATTCATTTAAGACTTTGCATATACCATAAACCTAGGATGTTACAATCATCTCATATAACAGAGCGCAACGTCCTTGTTATGCACCATGATCGTTATCTTTGACGGTGTGAACCCTCACTGACTCCACACGCATCTTCTGATTCGGATCTAATACCATTTATAATGCTCCGGACGCCCTTGGTCAAAGACCCCACGTCCGCTCACTCGGCTCGTGGGTCCACATTCATCCGATGGTCTCGGTTTGTTATTTTTGAGAGGCTCTGAAAGACTTGTTTATTGTTCATACAATCACTGCACGACTGTTCCTCGTGTTTTGTACTCACTCGCACTATACCGCGAATTACTTCCTATTAGATGTTGGGAAAATTTACCCAATAGTACTCGTTCGTGTGATAAAAATGGGAAATCAACAACTAGGATTTAAAAGAAATAAATATTTTATTAGGAAACACTACAAGAAGTATGGGCATTGGTAGCACACCGAAAACGCTACCATAGGGTTTTGGTAGCGTTTTCATGAACGCTATGTTAGCCGCAGCTATAATAGACCCCCCTTACCATAGCGTTTTTTTAATGCTATAATAAATGGACATATTGTAGCATTATATAATCGCTATCGGAAATTATTTTATAACACATGTTTAGTGCTGTCATGCAGATTTTCATGGCGATAATTTCGTGCTGTAGTATAAATTATAATGACATATTTTCAATGCCAGTGAATATGTTTTCGTGCTATCAAATGTTTTATTATAACATTAATTTAGTGCTATTGTATATTAAAATAAACTACTAAAAATAATTTGCTACTAATTTATCATTAATATGCAACTACAAATAATTTAAATTTGTTTAGATTCTGCTAAAAACAAAAATAATTTAGGGAAAAAATATATATTTATTGATATATATGAACCGGTTATTGGTTTATTAGTTACAAATATTAAACCATTAAAACAAACCCAAGCAAAAAAAAATTTGGTCGTCCACCACCTCCCTTATTCTTCCATATGAAGAGTCAGCTAACGATGACTAAAACCTTTGTTCTTGGTTCTCCAGATTGTCTTGGCAAACTTGACTTCAGAACCAGTTTTTGTCTCTTTGTCTTCAGAATGATCACTATCCACTTTGTCATCAGATTCCACCTCCACAACTTCCTCTTTCAACTCTTCTGGTCAAAGAGAAAGAAAACATGTTGTCTGTCTATATGATGCGATAAGATTAAACAAAATAAAGAATGACAAAAAGCTAACGAATGAGTCTGAGTCTGAGTCGTCACTGTTAAGAGAAGAAACACCGTCTTCATTATCATCCACAACTTCCACTTTTGCCTTTCCTGAAACCATCTCAAGAGACAAACACAACTTGTTTTATGTAAGCAATCAAATCAACGACCTTATTAAAGGATGAAAAAGGGTTCACCTTTGTCATTGCTTCTCTGAGCTGTATTGGCAATATCTGTGTCATCACTGCTTAGAGAAAAAACACTGTCTTCTTCGTCATCCGTCACTTCAGCGACTGCCCTCACCTCTTTACATCCATCAAGGCCATAGAGGCTGACCTCGAAAGTGTGCATTGTTCAGACGATATAGTTTGCGCCCTGAGTCCAAACTGCAAAGTACATTGTTCAGATTATTACAGCAACATAAACATCTATCGCAAAACAAGACTCAAAACCACAGCAGCTAAGTGTAGCGCTCGTATTTGTTCCATGAATTGTCAATGTCTTCTTCGCAGTTTCAACCTGCAAATTTCCGAGTATTAGGGAAAATTCAAGACAACCCAACAGATATAAAGTGAGTAACTTTCAAGCGATTCTTCACAGAAAAAACGTCTAAGAAGGAGATTAAGAAAGGTCACCAACTTAGAAGCGTACGATTCCTCGTCGCCATGACCGAGAAGCTTAAAAACCCCTATAATCTCAGTTCCACATCCAAATTCGAAATTCAGCTTCGCTATAGATCTGGACCGGATCGCCGCTTCATACAATTATATAGCCCCATCTTTTCAATCAATTGTAGATTTGACGATGGAAAAATCTGAACTCAGAACAAAGGATCTGCGGCGTGATGGAGAAAGGATCGGCGCTTCATACAATTAAAGCTGATTCACTGGCAGATCTGCTGAAAAATCGGTAGAAGAAAGAGAATCAATGTATGAGATGTAATGGATTATTCTAGAATCGAGAGATTGAGAGAAAGTGTTGAGATAATGAAGCGAGGAAGTAAAGAATGGAAGACAATTGATAACGTCCGTTGATTTTATTTTGATCTAAGGGTGGATAATGAAAGAGAGGTGATCCTTGTATATATACTTTAACCAATGAAAAGCCAGTTTTTCATGGCGATAATTTCGTGCTGTAGTATAAATTATAATGACATATTTTCAATGCCAGTGAATATGTTTTCGTGCTATCAAATGTTTTATTATAACATTAATTTATTGCTATTGTATATTAAAATAAACTACTAAAAATAATTTGCTACTAATTTATCATTAATATGCAACTACAAATAATTTAAATTTGTTTAGATTCTGCTAAAAACAAAAATAATTTAGGGAAAAAAATATATATTTATTGATATATATGAACCGGTTATTGGTTTATTAGTTACAAATATTAAACCATTAAAACAAACCCAAGCAAAAAAAAATTTGGTCGTCCACCACCTCCCTTATTCTTCCATATGAAGAGTCAGCTAACGATGACTAAAACCTTTGTTCTTGGTTCTCCAGATTGTCTTGGCAAACTTGACTTCAGAACCAGTTTTTGTCTCTTTGTCTTCAGAATGATCACTATCCACTTTGTCATCAGATTCCACCTCCACAACTTCTTCTTTCAACTTTTCTGGTCAAAGAGAAATAAAACATGTTGTCTGTCTATATGATGCGATAAGATTAAACAAAATAAAGAATGACAAAAAGCTAACGAATGAGTCTGAGTCTGAGTCGTCACTGTTAAGAGAAGAAACACCGTCTTCATTATCATCCACAACTTCCACTTTTGCCATTCCTGAAACCATCTCAAGAGACAAACACAACTTGTTTTATGTAAGCAATCAAATCAACGACCTTATTAAAGGATGAAAAAGGGTTCACCTTTGTCATTGCTTCTCTGAACTGTATTGGCAATATATGTGTCATCACTGCTTAGAGAAAAAACACTGTCTTCTTCGTCATCCGTCACTTCAGCGACTGCCCTCACCTCTTTACATCCATCAAGGCCATAGATGCTGACCTCGAAAGTGTGCATTGTTCAGACGATATAGTTTGCGCCCTGAGTCCAAACTGCAAAGTACATTGTTCAGATTATTACAGCAACATAAACATCTATCGCAAAACAAGACTCAAAACCACAGCAGCTAAGTGTAGCGCTCGTATTTTTTCCATGAATTGTCAATGTCTTCTTCGCAGTTTCAACCTGCAAATTTCCGAGTATTAGGGCAAATTCAAGACAAACCAACAGATATAAAGTGAGTAACTTTCAAGCGATTCTTCACAGAAAAAAAGAAACAACGAATAAACGTCTAAGAAGGAGATTAAGAAAGCTCACCAACTTAGAAGCGTACGATTCCTCGTCGCCATGACCGAGAAGCTTAAAAACCCCTATAATCTCAGTTCCACATCCAAATTCGAAATTCAGCTTCGCTATAGATCTGGACCGGATCGCCGCTTCATACAATTATATAGCCCTACCTTTTCAATCAATTGTAGATTTGACGATGGAAAAATCTGAACTCAGAACAAAGGATCTGCGGCGTGATGGAGAAAGGATCGGCGCTTCATACAATTAAAGCTGATTCACTGGCAGATCTGCTGAAAAATCGGTAGAAGAAAGAGAATCAATGTATGAGATGTAATGGATTATTCTAGAATCGAGATATTTAGAGAAAGTGTTGAGATAATGAAGCGAGGAAGTAAAGAATGGAAGACAATTGATAACGTCCGTTGATTTTATTTTGATCTAAGGGTGGATAATGAAAGAGAGGTGATCCTTGTATATATACTTTAACCAATGAAAAGCCAGTTTTTCATGGCGATAATTTCGTGATGTAGTATAAATTATAATGACATATTTTCAATGCCAGTGAATATGTTTTCGTGCTATCAAATGTTTTATTATAACATTAATTTAGTGCTATTGTATATTAAAATAAACTACTAAAAATAATTTGCTACTAATTTATCATTAATATGCAACTACAAATAATTTAAATTTGTTTAGATTCTGCTAAAAACAAAAATAATTTAGGGAAAAAATATATATTTATTGATATATATGAACCGGTTATTGGTTTATTAGTTACAAATATTAAACCATTAAAACAAACCCAAGCAAAAAAAAATTTGGTCGTCCACCACCTCCCTTATTCTTCCATATGAAGAGTCAGCTAACGATGACTAAAACCTTTGTTCTTGGTTCTCCAGATTGTCTTGGCAAACTTGACTTCAGAACCAGTTTTTGTCTCTTTGTCTTCAGAATGATCACTATCCACTTTGTCATCAGATTCCACCTCCACAACTTCCTCTTTCAACTCTTCTGGTCAAAGAGAAAGAAAACATGTTGTCTGTCTATATGATGCGATAAGATTAGACAAAATAAAGAATGACAAAAAGCTAACGAATGAGTCTGAGTCTGAGTCGTCACTGTTAAGAGAAGAAACACCGTCTTCATTATCATCCACAACTTCCACTTTTGCCTTTCCTGAAACCATCTCAAGAGACAAACACAACTTGTTTTATGTAAGCAATCAAATCAACGACCTTATTAAAGGATGAAAAAGGGTTCACCTTTGTCATTGCTTCTCTGAACTGTATTGGCAATATCTGTGTCATCACTGCTTAGAGAAAAAACACTGTCTTCTTCGTCATCCATCACTTCAGCGACTGCCCTCACCTCTTTACATCCATCAAGGCCATAGATGCTGACCTCGGAAGTGTGCATTGTTCAGACGATATAGTTTGCGCCCTGAGTCCAAACTGCAAAGTACATTGTTCAGATTATTACAGCAACATAAACATCTATCGCAAAACAAGACTCAAAACCATAGCAGCTAAGTGTAGCGCTCGTATTTGTTCCATAAATTGTCAATGTCTTCTTCGCAGTTTCAACCTGCAAATTTCCGAGTATTAGGGCAAATTCAAGACAAACCAACAGATATAAAGTGAGTAACTTTCAAGCGATTCTTCACAGAAAAAAAAAAGAAACAACGAATAAACGTCTAAGAAGGAGATTAAGAAAGCTCACCAACTTAGAAGCGTACGATTCCTCGTCGCCATGACCGAGAAGCTTAAAAACCCCTATAATCTCAGTTCCACATCCAAATTCGAAATTCAGCTTCGCTATAGATCTGGACCGGATCGCCGCTTCATACAATTATATAGCCCTACCTTTTCAATCAATTGTAGATTTGACGATGGAAAAATCTGAACTCAGAACAAAGGATCTGCGGCGTGATGGAGAAAGGATCGGCGCTTCATACAATTAAAGCTGATTCACTGGCAGATCTGCTGAAAAATCGGTAGAAGAAAGAGAATCAATGTATGAGATGTAATGGATTATTCTAGAATCGAGAGATTGAGAGAAAGTGTTGAGATAATGAAGCGAGGAAGTAAAGAATGGAAGACAATTGATAACGTCCGTTGATTTTATTTTGATCTAAGGGTGGATAATGAAAGAGAGGTGATCCTTGTATATATACTTTAACCAATGAAAAGCCAGTTTTTCTATTTGTTGTTTTAGTTTAAATCCAGTTTTTTACTTACATTTTAAGTTTATCATTTTTATTATGTTATATCTTTATTAGTATTATAAATATTTTAATTGTTTTTATTTCTATTTGTATAATTATATTTTAGTTTTGTAATTTTTATTTAGATTTTATATTTGTTTAATAGTTAGAATAATAATTTTAGGGTTTAGTAATTGAGTTTTTTTGTATTTGGGAGTGAACACTTAAAACTGAAAATATAGTTAGAGTTAGAATTCACAATTTAGTATTTAATTGGTATAATGTTATATAATTAATGGTTATAAATGGATAATATTTTATGATTAATAGTTTAGGTTTAGAATAAGATTTGTAGTTATATTTTTTTCCAAATCCTAAATCCTATTTGTATAATTAGCTCTAGTTATGTTAAATAAATTGTATATAATTTTATCTTTTGTAAGTTTTAGTTTTTGGTTTTACCTTTCAATATCTAACCCTAACCCATGGGATTTTAACTTTTATATTAGTTTATAGTTAATACTTTAATCATAAATCATATTTATATCCTAAATTTATATTAGTTTGTCAATGAAAAATTCCAAAGGTAAGCTAATAATTCTTAGAATACTCTAACCCTACAATACCCTAAACCCTAAATCAAGCGTGAATCCTAAAACTTTAATATTAGTTTGAAATTTACTTTTATAGATATGTTTTTAAAATTGTCAAGATTTATAATATCACAAGATAATAATTTTTATATTTTATATTTAATTAAAAATTACAAATAAATGAATAGTATTTCATACCCTAAACCATATGAAACAATAATTTTAATGTATTTTCTTCTGTTAATTGACAAATATGAAAAATATGTTTCAAGTGTGAATCACAAACTCTATACTCCAATCCCCTAAACCTTAAGCCTTAAACATAAACCTAAACCTCAAAACCTATACCTTAAACCTAAATTCCAAACCATAAATCATAAACTCTAAACCAATAATTTAATTATTATACACCTCAAAACAATAATCTTATCTATTTCTTTTACATAACCTAAACCCTAAACGCTAATGCCATAAATCCTAAATTAAATATTCAAAACTTAATTCTTCTTTTATTTATAATTTTGAAATTTTTATTTACACATTAAGAGACATATTTATTGTATATTCCATTGTTAATTGAGTAATTACAGAAAAAATATTTCACATAACCTACACCCTAAAATCCAATGCCCTAAACCCTAAATTAAATATTCAAAACTTGATTTTCTTTTATTTATAATTTTGAAATTCGTATTAACACATTAAGAGACAAGTTTATTGTATTCTTCATTGTTAATTGAATAATTACAAAAAAAAATTATATTTCACATAACCTAAACCCTAAACGCCAATTTGTATTTACACATTAAGAGACAAATTTATTCTTTTGAAAATTTACAGAGTTCAAATTTATATTACAAATCTTGTAGAGTCGGCTTAATACATAAGGCATAATATTTCCAAGCTTCGAACCACTGACTGCCAAGGCTTCACCTTCACAGTTAGATTTCCAAAAAAA
This sequence comes from Orychophragmus violaceus, assembly GCA_030180135.1. NCBI lineage: Eukaryota > Viridiplantae > Streptophyta > Magnoliopsida > Brassicales > Brassicaceae > Orychophragmus > Orychophragmus violaceus. The sequence continues at coordinate 27,369,452 of CM058238.1, forward strand.
TTGGAGACCCTTGCTGGGAGCTCCATCCAGCAATTTGCTCATTGCTTCAAGAGTGTGTTCTTAAACTGGTCAAAATCTTTTAGCTTGATCACCTGTAATAACACCTTTACGGGTTAGTCAGTTGATTTAAGAACCTTTGTAAGTTCTGTCAGTTGACTGATCATCGAGCCATTCATTGCAGGTGATTCTGAGAAACAAGCTGATTCTACCTTCTGTAACGAGTCAGTTTCTACGAAAACAACATCCAAGGATCCACCAAAAGGCAGTTCAATGTGCTCTCTGAAATTTCCAGATCCTTTCTTCATAGTGTACCTAAATTTGCATCATATTGATTAGTCTTATTGTTGAAGTAAGTTAGCTAAAAGGATCTATAGCAAAAGATCAAATTACCATGGAAGCTTCAGTGAAGAGGAGACTCGAGTATCCTGAGAAAATATCAATACATTCATTACTTATACGAACTGTCTGTACTAAAGTTTTCAAGGAAGCAAAATGAAGACTAAGCTTGAGAGCTGACATTTAGCAGGAGTAGATCTTCTTCTCCATGTTCACTTGTGCTCACCACAAATTTTGCCTTGTAAGTTTCCGTAACTTTCTCCATCTTCATCGATCAAAACAAATGACACAAAATCAGTACAATAATCACTTATGTCCTTAAAATCAACTGATTATAGAAGACAACCTAGTTGAAGAAAGCAACAACCTCTTGCCTTTGATCTTAATCAGTTTCTTCAAAGGCAGCAACAGCCTCTTGGCTTTGAATTTAGAGCAATATCGATTGAGTAGCAGCTGGGAACAATAGGTGAAAAATGAAAGAGAGAACACTGCGTACATTTCTTCATGGTGGTTCAACATGAACTGAGACTAAAGCGAACGGAGCTTAATGGCTTTAGCAGCGGAGGCTGCTTCCTCTTCTGGCTTTGAAGCCTTCCTCGGACGACCGTGCATCTTCGATAAATCAGATCAGATATTCCAGAGAAAAAAATTCATTAACTAAAACCCAATCAATTCATGAACTCATCTGATTCTCTAAATCTCTAAACCAAACATCGAGCCCAGAATATCAAAACTTGAAAAAAACAAAAACCAAAAACTAAAGTGAAAATGCATACCCTAGCGAGTAGTCGAAGAACCAGAGAAGGATTTCGATGATGGAGGTAGCTAGGGATCTTAATATGGGCTTTTGATAAATGGGGTTTTAATGGGTATGTGTTAAAATAAATGCCCATTTAAACTCATTTATCATATATTTTTTGATGGGTTTAAATGGGGTAACCCATTTAGACCCATTTACTAATAGAGTTTTCATATTAAATAAATGGGGACCCTATTAACCCATTTATATTTTGTAACATTATCAAAAATTAATTTTTAAATTATTTAAAATAGAAAAAAACTTTATTAGCTTAACTAAAAAAAAATAATTAGAAAAAGGTTAATTTCACTTTGTGGAAAAATCATAATTTTGACAAAAAAGCGGAATCACGTTTTTGACGGAACGCGAAATTACATTTTTGACGGAATGCGAAATTACATTTTTGACGGAAAAACACACAATTACGTTTTTGAAAGAAAAAAATAGAATTGTGTTTTTACGGAAAAACGCTGAATAGCGTTTTTGATAGGCATGGACGTTCGGGTACCCAAACTGTTAAGGTACCCGTTCGGATTCACGATTTTGATGGGAAAACGCGGAATCACATTTTTTGGCGGGAAAATGCGGAATCCCGTTTTTGGTGGGAAAACGCAGAATTGCGTTTTTGGCGGGAAAACGCAATTCCGCGTTTTTGGCGGGAAAACTAAATTCCGCGTTTTTGGAGGGAAAAATCAATTCCGCGTTTTTGGCGGGAAAACTCAATTCCGCGTTTTTGGCGGGAAAAATCAATTCCGCATTTTTGGCGGGAAAACGCAATTCCTCGTTTTTGGCGGGAAAAATCAATTCCGCGTTTTTGGCGGGAAGAATCAATTATTTAATGTTAAAATATAATTAATTAAACAAAATAAAAAATCAGATTTTAGTTGTTAATGACTTAATGCCTATATTAAAATAATAAAAAATTCATATCTAATTTAAATGGGTCTAATTGGGTTTAAATGGGTAAGTATAAAATTAAATGGGTCTAAATGGGTAACCCTATTAGACCTTTAAAGTAAATGGGTCTTCAAGGGTTTGAGGTTTAAATGGGTTAGGGTCTAAATGGATTGGGTCTAAATGGGGTGGGTACCCATATTAACATCCCTAGAGGTAGCCATAATTCAGAAGCTTCTACGACTTCAGTTCAGATGCTTCGATTTGGATTCATGTCCTTGCTCGATCTGGCCGTAGTCCAAGAACCCTAGGTTTGAATTGTTGAAGAAATCGAGCAAAATGCTCTTCTCCTTGGCCTCGCATAACGCCAGCAGAACGTGCTCCATCGTGACTGATACAGGTTTCTGCATCTGTTCAGCAAGGGGGTATTAGGGATTTGAGATTTAGGGATTTTGGAGGTAGAGGAGAATCCCTAAATCGAGTGAATGAGAGGCCAGAATACAAAGCATAAGAGGAGTAAGGAGCTGTAGGATCGGTGTAGAAACGGAGGAGGGTGAAGAGAGTAGCTCTGGTGATGAGAATCGGAGAAGGAGGATGAAGAAAAAAAAGTTGACGTTTTTTTTTTGGGTAGTCTGAAATTATTTTGTTCATGATTTAGGCAAAAAAGCTCATTCCGCCAAAACTAAAATATTTAGGTGCCAAAATGTTTTTTTTTGGCTAAGTGTTTACAGCTCAATGTGTTACAAATCTGAAAATTTAGCCAAAACATGGAATTTTGTCTATTTTTTCCTTCCTGCTTATTAAATTTTTTTCCTAACACTAATTTAACGCTGCGATAGGGTTAGGATCAGATTTTGCCACTTTTGGTAGCATTTGGTGAATTAGTGCTACCGCGAACTGCTACCAATGGCCATTTTTCTTGTAGTGAAAGGGATTTACAAAAGTAGCTTTTGTAGTGAACACTCTTATATGTTTCTTCTTGGATGGGTTCTTCTTAGGTAAGTGTTACAAATGACATCACTCACCTCTATTTATACTAGTGGTGTCTAAGATGTTAGTTTCTTCCAGAATATTCTACAATTATCATCCTAATTTAGATACCTCCACTATTCTAAAACATTATCTAACCCTTATCATTTAATCTAGATAATTTCTATCTTAATTCTAGAATATTCCATAACTCTCATACTTGATAAATCTTGATAATTCTTCTTCTTCATTCTTCTAGATTTTTCTGTATTCCTCTTGGGCTAATGGAGGGAACATTCAACAATCTCCCCCTTCCCGACTTAGCCCAAAGTTGTCACTATGTCGGCGCCTTGAAAACAATCTTCAAACTTCTTGACTCCGCTTCAGTGGTAGTAAACAACATTACACAATTCTTTAGCTTTGATTTCCAGGAAAGAGCTCCCCCTCCAAAGGTAGTCACGTACCCGGAAGTTGATTTTCTAGAATCTTTAGTGGCGGCCCAATGTGCATTGGTATAACCCTTAAGCTCGAGCTTCCGATGCCATATATCTATGTCACCACTTGTGACATTCACTTCTTCCTTGCAAACCTTACCTTGAGTTACATATAATGATCTTTCTTTCTTTCCTCGAGCCATGACCAAACTTCCTTTAGTTAGCTTCCACTTGCCTTCACCAAAGTAATTTTCCAGACCAACATCATCCAATTTTCCAGTTGATATGAGATTGACTCGCATATCTGGAACATGCCTTAAGTCCTTGAGAACCATCTTACATCCTGTATTTGATGTAAGGATAACGTCCCCTCTTTCGAAAATCTTGCTTCTTCCTTGATTTCCCATTTGGACATTACCAAAGTCACTACTTTGGTAGGTTGTAAAGAAGCTTCCATGAGTGTTGGTACTGGATTTCCCTCTAGGAAATCCGGCCCATTAACAGACAAGACAGAGGCCCATAATTACGAGCCCGTTCCAGAATCAAAGACAGACAAAAGAGCCGACTCCTTCGATGGGCCCAAGCGAAACAAACGCCCTGGCAAGGCCCAGACTATGCCGAAGCCGGAGACAATCGAGCTCGAGCTCGGCAGAAGGTGACGTGGAGATAGAGCAACTCGGTCTTCGCCAGTTCAACTGATCCGCATAAATCTCGGAGATCGTTACGATGACGAGGCCGAAATATCGGGACGAAGAGATCAGAGTCGAGACTATTTAAGAAGAGAAGTGGCGACCCATTAAAGATATTCCAACCTAGGCTAAGAACACTTCGATTAGATAGCTCGATTTTATACTTTGTACTTTCTTCTCGACTGTGTTTGTTCTATCTCGACGATCAATCTCAATAAAGTCTTTGATTCATAGGAAGCTATACCATTTCTATATCCAAAAGTCCAAATCCACGAATACAAATTCTTAGTGTGAATCTCGGATCTCACATTTGGCGCCGACTGTGGGGAATATTCTATAGCCTTTCCTATCTTAAGAATCAGATCCTAGATCCGATAGATCGAGATGAATCCCGACCAAACTGGCTCTCCCAGCTCCACACCACCAGTTGACCGCCCTCAAACGGTCGACAACGTTCCTCAGAACAATACCGGGGTAAGAAACATGGGTCAGACCGACGGCGTGTTGACGAGCTCTGCCTCAGTCTCCACGACCTCGGCACCAGCCGGCTCCGTCGCTCAAACAATCGCGACGAGCCAGACTCCGACAAATGTTTTGTCAGGAACTAATTGAAGGAATTTCTAGCAGTTCTAATCAGGATTAGCAACCCTAGTCTGAATTCCAAGCTTAGGATCTAAGGTTCATGTAATTGAATCTATCAGATCTGGAGATTACCTGGTGATTAGCAGCGGAAGTTATTTGCAAGTAATCGAGATCTTGAGCGCCTCAAGTGCTGCGCCTCTACTGGTATCCACACGCACACGAACTGAACAGGAAGGGATGCTAGTGCCTTTAGAGATCAGATCTCTCAAGAGGTTTCTGTTTCTTTTATGGTGGCTGTGTATTAGGTTAGCAACGAGTTTAGGTCGACCATATATCTTATATATGTCGACTTAAACCGCCACGGGATTAACTAATGATTAAACCGAATTAATCTGCTAATCCGCGAGTTGTGTCGACCGACACACTCTATGTGTCGATCGACACGGCCAATCTATGTCGACCGATACTCTTAGTGTATCGATCGACATCGCCCAGAAAAGTCGATATTGAATGCATATCAAATATGCATTCATCCGATCATTACATTAATGATCATCCTCTTATGCAATGTCCAGTTTGCTTAGGTGTGTGACTCTGTAGGATCATATAACACTAGCAATGAGTTCTCAACTCATTGATCATAATTGGCTTCTAGCAAAGCGTTATGACTAGTAGTGTCATATGATTGTCTCATCTCGACAACACGACTTTCTCTCAGAGTAAGTACAAATAGATTTCAGGACATTCCCAACAATCTCCCACTTGTACTGGAATCGTCTATTCCCTTTTAATCCCTTTGTATCCATATCTCAATCTAGCATAAGGCAAGAACTGTGTCATCCTAAGCTAGATCACGTTTATCGAATCCCGATTTGTACTGATGAAAAACAAACGACTGACAATCAGCTCGTTTGAGCGCGGCCACGCATTTCCAGTATCAAATCTTCGATAGGCCCAGAGATATTTAACTCCTGTTATATAGGAGGTACAAATCCCATCTTGTTCTATCCATGTCTCTTTTATATCTCATGATACGCCTAATCAGTGTCTTTATGATCACCAGTTACGGCTGACGTTTGACAAAGTAAAGACGAATCAATCCATATACAAGAGGACATGATGAACTCAGGTCTAAGGACTATACTCTATAGTCGTAAAGAGAAACTCTTATGACACTCATATAACATCTTGTAGAGTTCTCATTAACGGGTCAAGTCCGATCATGTGTTCTCTAACACATATCTATGTGATTGACTTTAATACACTTATTAATGACTCCATGAAACATAGTCATCAGTCACCTCACATACTAGTCTCACGTGGTTGTTAACGTCCCATTTTAACATCCTCGACCAGGGACCATCTATAATTTATGTCATTTATTGATTATAGGGTTTCATGATCAAGTCACATACTTGATGACCTATAAAATGTCATAAATTACTTTTGGGACAATTATTTAATAACACAATTAAATAATACTGAAACAATTTCATTAAAATAACATAAGCAAATTATGTTTTACGAACATCAAGTCATAACTAAAAACCAAATATAACTCCCACTGAAAACAAGATCATATCTTAAGAAATCTAATGCCTACAGCAGTAGTGTGAAACTCATGCTTGGGCCTTGGGAGGGGCTTGGTTAGTGGATCTGCAACATTCTCATCCGTCGGGACTCTGCTGATCTTCACATCTCCTCTATTCACAATATCACGGATAAGGTGATATCGCCTTTCTATGTGTTTGGATTTCTGGTGTGATCTAGGTTCCTTTGCTTGCGCAATGGCTCCATTGTTGTCACAATACAAAGCCACTGGCTCAGAAATACTAGGAATCACACCAAGTTCAGTGATGAACTTCTTGATCCAAACAGCCTCCTTTGCCGCTTCAGAAGCAGCGAGGTACTCAGCTTCAGTTGTGGAATATGCTACAGTGTCCTGCTTGGAACTCTTCCAGCTGACTGCACCGCCATTCAGGCATAAGATGTAACCAGATTGTGATCGGAAATCATCTTTGTCTGTCTGGAAACTTGCGTCTGTGTAACCACTTACTACCAGCTCTTCACTTCCTCCATACACCAAGAAGTTATCCTTAGTATTTCTCAAATACTTCAGAATATTCTTGACTGCTGTCCAGTGACTTTCACCTGGATCCGATTGGTATCTACTCGTCATGCTTAAAGCACAAGCAACATCTGGACGAGTACAGAGCATGGCATACATGATGGATCCCAACGCCGAGGCATAGGGAATCCGACTCATGCGCTCTCGCTCAGCAGGTGTCTCAGGACACTGCTTCTTGCTGAGACTTATGCCATAAGACATTGGTATGAAGCCCTTCTTGGAATCTTGCATTCTGAACCTGTGTAAGACTTTATCGATATAAGTGTCTTGACACAGTCCAATCAACTTGTTTAATCTATCTCTATAGATTCTTATTCCAAGAATATACGCGGCTTCTCCCATGTCTTTCATTGAAAAACAACTTCCGAGCCAAGTCTTAACAGACTGTAACAACGGAACGTCATTTCCGAGAAGAAGTATGTCATCTACATACAACACGAGAAATGCAACTGCGCTCCCACTAGTCTTCTTGTAAACACATGGTTCTTCTTCGCTTCTGATGAAATCAAACTCTTTGACTGCTTCATCAAAACGAAGATTCCAACTCCGAGACGGTTGCTTCAATCCATAAATGGATCGATGAAGCTTGCATACTTTCCTAGCAGCATTAGGATCGATGAAACCTTCGGGCTGTGTCATGTACACATCCTCTTCCAGAATTCCATTAAGGAAAGCTGTTTTCACGTCCATTTGCCAGATCTCATAATCATAATGAGCAGCTGTTGCTAGGAGAATCCGAATGGATTTAAGCATGGCTACAGGTGAATAAGTTTCTTCATAGTCGATACCATGAATTTGTTTGAAACCTTTTGCTACCAGCCTTGCTTTATATATCTGAATATTTCCATCCACATCAATTTTCTTCTTGAAAATCCATTTACACTCAATGGGTCTTGCACCATTGGGTAAATCAACCAAAGTCCATACTTGGTTCTGTGACATGGATCCCATTTCGGATTCAGCGGCTTTCAGCCACTTTTCGGAGTCAGGGCTCATCATCGCTTCTTCGTAATTCGAAGGCTCGTCACTGTCAATGATCAATAAATCATGACAATTGGTTACGAGAAATCCATATCTCTCGGGTTCGTGACGGATCCTTTCGGATCTACGAATTTCAGGCTCCACAGGCGTTGGGTCTACAACTCTTTGTAGATCCAACTGTTGCTCTTCCTCTACGGGTTGAGCATTTTCCTGCGGTTCTCGAACTTCTTCGAGTTGTACTTTACTCCCACTGTTTCTCTTGGAAAGAAACTCTCTCTCAAGAAAAACGCAGTTCCAAGCAACAAACACTTTGTTCTCGGATTGGTTGTAAAAGTAGTATGCCTTGGTTTCCTTAGGATAACCAACGAAGTAGCACTTATCAGATTTGGGTTCGAGCTTATCTGTAATCAATCGCTTGACATAAGCTTCGCAACCCCAAATCTTCAGGAAAGACAAACTCGGAACATTTCCAGTCCACATCTCATGTGGTGTCTTTGCAACTGATTTTGACGGAACCCTATTAAGTGTAAACGCAGACGTTTCTAGAGCGTATCCTCAAAAGGATAATGGAAGAGTTGAGAGACTCATCATTGATCGAACCATATCTAATAAAGTTCGATTCCTCCTCTCAGACACCCCATTCCATTGTGGTGTTCCAGGAGGAGTGAGTTGTGAAACAATTCCACAATCTCTCAAATGATCACTGAATTCTTGGCTTAAGTATTCTCCTCCACGATCTGATCGAAGAGCCTTAATACTTTTACCAAGTTGATTATGTACTTCATTTTGGAACTCTTTGAACTTTTCTAAAGATTCCGACTTGTGTCTCATTAAATAGACATAGCCATACCTGCTGAAATCATCAGTGAAGGTAATGAAGTATCGAAAATTTCCTCTGGCACTTGTGCTCATTGGGCCGCATACATCTGTATGTATAAGGCCCAATAGGTCACTGGCCCTTTCGTTTGATTTGTTGAAAGGGGCCTTAGTCATTTTGCCCAGTAAACAAGATTCACATTTCTCACATGATTCATAATCAAATGAGCCCAAAAGCCCATCACTATGGAGCTTTTGAATCCGTTTCTCGTTTATGTGGCCCAAACGACAATGCCATAGAGAAGTCTGATTTGTGTCATTTGATTTGAATCTCTTGGTGTTAATGTTATAGATTGGCGCAGTCTGGTTTAAAACATAAAGCATATTCTCTAATGGGCTGCTACCATAAAATATATCATTGTAATCAAAAGAACAACATTTATTCTTAATTGAAAACTGATATCCTTCCACATCCAAAATAGGAATGGAAATAATATTTCTGCTTATAGCAGGTATATACATAGTAGCAATTATTAAGCTTTAAAACCAAACCAGAAGGTAAAGACAAGTTATATGTTCCTACGGCTAATGCAGCAACTCTTGCTCCATTCCCCACGCGCAGGTCCACTTGTCCCCTTTCCAACTTCTTACTGTTGGTTAGGCCCTGCATATTTGTACAAATATGAGCACCACAGCCGGTATCCAATACCCAAGAAGTAGAACCAGAAGTAGTAACATTTACTTCTATAACATAAATACCTGAAGATGAAGTCTCGAAAGTCTTCTTCTTCTTCTTCTTCTCTTCCAAGAATTTGTTGCAATTTCTCTTCCAATGCTCAGGCTCTTTACAGTAATGGCACTTATCAGTCTCAGATGGGCCCGGCTTGGGCTTGGGGGCTGGAGCAGGCGTGTCCTGGTTCTCAACCGGGACAGCTTTGCCCTTTCCCTTCCCTTTGCCAAGTTTCATAAACTTCTTACCTCCTTGTACCATAAGTACATTTGGAGTGCCCTTCTTGATATTAGGCTCAGCTGTTTTGAGCATCCCATGCAGTTCAGTCAACGTCTTCGTCAAGTTGTTCATGTTATAGTTCATAACAAACTTTTCATAACTTGACGGCAGTGACTGCAGAATGATGTCAGTAGCCAACTCTTGGCTAATGGGACAATCCAGCTTCCCCAGGTTATCAATATAACCCATCATCTTAATGACATGAGGACTGACTGGACTGTCCTTTGGTAGCTTGCATTCAATGAGAGATTTAACCGTCTGGTATCTCTCAGTTCGTGCTTGCTCCTGAAACATACTTTTCAGGCTAGTGATCATCTCCACGGGCGACTCCACGTTCTCGTATTGCTTCTGCAAATCCGAATTCATGGTAGCCAACATGAGACAATTCACATCGACCACATCATTAGAATTCTTATCCCAAGCATTCCTTTCTGCATGTGGAGCATTGGCTCTCGGTTTTTCAGGGAGAACATTTTCAAGGACATAGTCCCGCTTCTCCTGCTTGAGAACAATTCTCAAGTTCCGATACCATTCGAGAAAATTCGATCCATTTAACTTGTCCTTCTCAAGGACGGATCGCAGGGAGAAAGAATTATTGTGAGTAGCAGTCATAGCTGAGAACATAGAAAAGAAAAGGTTTAGTTATGATGTTCAAGAAATGAGAAGTCTTAATTTTTAAGAAAACTCGCATTATATTCAAACAATGTTTCCTCAGATGAATATAATGATCCAAGACTCATATTTTACTAAATTCAAGTGAGCCACTGGCTATCACTCAACTTTAGCTATTTAGGTAAGCAACAACCTTGCTAGTTATATCCAATATAACTCTTGGTTGTGGATCGACATCTTATGTCCAATCCACCTGATGTCTCTGGGCCCAAAACGATTTTGATGGCCCAGTCAAGTAAACCAATCTCTTCAGTCACGTAATTGTCGATGTCTTGCACTGCAAGTCCATCAACACGATTACCTCTGCCTTACTCATGAAATTGTGGACATCTTGCACTGCAAGTCTATCACACAACTAAATGGGTCTTGACAGTTGACAAGATTGGAAAGACATCAAGTATCACTTGATATTTGGTTGAGGAACGGAATCTTTAAAACGTTCAGTTTTATTATGTTTTAATTCTTATAATTAATTGATTTATCATGATTTGGTTCTGTGATTGCAGGTTCCAAAACCCAATCATCGAATCTTGTGTCGACCGACACTACTATAGTGTCAATCGATACAGAATAACCAAAAGCAATCCGCGATAACCGATCAATCCAATTGATCCGGTTTTTGAATACCGGTCAGTGTCGATCGATGCTACACTAGCATCGGTCGATACCAACCTAATCAAACCAATCGCAATTAAACCATTTAACTAAGCGCGATAACCGGTCCAATCCAATTGAACCGATTCATCAATCTCGCGAGGTCTGTGTCGACCGACACAACTCTTGTGTCGATCGACACTAGGCGAAAAGTTTTATTCGGGTTATCCTTCTGTGTCGACCGATACCCGTTTGGTGTCGATCGACACAGGGCGATAAACCCTAATCGATTTTTCAAATTAAAACCCTAAAACTAGTTTTAATCAAAAACGAATTTCAGCATGCTTGTATCAACTATACAGAGATCCAGATTCAACTAATCTAATCAACATGCCACAGATTCAATGGAACCCTAAAGCTCTGATACCACTGAAGGAATTTCTAGCAGTTCTAATCAGGATTAGCAACCCTAGTCTGAATTCCAAGCCTAGGATCTAAGGTTCATGTAATTGAATCTATCAGATCTGGAGATTACCTGGTGATTAGCAGCGGAAGTTATTTGCAAGTAATCGAGATCTTGAGCGCCTCAAGTGCTGCGCCTCTACTGGTATCCACACGCACACGAACTGAACAGGAAGGGATGCTAGTGCCTTTAGAGATCAGATCTCTCAAGAGGTTTCTGTTTCTTTTATGGTGGCTGTGTATTAGGTTAGCAACGAGTTTAGGTCGACCATATATCTTATATATGTCGACTTAAACCGCCACGGGATTAACTAATGATTAAACCGAATTAATCTGCTAATCCGCGAGTTGTGTCGACCGACACACTCTATGTGTCGATCGACACGGCCAATCTATGTCGACCGATACTCTTAGTGTATCGATCGACATCGCCCAGAAAAGTCGATATTGAATGCATATCAAATATGCATTCATCCGATCATTACATTAATGATCATCCTCTTATGAAATGTCCAGTTTTCTTAGGTGTGTGACCCTGTAGGATCATATAACACTAGCAATGAGTTCTCAACTCATTGATCATAATTGGCTTCTAGCAAAGCGTTATGACTACCTAGTGTCATATGATTGTCTCATCTCGACAACACGACTTTCTCTCAGAGTAAGTACAAATAGATTTCAGGACATTCCCAACACTAATGATCCGAGCAGAAACTGGGTGTGGATGAGAAATGACTCAACACCCACCCCAGGAGGGGGATCTGGAGTAACCAGACCCAATTCGCCACTACCTTCTGCTCCACAGAGACAAGGGCCAAGCGATCTTGCCGAGATCCGTTCGATGTTAAGCCTATTGGTAGATCGAACGAGAAACAACGAGGCAAGCGCAAGGGCCCAAGAGATCGCGAACCGTTCTCTGGCAGCGCAGCTCGAGGAACAAGAGCGGCACCTGAACGCCCGTCTTGAAGAGCTCGCCGGTCAAACCCAAGGGGGCAGCCCAACGCGAACTCCCATAAGTCCTCCACCGTGTACCCGCTTGGACTTCTCCCAGGTAGTAACTCCTCCGGGAACGTCGGGAAATTTCGGTAATACGTCAAATAGCGGCTTCCGCCCTACAATGACCCCTATCGCGATACCGACCCCATTTGGTTCGAGTTTAATGGTCACAGACCCAACCGGATCAAGAAACCAACCATTACCTGGGCCACCACCTTTCCCGAGTGACTCCAACATCCGACCGAGGCAACTAGGAGGTTCTGCCTTCGCCTCGAGCTCGGGACTCCTTAACAGATCAAACTCGGTTCAATTCCGAACGCCCCAGGTCGATCAGACGAGGTCGATCCCAACGATCGATCTCCTCGACCCCATTTTTCCGGAACAAACATCAGGTCAGGCACAAGTCCAGTTCGCACCCACAGAGGCTAAAGCCCAGTTCAACAGTCTGAGCTCGAAAGTTTACATGGCGACGAGCGCGGCTCCTGACATCGATCGAGTGATCGAAGAAACACAACAAACGCCGTTCACAGATCGGATTGCGTTTGCAAGGATCCGAGAGATCAAGAAAACTAAGTTTCCAGAATTCTCTGGGAAATCAGACCCGAAAGCCCACATCAGGGCATTCCGACTAGCGATGGCAAGGGTGTACCTTACCGATGAGGAGAGGGAGCCAGCCTTCTGCAGGCTCTTCGCAGAAAACCTATCAGGCTCTGCCCTAGAATGGTTTGCCGGACTGGAAGAAAGGTCCATTGACAACTTCACCCAGTTCATGACGGCTTTCCTCAAGCAATACTCCGTTTTCATCGAGGAAAAGACTACCGAGGCAGCCCTATTTGGCGTCTCTAAAAAACCCGACGAAACACTTCGCTCGTACATCGACCGATTTAAGGAAATAAAATCCAAAATCGCGAACCCACGAGACGAGGTAGCTATAGAAGCGTTAAGACGGGGACTATGGTTCTCAACCAGATTCCGCGAGGAAATAACAGTCCGCGAACCTCAAACGCTCGATGACGCCCTCCATCGCGCATCGGCCTTTGCTCGCCTCGAGGACGAAACCACGGCCCTCAGGGAAAAACACCGGAAAGAAAGGAACTCGTCGGGCTCGCAGAATTCGAACTCGAAAAAGGATTCCCGTAAATCAGGGAATGTCAACGCGGTCGAGAGCCCAAAGAGCTCGAATAAATTCGAGTTCGACAAGGAAAAATTCTGTGATTTCCACAATAAAAGAGGACACTCGACCGAGGATTGCTAGACTCGAGCTAAAGCAGAGGCTCAAAAACAAGAGTCTGAAAGCAAAAAAGACTCTGAAGTCGAGGAGGAAACTCTGTCCGACAAAAAGGAAAACAAACAGACCAAGGAGTCGAACTCCAAAAAGCACTCTCAAAACAAACGGGAACGGTCAAAAGAGCCGGAATCTCCCGAAACACTCCCTCATGGGTCGCGGAAGCGAGTCGAGTTCATCCTCGGCGAGCTTAACCTGAGCGGCACTCCGGGAGGTTCGGCGCCATCCCCGCCTCCGGCTCCCGCCAAAAGTTTACGCTCAAGAATCAATCTCCCTCGTCTCTGGGGGGGGAGGTGTACGGGCTATACCCCCTAAACGAATCGACTTCATCTTCGGTGGCTCCAAGCTTTGCCGCGACTTGGTCAATTCGATCAAAGCTCTTCAAAGAAGATTCGAGACCGACAGAGGGGGGAAAACCCCAATGTTGGGTCCAGACCACGAAATCATTTTCTACGAGAGCGAGACAAGTAATCTCGACAAACCACACGACGACGCCCTCCTCGTTTGTCTAGTAGTGGGAGATGTCAAACTCTCAAGGATAATGATTGACACAGGAAGTTCGGTAGATGTCCTCTTTTACGACGCATTTAAAAAGATGGACTTCAACGACTCCGAGATTGTGGAAGAAAAGACACCACTAGTAGGTTTCGCTGGCGAAACGACATACTCGATGGGCTCTGTCTTCGCCCCAGTAATTGCTGGAGGAGTTCAGAGAATGACGGAGTTCGTCATAGTAGATCGGCCAGCTCCCTATAACGCAATCCTAGGTCGACCATGGATATACGACATGAAAGCGGTACCATCGACCTACCACCAATGCGTAAAGTTCCCGACTCCCAAAGGGATCAAAACCATTTACGGAAGTCAAAAGATTTCCCGTCATTGCTACATGAACGGATACAAGCAGATCGAGAAATCCCCTGCGTAGCAATTACAGAAAGAGGAGGAGCTCGCCACCATGCAGACCAAAAGGTCGAACGACCCCAGTCAAATAGGGCCCCCAAAGGACCTCACGACTCAGGTCTGCATAGACGAGGCTCATCCCGAAAGACTCGTTGGCATCGGAATCGACCTATCAGAGCCAGTTAAGAACGAACTGGTCTCTTTTCTCAAAAAGAACGTCGACTCCTTCGCCTGGTCTTCAGCAGACATGAAAGGGATCAATATCGACGTAACCAGCCACGAGCTGAATGTCGACCCAACCTACAAACCGGTAAGACAAAAGCGTCGAAAACTAGGTCATGAGCGGGCCAAAGCCATCAATGAAGAGGTCGATCGATTATTAAAAATCGGATCGATCAGAGAGGTCAAGTACCCCGACTGGCTCGCGAACCCCGTGGTGGTTAAGAAAAAGAACGGAAAGTGGAGGGTCTGTATAGACTTCACGGATCTCAACAAAGCATGTCCAAAGGACAGCTTCCCACTTCCCGCACATCGACCGACTGGTCGAGGCCACCGCTGGACATCAGCTGCTATCCTTTATGGACGCGTTCTCAGGGTACAATCAAATATTGATGAACCCTAAATACCAAGAAAAGACTTCGTTCATAACTGATCGAGGCACGTACTGCTACAAAGTCATGCCCTTTGGACTAAAAAACGCGGGAGCAACTTACCAGCGCCTCGTCAACAAGATGTTTTCAGGACTTCTAGGCAAAACCCTGGAAGTCTACATCGATGATATGCTGGTAAAATCTTTCAGGTACGAGGATCACATCCCCCAACTAAAAGAATGCTTTACCATTCTTAATAAGTATGGGATGAAACTCAACCCAGCTAAATGTACCTTCGGGTCCCTTCAGGAGAGTTCCTCGGTTACTTGGTGACCGAAAGAGGGATCGAAGCGAACCCCAAACAGATCGCAACGTTCATAGAGATGAAATCTCCCAGAACAACGCGAGAAGTCCAGCGCCTAACCGGCAAAATAGCTGCTCTGAATCGCTTCATCTCAAGGTCGACTGATAAATGTCTACCCTTCTATCACTTGCTCAAAGCAAACAAAAAGTTCCTTTGGGACGAAAAGTGCGAAGAGGCATTCACTCAGCTCAAAGCTTACTTAAGTGAACCACCCATACTGGCGAAACCAGTAGAAGGAGAACCCCTTTACCTCTACCTAGCTGTCTCGACGGCAGCAGTAAGTGGAGTCCTGGTTCGCGAGGAACAAAATGAACAACGGCCGGTGTACTAAATCAGTAAAACCTTGATCGATGCTGAAACCAGATACCCCGCCATGGAAAACTCGCCTTAGCGCTAGTAACATCGGCTCGGAAACTCCGACCGTATTTTCAATCGCACTCGATCATAGTGATGACCTCTCAGCCACTGAGAACCATCCTTCACAGTCCAAGCCAATCAGGTCGATTGGTCAAATGGGCTATCGAACTTAGCGAGTACGACATTGAATACAAAGCTCGAACATGCCTAAAAGCACAAGTACTGGCAGATTTCATAATCGAGCTCCCTCCGACTATAGAACTCGACCCGACTTCGGCCCAAAGATGGAAACTCTACGTCGATGGAGCTTCCTCAAGACAAGGGTCCGGAGTCGGAGTGAAATTAGTCTCCCCAACGGGTGAAGTACTAGAACAATCGTTTAGATTGGGCTTCGACGCATCGAATAACGAGGCTGAATATGAAGCGTTAATAGCCGGGCTCAGACTCGCGATAGCCATAGGAGCCCGGGAAGTAAACGCCTTCAGCGATTCCCAACTAGTCACGAGCCAATATCATGGCGACTACGAGGCCAAAGACGAACGAACGGAAGCATACCTACGGGTAGTCCATACATTGGCCGAACAGATCGAATTCTTCGATCTAACACGAATCCCACGAGGTGAAAACACCGCAGCCGATGCGCTAGCCGCATTAGCATCGACATCAGATCCTAACCTCAAAAGGATCATACCAGTCTTAGGGATAGAAAAACCAAGCATCGACATAGCTCTCAAAGCTCTGTCCTTGAAAGAGGACGGGCCCGCTATGAAGGACGATGTCAAACACAAAGAGTGTCCCGGAGACGCTAGTAGCGACATCATCGAGATTGATGATGATCTCGATCCTAGAAACACCGTATACGTCGCGAATGTCCCCGACGGACCAATTCAAACCGCATCCACTAGTCAGGGACCTGAGCCTAACAACGACGAAGATTGGAGAACTCCGATCATTCGATACATCACAAACGGCGAAGTTCCCGACGGCAAATGGGAGGCGCGGAAACTTAAAACACAGAGTGCAAGGTACTGTGTCACACAAGGAGAGCTCTTCAAAAGGAGCCTCTCCGGACCTTACCTTAAATGCCTTGACAAAAAGCAAGCCCTAGCCGTGATTACACAAACACATGACGGATCCTGCGGAAGCCATTCCGGAGGACGAGCATTGGCCGTTCGAATCAAAAGGCAAGGCTACTATTGGCCGAAAATGGCCACCGAATGCGAATCTTTCTCCAACAAGTGCGACAAATGCCAAAAGCATGCCCCAATTATCCACCAAGCGTCGGAGAAACTCTCCTCTATCTCATCACCATACCCATTCATGCGATGGGGAATGGACATCGTGGGACCGCTAGTCGCATCTGGCAAAAAGAAAGCCACACACCTGCTGGTGATGACGGACTACTTCACCAAGTGGATTGAAGCAGAGTCGTACCAAAAAATTAAGGACGTTCACGTTAAGGAGTTCGTCTGGCGAAACATCGTTTGACGACATGGACTACCCCACGAGATCGTCACCGATAACGGATCTCAGTTCATATCAAACACGTTCAAAGAGTTCTGCAGAACTTGGAACATAAAGCTGACTTACTCAACGCCACGCTACCCTCAAGGGAACGGGCTAGCAGAAGCAGCTAACAAAGCGATTATGAACGGTCTCAAGAAAAGGCTCAACGAGTGCAAAACAACCTGGAGTGACGAACTCCCAGCCGTACTCTGGGCCTACCGGACCCCCCGCAAATCCACTGGCGAGACTCCCTTCTCGCTATCTTACGGGATCGAGGCGGTAGTACCAGCTGAAATTCTCGTGTCAAGCATTCGCAAGGAAGAATGCCCACGACAAGAGGAACTCAATAACAAGATGATAACTGACGAGCTCGACCTCGTCGACGAAAGAAGGAACCTCGCATTAGCTCGACTCTAGAATTACCAACAAGCCGCAGCTCGCTACTATGATTCCCGAATCAAAACTCGAAGGTTTCAAGTAGGAGAGCTCGTCTTGCGGAAAGTGTTCGACCATAAAAAGGAAGAACACGCTGGAAAATTAGGAGCGAAGTGGGAAGGTCCTTACCAGGTCACCGACGTCGTAAAGGATGGGGTCTACCGACTCAAGTCGGTAGAAACCCAGAAACCCGAACTACGACCTTGGAACATCATCAACCTCAAAAAGTATTTCCACTAGGAGTACATCAACATAATCGAACTACGAAATGGCTTGATCCCCTTAAAAAGGGTACGTAGGCAGCTCCTCGACTTCGAGCGCAGCCGCCCCCCAAAAACAAAGCTCACGCCGAGCTCAACAGCTTCTGACGAAGTTACACCGACTTATCTTTGTGAAATCAAAATAAATCCCTTAATCCAATGCTTCTTTCTGTCGTAAAAGTTAAAATCATCGCAAAATACCTTGTCATAACATTCCCGAAGCGAAAGATATGAAATTATCTCTTCCGAAACGAAGGATATGAAATTATCTCTTCTAAATCAAGGCGATATGAAAATATCCCTTCCGAGCGACCTGAAATGGCCTCTCTAAAAGCTAAGGTGATATGAAATTATCTCTCCCAAAATCAAGCGATATGAAAGTATCCCTTTAGAGCGACCTGAAACGGCCTCTCCAAAAGCTAAAGTGATATGAAATTATCTCCCCTAAAATCAAGCGATATGAAAGTATTCCTTCAGAGCGACCTGAAACGGCCTCTCCAAAAGTTAAAGTGATATGAAATTATCTCTCCTAAAATCAAGCGATATGAAATTATCCTTTCCAAGAGACCTCAGACGGTCTCCCCCAAAATCAAAGTGATATGAAATTATCCCTTCAAAAACAAGCGACCTAGAACGGTCCTCCCGCTTCGAATGAACTGAAATGATCGTCCCAAAGAAAGAGATCCAGAATGATCTCTCCAAAAAAAATATACAATTCTTCTAAAACCTCATACGGATTAAAAGAATCGGGGGGCTACCCCACCCCTCAAGCGAAATAACGAGGTCAAGACAGCTATTCAAGCATGCAACCTCTACACACTCCAAATCGGATCTTTGTAAGTTTACAACGATTCGTTTCCATACTTAATACTTCTCTTTTCGATTCAGCGGTTAAGCATGAATCTTACATTACGAAGTAGTCGCGCCCCAAACCATTCTCGGCAAAGAGCTCGAGCTCAAATGCAACTGACTTAAAAGTTCGCAACGAACCTTCTAAGGCAACACGACAAGTTATCTGCTCGGTTCCTCTAGAGAGGTTCGAACCGCCACAATGGCTCAAATTTTATGTTCAGGCATAAAAACAATGAAATCTATGCTAAGGCATGAAAGATTTAAAAAGCCGTTCATAAAAAAAAAAAAGAGGACATAATGTCCTCGAGTTCGAACAGAAAATTAAAGCCCCCTTGGGCAACCAAAGTCTGAAAAAGAAATTAAAAGCCCCCTCGGGCAACGAAAAGTCTGAATTAAAAAGCCCTCTCGGGCGGAAACAGATGAAAAGGACTAGGATTGCTTGGAAGGAGAGGAAGCCTCGTCTCGATCCCCTGTCTGACCATCGGTCACCCTGTCCTCCTCGAGTTGACCCTCGACCTCATCGCTAACTCGCGAATTAACTCCGGTCGGGAGGTTCGACCCATACTGATCAAGATGAGTAGCCGCCTGGCTTAGGGCGCGCGCAAGGATCACGGAGTCGTCCGACATCACCGGCAAATTAAGCTTGCTGATACTGAAGTCCGACACCGCCACAGCGTTCATCTCCTCCGTGGCCAATCTCTTCTTCTCGGCCAAGTCCATCACCTCCTTGGTCAGGTCCAGTTCGCCAGAGGCGAACTCGGCGATAAGCGCGATATTAGCCAAGGCCTCCTGGAGCCTCATCTCAGCGCTCACGGCGACCTTCCTCCGGCTCTCTTTCGCTGCGATCCCCTCGAGAATCTTGAGATATTCGCCGTTTAGCCCTTTCTTCGCCTCATGGGCTGCCACCTTAACATCAAACTCTCGGTCGGCGAGAACCTTATCCAGATCAGCCTGGCATTGCGCAGCCCGCACGTCTGCAACACGACCTGTCTCAATGGCCGTTCGGCTCGCCTCCTCCGCAACCGAAACCCGAGCCAAAGCACCCTGTAATTGCCCATCCAGGTCGCCCGCCTTCTTCCTTAGCTCCTCTTCCCGAGCCAAGGCCCCCTGAAGCTGCGCTTTCAGGTCGCTGACCATTTTCTTAACGGTGTCAATCTCGCTCACCTGCGGTATCTCTCGCAGCTCGCGCTCGGCCCTAGCCGCAAACCTGTTCGCAGCCTCCAAGGCCTACAAAAAAGAGGGGGTGTGTGAAGAAAGTTAAGCACGAAACAAAACGAAGGGAAGAAATCATTACCTTCCCATAAGCCGCCATCATCTCGGTATAAGTATCACCAAGAGCCATATCCCCAACAGCCGGGAGCTGAACACCCGCCGGCTTAAAATGCCTCAGTAGATAGGCGACACCCGTCGGGTCGTCGGCAATCGGGCATTCCTTCTGGTGCCTAAAGCGCCAGTTGAAAGACCCCGAGGACCCAGAAGAAGCAGGCCTGGCCTCAATGAAGGATTATGAGTTTGTTCAAGGTTTAATTCCCATATTTCAACCTAACACATAATCTTAACAGATCTAGGTTCTTGCAAAACGAATCATAAAACCAACCAAACCTGGATCATTACCTTTCAGATTGCAGCGGATAATTGATGGTAATGATGAGATCAGTTAGAACAGATGAACAACCTGCTCCTCCTTTGGTATCCACACTCTTACAAGCCGGGATGGCTGCTAGACCAAAGAGATGGATCAGAGAGAGACTTAGAGAGAGAGATGAGCTCACGGCCACCAAAAGAAATCGCATGGGATGGTTAATCCCTTAGGGTTTTCGATTTTTTAGCTCTCCCATTAATGGGCCCAAGTCATTAGACTAATGGCTCATTAATCTTTTGGGCCCAAGACACAAATCAGGCAAAAGCCTGTATTTTGTCTGGCCCAATTCTCTGATCTAATACAGTAAATGCCATTGCATCTTACCGTATTAATTCCATTTAACTTTCCCGTTAGCTATGGTGTGTGACCCTTTGGGATCATACAATACTGGTAATAAGTCCTAAACTTATAGATCATGAGCGGGCTCTAGCAAGTCATCATGATCACCCAGTATTTATGACTTATGTCTGATCTCGACATTTATCATACTTTCTAGAGATAGTACAGTAGATTTCAGGACATTCCCAACAATCTCCCACTTGTACTGGAATCCTACATTCCCTAGTCCTTTTGTCTCAATATCTCGATCTGGCATAAGGCAAGATGCGTGTCATCCTTATATAGCCAGACCATGTTCATCGGACCAGATTTGATACTGACAATGCAAACGACTTGGGTAAGTCCGTTTGGGAATGGCCATTCTCTTACCAGCTATCAAATCTCCGATTGGCCTTGAGATATTACCTCCGTTAAACGGCAGGGACAAATCCCATCTTGTTCCATCACTATGAACTACACAATTCATAATGCACCCAACCAAGGTCCGTATAGCTCCCAGTTACGAAACAGCGTTAGACAATGATCAAAGCGTATCACTCCATGTGCAGCCACATGCATGCGAACTCAGGTCTAAGGACTATACTCTATAGTCGTATATGAGAACCTCTTATGACACAGATATTAATATCTTGTAGAGTTCTCATCAGCGGGCCATGTCCGGTCATATGCTCCCCTACATATACCTATGTGTCGACTTTGATGCCGCGCATCTATGACCCCTCGAAACTTGGTCATAAGTCTCAACACAATCTAGTCTCAAGTGGTTGTTGGTGTTCCAATTCAACAACCTTCGACTATGGACACTATGATTTATGTCACTTCGTTAAATATGGGGTTTCAGGATCAAGTCAACTCATGTACTTCGATGACCCATATATAATGACATGAATCATTTTGGAACGATTATTTTATATCACAGTTAAAAATAATCCAGAAATAAAATTTCATTAACATTTAAAATGTTTACATGAACCAATCAAAATAAATAAAACAAAAGCCCTCACAACTCCCACTCAAAAAGAGATTACATTTGAATATCTCTAATTCCTACAGCAGCAGTATGCAACTCGTGCTTAGGTCTCGGGAGTGGCTTTGTCAACGGGTCAGCCACGTTCTCATCAGTGGGAACTCTGCTGACCATCACTTCACCTCTATTCACTATATCACGAATCAGGTGATACCTTCTCATAATGTGTTTGGATTTCTGATGATGTCTCGGTTCCTTGGCTTGAGCAATTGCACCATTGTTTTCACAATACAGTGCTAGAGGCTCAGTGGCATTTGGGAATACACCGAGTTCAATCAAGAAGTTCCTTATCCAAACTCCTTCCTTCGCAGCTTCCGAAGCAGCGATGTATTCAGCTTCAGTTGTGGAATCTGCCACGGTGCTCTGCTTGGAGCTCTTCCAACTTACTGCACCGCCATTCAGACAGAAGATGTAACCAGACTGTGACCGGAAATCATCTTTATCTGTCTGAAAACTTGCATCCGTGAATCCACTGATTTCAAGCACTTCACTTCCTCCGTAAACCAAGAATTTATCCTTAGTATTCCTCAAATACTTCAGGATATTCTTTACGGCAATCCAGTGACTCTCACCTGGATTAGACTGGTACCTACTCGTCATGCTTAGTGCATAAGCAACATCAGGACGAGTACAGATCATGGCATACATGATAGATCCTATAGCCGAAGCATAAGGAATCCTACTCATGCGCTTAAGCTCATCAGGTGTTTTAGGACACTGATCCTTGCTTAGTGTAGCACCATGTATCATTGGCGTGAACCCCTTCTTGGATTTATCCATTCCGAATCGATGCAGGACTTTATCTATATAAGCATCTTGACAAAGTCCAATCAGCTTTTTAGATCTGTCTCTAAAGATTCGGATTCCAAGAACATACGCGGCTTCACCCATGTCCTTCATGGAAAAACAACTTCCCAGCCAGTCTTTAACAGACTTCAGCATTGGAATATCATTTCCAAGAAGCAATATGTCATCGACATATAGGATAAGAAACGCCACTTTGCTCCCACTAGTTTTCTTATACACACATTGTTCCTCTTGGTTTCTGATGAAGTCAAAGTTCTTTATTGCTTCATCAAAACGAAGATTCCAACTCCTCGATGCTTGCTTCAATCCATAAATGGATTTGTGAAGCTTGCATACTTTCCCAGCATTCTTAGGATCAATGTAACCGTCAGGTTGTGTCATATACACATCCTCCTCCAAGATTCCATTCAGGAAGGCGGTTTTCACATCCATTTGCCAAATCTCATAGTCATAATAAGCGGCAGTCGCTAGGAGAATCCGAATTGATTTCATCATGGCCACTGGTGAATAGGTTTCATCATAGTCTACACCATGAATTTGCTTGAAACCTTTTTCCACCAACCTGGCCTTGTAAATCTGGACATTTCCATCCACGTCTATCTTCTTCTTGAAGATCGATTTACACTCGATGGCTTTAGAGCCAGCGGGTAAGTCAACCAGTGAAAACACTCGGTTGACAGACATGGAGTCCATCTCGGATTCAGTGGCTTCACGCCACTTTAAGGAGTCAGGGCCCATCATGGCTTCTTCAAAGTTTGAGGGTTCATCACCGTCAATGATCAAAAGATCATGGCAATTAGTCACAAGGAATCCCTGATATCTATCAGGTTCCTGACGGATCCTTCCGGATCTTCGAACTTCAGGTACTGCAGGTTCAGGTTCTATTACAGCTTCATGTAATTCATCCTGCTGTTCTTCCTCATTAGGTTGAACAGGTTCCTGTCCTTCTTGAATTTCATCAAGTTGTACCTTACTCCCACTATCTTTTCTAGAGAGAAACTCCCTTTCAAGAAAAGTACAATCCCGAGCAACAAAGATTTTGTTCTCGGATCGCAGATAGAAGTAATAAGCCTTGGTATCCCTAGGATAACCAATGAAGTAGCATTTGTCAGATTTTGGTGTAAGCTTGTCTGAGATTAATCTTTTGACATAGGCTTCACAACCCCAAATTCTGAGAAAAGACATTGCTGGAGCTTTTCCAGTCCATATCTCATATGGTGTCTTTGCTACTGCCTTTGATGGCACTCTGTTCAGTGTGAACGTTGCGGTGAGCAAAGCATATCCCCAAAGGGATATAGGAAGGTCTGTGTGACTCATCATGGATCGGACCATATCTAACAATGTCCGATTCCTTCTCTCAGACACACCATTCCACTGAGGTGTTCCAGGAGGTGTGAGTTGGGAGATGATCCCACACTCACTCAGATGATCACGAAATTCTTGGCTCAAGTATTCTCCTCCTCGGTCCGACCGAAGAGCCTTAATACTTTTACCAAGCTGGTTTTGTACTTCATTCTGGAATTCTTTAAACTTTTCAAAGGTTTCCGACTTATGTTTCATCAAGTAGACATATCCATATCTACTGAAATCATCAGTGAATGTAATGAAGTACTGAAAGTTTCCTCTAGCACTTGTGGACATTGGGCCACACACGTCAGTATGTATCAGGCCCAATAGTTCACTGGCCCTTTCTGTGGGTTTATTGAAAGGGGCCCGTGTCATTTTGCCCATTAGGCAAGATTCACATTGCTCACAAGACTCAAAGTCAAATGAGCCCAAGAGTCCATTTGAATGGAGCTTCTTGACGCGTTTCTCACTAATGTGCCCCAAACGACAATGCCAGAGAAACGTTTCATTTTCTTCGTTAGATTTGAACCGTTTTGTATTTATGTTATATACTGGAGCAGATTGATCCAGCATGTACAGCCCATTTATAAGAGGGGCACAGCCATAGAACATATCATTGAGATTAAAGGAACACAATTTATTCTTAATAGAAAAATCAAATCCTTGCAAATCCAACAATGAAACTGAAATGATATTTCTGCTTATAGCAGGTACAAAATAACAATTCTCAAGTTCTAAAATCAATCCAGAAGGTAAAGACAACAAGTAAGTGCCAACGGCCAGTGCTGGAACCTTCGCTCCATTGCCAACCCGCAACTCTACTTGCCCTTGCTTCAACCTTCTACTGTTGCTGAGCGCCTGCATATTAGTACAAATATGAGCCCCACATCCAGTATCTAATACCCAAGTGGTATTATCAGAAGTAGTAGTATTTACTTCAATAACAAAAATACCTGAAGCAGTAGTCTCCAAGGACTTCTTCTTCTTCTTCAGACTTTCCTGGTATTTCTTACAGTCTCTGCGATAATGCCCTGCCTCTTTGCAAAAGTGGCAGATATCAGAAGGCCCAGCTTTAGACAAGGGCTTGGGCTTGGCCTTTTCATTGCTGACTACCTTGCCCTTTCCCTTGTCTGCAGCGGATTTCTTAAAACCCTTGCCCTTCTGCACCATGAGTACAGACGACTCCTTGGCTTTCTTCAGATTAGGTTCTGCAGTCTTGAGCATACCATGTAGCTCAGGCAAAGTCTTTATCAACCCATGCATATTATAGTTCAAAATGAACTGGTCATATGCAGGAGTAAGAGACTGCAGAACGATATCACAAGCAATCTCTTGGCTTATAGGACAGTCGAGCCTAGTCAAATGATCGAGATAACCCATCATTTTCAGAACATGTGGACTCACTGCTGCATCCTTAGCCATTTTACAGTCCAAGAGATTCTTAACAGTTTGGAATCTCTCTGTACGAGCCTGCTCCTGAAACAACGCTTTCAGATTTGCCATCAGCTCCATGGGACAAGTCAGGCCTTCCCACTGCATCTGCAGTTCGGGAGCCATTGTCGCCAACATCAGGCAAATCACGTCATTAGCATCTGAAGAATGCGTATCCCAAGCATTCTTCACATCTTGTGCGGCATTATTCGCAGGTCTAGGAGAGAGAGCTCTTTCAAGGACATAAGCCTTCTTCTCCTGCCTGAGCACAAGTCTCAGGTTCCTGGACCAGTTCAGGAAGTTTGATCCGTTCAGTTTGTCCTTCTCAAGGGCAGACCGGATCGAGAAAGTGTTTTGTGTTGTTGTGCTTGACATAGCTGAAAATATGAGACAATAGAGTTTTAGTTATTTAGTTCATAAAAGAGTAATCTTAAAAACTTATAAGAAAACTCGCATTGCATTCAAAATTTCTTTGTTTAACCTCATAAGAATGCAATGATTCCGAGACCCATGTTCAGCTAAATCCAAAGTGGGCCACTGGCCGTCACCCGGAATTAGCTTTACTTGGTAAGCATACACACAGCTAGTTATATCTCATATAACTCTCGGTTGTGAATTGGACCCGAGGCCCAAATTCACCAGATGTCTCAAGGCCCGGGACTCCCGATGGCCCAGTCAAGGAAACCAATCTCTTACAGCCAAATAATCACTAAAGTCTGGGACTCCCAATGAAATTAGTGACTATATACTACTTTACTTACGCGAAAACAGATACCTCACACTGTAAGCCATATCTGTAATCGAATAAGCGTTAAGTAGCTGACGAGATTGGAAAGACATCCAAGCTTGATATTGTTTTTGAGGATTTTAAGTTTTATTTCCAAAAATAGAAGATTACTATTTTGGGAAACTTTCTTATTTTAGAAACTTTCTAAATTTAGTAACATACTAAAAATAGAAATTTCTAATTTAATATTTTATTAAATATTTTGGGTTGGGTCACAAATTATAGGCCCAATTCTTGGCCCAAGACCATAGAATTCCAGTTGGCCCAATAATTTGACATAACCGAGTCGGTTTATTAATTCTGGTCCAAGACCAAATTAACTATCAAAACCATCGGTTATTTACTAAACCAGACCAGCTCTAAATTATTTGGTCCAACCAAATCAAACTTAGACCAGCCTTCGGTTTAGGTTAAAATTCAATTTTTGAATTTCAATCCGGTTTAACCAGAAATTAAATAATACCATGTATTAAATAATTTCCAGCAAACCGCGATTCGGGTTAACCGCTTGAACCACCAATTAAATTGGATCGGTTCAGTTAAATCCAAAACCGGGAAGAAACACCTAGTGTTTTAGCCAATTTGATTTAACTTGCGGTTTAAGGCTTTAAACACACGATTAACCGCCAATTAAATGGACCGGTTAAATCGGTGTGGTTTGGGCAACGAACTGCGAAGCTCGGTTTAACCGATTGACTATTCGCGGGACGTAAAATTTAATGGGCCAAACGATCGGATCCAAGATCCAACTCGGCCCATCACGCAAGATCACTGGCCCATGATCCATTCGAGACCTAAGCGGTTGCCTTGCGGATCACGCTTGGCCAAGCGATCGATCCACTCGCCATCACGATCGATCATCGATCGGTCATATGGCCATCGATCGCATGCCTTGTCCCGAATGTTCGATCATCAATCGAAGGAACTAGGGCTGATCACACGGCTTATCACATCATCGATCCATGATCGACTAATATGCCGAGGATCATTATCCCATTGTCAGACGATAATCGGCCCAATCAAGTGATCATAACAAGATCATTAGCGATTAGGGTTTAAATGATTTTAATCAATTTTTCATTCCTTAATTGATTCAAAAACCAATAAAAATCATATGATCCAATTTCACAAGAAACCTAATGCCTGGCTCTGATACCACTGAAGGATTATGAGTTTGTTCAAGGTTTAATTCCCATATTTCAACCTAACACATAATCTTAACAGATCTAGGTTCTTGCAAAACGAATCATAAAACCAACCAAACCTGGATCATTACCTTTCAGATTGCAGCGGATAATTGATGGTAATGATGAGATCAGTTAGAACAGATGAACAACCTGCTCCTCCTTTGGTATCCACACTCTTACAAGCCGGGATGGCTGCTAGACCAAAGAGATGGATCAGAGAGAGACTTAGAGAGAGAGATGAGCTCACGGCCACCAAAAGAAATCGCATGGGATGGTTAATCCCTTAGGGTTTTCGATTTTTTAGCTCTCCCATTAATGGGCCCAAGTCATTAGACTAATGGCTCATTAATCTTTTGGGCCCAAGACACAAATCAGGCAAAAGCCTGTATTTTGTCTGGCCCAATTCTCTGATCTAATACAGTAAATGCCATTGCATCTTACCGTATTAATTCCATTTAACTTTCCCGTTAGCTATGGTGTGTGACCCTTTGGGATCATACAATACTGGTAATAAGTCCTAAACTTATAGATCATGAGCGGGCTCTAGCAAGTCATCATGATCACCCAGTATTTATGACTTATGTCTGATCTCGACATTTATCATACTTTCTAGAGATAGTACAGTAGATTTCAGGACATTCCCAACACTCAACACTCTGGCCCGATCTTCTCGAGCTCACCTCTGCGTCAGTCCTTTGACGCTTCGCCGCAGGAGGAGGATCGCCTCAGCTCCGGCCGTTCGACCCTCTCGAACCATTCGACCGAGAGTTGCGCAAGGCAGGCTCTTCAGACGGGGCCCGAACCGGTTCCTCGCTGGCCGGAATAGGAGGTAAATCCTCCGCCCCCACGTTTGCCTCTCCGGACCCTGCGACCACGGGAGAAACCCGAACAGGGTTAGGAGGAGGGATCGAAGGAGGAGGAGGAGGCCCCTCGTCCATGGCAAAAAGGAGGGTGTTGCTCAAGTCGCCAGCCTTCATTTTCTTTGCCAAATCAACGGGATCTTTCCCGTTCCGACGGCTGCTAGATCTTCGCGACATCTTTTCAAGAGAAGGGGTGCTTGCAGTAGAACTATCGTCCGAAACAGGTTGATCTGCAAACGAAACAGATTCGGGTCAGCCCAGCAAACGAAGGGCATATTGCGCGACGATCCCCAGAAAAACTAACTGGAACACTTACTGTCTCCGGTCCGCTCGATAATCCGAAGCGGATCCTGAACGATTCGAGTCGAAGTGGGCTGGTGAGGGAGGCGTGATTCGTCTCGCAAAAGACGAGTTGGTATAGAGGAGGTTGTCGAGCAGCAGGACCTAAAGCAGCTCGGATTCGCTGATCCGTGAAGTTACACCAACGGATATCCCCTCTCTGTAGGCGAGCTATCAAACTCGATGTAGTCGGGTCCAAAGGTAATGACTCAGGAGCCTCTGCAATGAAACCAAAAAGGTCATTAGCAAACAGCTCGATATCAATAAAGGACACCGCGGCAACTAGAGAAACTAGTAAACCTTATAAGCTAACCAACGTTAGCCGCCCATCTTGTCGGGATAACCGAGTAATCAAAATCCTCGACCGAGTGATGATTGATCCTGAAGTAGAAGTATTTACTCTTCCACACATCCCTCGTCGGGATCTCATCAAGGATCTTCCCATGGTGAGGAGAGAGGTAGTAGGTTCCGGGAAAACGAGTGTTATGTTTTACCGAACAAACCCTCATCAACTCCTCGACTCCAAAATCGATGCCTTCCTCGACGGCTCTGACCCCGAGCCCGACGACATACCGAACGAAATTCGGAGTCATCTGGTGAAAGTCCAGTTGGAGCTGAGCTAAAACCCATGAGATAATGCGAGGGATTGGAAAAAACAATCCGCATTTATCGAAATAGGTATAAGAAGCGCAACAATGGCCTTCGACGACAGTTTCCGGGGACATGTCCGGCGATGGGATAAGTATCTCCACCTCCGACGGAAGCTGGCACTTCGCCCTCAACTTCCGTATTTGGTCAACAGTCAAACTGGACGGTGGATGAGGACCAACCGGACCAGCCGTCACAGTAGGACTAGCCCTGGCTGTACTCTTTCGAACCATGGTAGTTTGGAGTATCGATAATTTCTTTCTAGGAAAGAGAGAAAACGAAATCTCCAAAGAGAGAAAATCTCGAAACAACGAAAAAGAAAATATGAGCGAGAGGCAAGAAGAGGATAAAATGGAGGAGAATAAGTTACCTTGACGATTCGCAGTGTGAGCAGTAATGGGAATCGTGCTAGGTAACTTCCCCTTTTAAACTACCTCGTGCTCGAGATCCGTGGGATTTTTGGTATCCCACAATCCCAACCGCTTGATTCGAAATTTGTAAATAATCACGAAAAAAAGATCGAGGCTGTTGTGATCCTTCGGTCACGTGCGATCTCAACCGTCGATATAAAACCTACGGATGGGGCAAAAATAATCATTAGATTTGTCACATCCGAGGCACGCACCTCTTCCCAAGAACGTCCACCGCCCATTAACCTCGACTTCTCGAATTCAATGGGCTGGGGGGCTATTGTTGGTACTGGATTTCCCTCTAGGAAATCCGGCCCATTAACAGACAAGACAGAGGCCCATAATTACGAGCCCGTTCCCGAATCAAAGACAGATAAAAGAGCCGACTCCTTCGATGGGCCCAATCGAAACAAATGCCCTGGCAAGGCCCAGACTATGCCGAAGCCGGAGACAATCGAGCTCGAGCTCGGCAGAAGGTGACGTGGAGATAGAGCAACTCGGTCTTCGCCAGTTCAACTGATCCTCATAAATCTCGGAGATCGTTGCGATGACGAGGCCGAAATATCGGGACGAAGAGATCAGAGTCGAGACTATTTAAGAAGAGAAGTGGAGACCCATTAAAGATATTCCAACCTAGGCTAAGAACACTTCGATTAGATAACTCGATTTTATACTTTGTACTCTCTTCTCGACTGTGTTTGTTCTATCTCGACGATCAATCTCAATAAAGTCTTTGATTCATAGGAAGCTATACCATTTCTATATCCAAAAGTCCAAATCCACGAATACAAATTCTTAGTGTGAATTCCGGATCTCACAATGAGGGGTGATGTGAAAGAAAGCACGGGAGTCGATAATCCATGCAGTGTCATTAGATGCAATGTTTAGGAGACTGCACTCTCCAACAACGTATACATCACTATCTTCTTCTAACACAATGGTTATAGTCTTGTCATCATGCCTCTTTGTTGGATTAAATCGGTTTGGCTTGATGTTATCTATATGTTGATCTTTCTTGAAGAATCGACAATCTGGCTTCTTGTGACCTTCCTTACCACAATAGTAACATGTAAATCTAGGAAGTGACTTTGATTGTCTTCGAGATTGATCCCAACCTCGGCTTCCGTTGTGTCCACGCATTTCGTCTCTACCTCGTCTCTCTATGATATTTGCTGATAGGTCAAGAAATATCCTTATTCTACTGCAAGTGCACAGTTATGCTATTGTAGTATTCAGGGTATCGTATCCACAAGGACTCAAGATTTCACACGATAGATTATGAGTAGTCGAACTAAGCGAAACGAAACAAATTGTGAAGCAGTAAAAAAGACAGCAAGTAAACGAATGAAGTGAGGTGAATGTAAGCAATTAACGAAGGCGTCAGGTTTCGGGAGTTCTCATGCAATCAGGAAATCAGATAACAAACAATCATGATTTAATTTATTGCGTTCCTGAACTAGAATCACAGAAGTATAACTAACCAGCTCTCGCTGCGATAATTATCTATGTCTAACAACCTAGCAAGCCAATTCTCGTTGCGAATCCTAGAGTTCTAAACAAGCATTAATTCCAAGTTCGTTCGTTCACAATTCCTCTAGACCAAATCTCTTTGCGGACAGATAAATTGCTCACCTAAATCCTTTCTAGCTAATTAACCAACTCTCGTTGTGAAAATCAGCCTAATATCATGAAAACTAAATGGCCAGTTCAGATTAAGCATTAAGAACGATTTGGATGAAGAACTAGATGACGAATCCAAATTAGTCAATTACTCTAACATTCCATGAAATCCTTAACGAGAATCCCTAACCTAATGATAGATCTACTCAGACATATCAATCATCACAAAAGACATAGTGGAAATAGATATCATATATAAAACCAAAAGAGAAAGAACAGGGGTTCAAAATCTCCTCTCCCGAGAACAAGACCAGCCCCAAATCTCTTAATCTAATAGAATCATCTGTAGAATCAAACTTAGCCTCAACAATGGCTGAAAAACCTAATTAATAGTCTAAAACACAATTGGGACTTCTTTGTAATTATGAGAAACTTCTGGGCAAAATTGCAAATCTTCAAAGTCTTCATTAAACCAGCGAGAATTCGCCGATCACGATCCGTGTCGACCGACACTGAAGATGTGTCGATCGACACCAGCCTCAGACGATCATATCAATTCCTTGCAACCGGAGGAATGCTCTATAAAGCTCCAGAATGCGCCATAATGTCCAAGTAAGCTCCAAACGTGATAAAACCTGTAAAGTAACTGAAAGAACTCGAAAGACTCTATAGAAGACTCGATTATGTACATATATCATGGCTCAAAACACCTAAAAACCATGATATATCAACTCCCCCATACTTAGCTCTTGCTTGCCCTCAAGCAAATAAAGAACTAAATAAATGGGAAAGAGGTTTGAAAACTCAGAAACTCATTTCGTCCTAGGAACATTCGCATTCACATTCACTTAGTAAGCCACTGAAAACACTACTGCAGAGATCAAGACCACAATATACTTCCCCCACACTTAGCAATTGTCCCAAGTAAACTCCACAATCAGATTAGGATATTCAAGTTCACCACACTAACCTCTGTATACAATTAGGTGCAGTCTCACAGAGGGATTATCGATCAGAGGATACATGGACTCAACTCAGTCAGTACTTGACCACCAAATTGTCGGTTTCTGGTTCCTTTCTTTTCCCTTCTCCCTTAGCACTGATTTTCCCCACTGGGTATCATTTTATTTTTTCTATCAGTGCTCTTCCCTTTTTATTCGGGGTGTAACTTTGGACATGTTTCCATGGATGCACAAGAGGTAATAGGGGTCTCTACCACTCCCGTGACCACTTCGAAGCTACTAGCTTATCCTTAGTTTTAATCTCTTTTTTTCTTTTACTTTCAAAGGAGGGGAAAATCAGGAACCATACTTAGACAGGATCATAGGCTGTGTCAACACATCAAAGGAATCCGATCCAGAGATACCAAGTCCCTAAGTGAAAAAATAAGTCAGGATTAGAGGTGAAGTTAGTGATGCATCCTCTGAATACCTGGTTAGATATGGGTGTCCTTGGTAAGTTGATCCGTTTGGGTTTTCTAATAGTCATAGAGCTGCTGCAAGTCTGTCCAATGGTCACTTAGTTCCTGTTCCAGCGAAAAATTTCCTCGAAAAATCATAGTTTCATACACATTTTGACTCAATAAAACATTTAAAAACAAAGGACTGACACTAAGAAAACAGAATACAATGTCAGTAACCACCTCCCCCACACTTGAATAACACTGTCCCCAGTGTTACCGAGTCTAGAGTATGTAAAATTGGGTCAAAACTTGTGAGAATTTTTGACCTTCTGTCGCAAATGGTGTCGACCGACACACAGCTTGAATTGATCGATTCGAAGCTTAGGTCGACCCATGGTTTGGCGTGTACCAGATCGATCGCCACAAAATTCGTCTTGTGTCGACCGACACAAAGACTGACTCGGTCGACACGCTGCGCGTATTTCAGTACCAACGCCACAGACTTGAACAGGTTCCGAGTTAGTTGTGTTAGTCACACAATTTCTCCATCGTCAACACTGTCAGATCACTCAGAAGCAAGTTAAAAGCAACAAGATAGATATAACAGAGTTCCACAAAGTTCAACCCAAAAGAAACATGACAAACTGACTCAAAAAAATCAAAGCTGACTCAAGAAAAATGAAAAGAGAGAGGAAAAACAAACTCAGGGAAATACTAAGATCACGGAGGAACTAAAAATTGGAATCGTCATCATCTGCCCCTGGTGGTGTAGGTGATCTCTGACGTCTGCGACCGTGAGAAGGACAAGCGCAGGTGCAGCTGAAAGCTCTAGCAATCCCACCCCAAAGCGATCGAACTGTGTCTACTAGGTACTTCATGTGTGGATCTGCATCGTAGCCAGGAAGTGGTGGAGGAGCATCCAGTGGAAGAACCCAATGCGGATGCGGATGTGGACCCCCAGAAGGGTCAGGAACAGGCTCGTTCTCGGCATGAGTAAGAGCAACCTGGGAAGAAGCTCCTCTGCGGGAACGAGCAGGAGGTGCCCGTCTCTCGACTCTCGGATCAGGTCTGAAATACAAGTCATTTTGTGTATCTATCAATAGCGGGGCATGTCGTAGGTCAACAGTGCGCTCCTCCATGCCATCTCTGTAGCACCAAACCAAATCTAGCTTCAGCCAGCCTGCGCTCAACAAATGTAACTCATCGATCTCAGGGAAAGATTGCTCGCATCTATACTCGTGAAGTGGTATCCTGAAATGCTGAAATATCGGTGTCAGAAGACTGCCCACTGACTCTGTCTTGCTTTCTCCAGTACCTCTGAATTGTTTCGCTTGCAGCGAGACCAAATGCTCTGGAAACACTGCACCCAGGTTGGTCCTCTCATAGGGACCTTCCTCTCTATACTCATGAGAGCACAAATGTCCCACTACTTGATGAAGTAGTACCAGATCCTGCATCCTCATCTTGTTTGGCTCCATCTTGCACAAGAGAGTAGTAACCACAACCCGTACGACATACCTCAGGACCGGATGTCGTATGTCCTTCATCTTCGTATCCTTGGAGAAATAGGGTGTAGAACCGAAGTTACCCCAGAACGTCTCAAGATTAGGAAAGCCCTCTGGGAGCTTAGCTCGTGTGTAGCCTTTCTTGAACCCATAGATAGCACAGAGGTCTCGCAGTGGTAGTATGTATCTCTTGCCATGTACCATGAAGGATCAGCGAATCTTGGATCGATCGACCCTTTTTTCTCCGTGTCGATCGATTCATAACCTGTGTCGATCGACACAATGCATTCCTGTCGCTAACTTCCTTGTAAAGACTCAAGAAAAGCAAAAAACGAAAAAAATTAGACTAAAAACCCATATGTACAGACTCACCAGTGGGTTGCCTCCCACTTTGCGCTTGTTTTAAGTCATTAGCTTGACTGTGGCAGATGGTCAGATGTCAGGTGGTTTCGCTAATGGCAGAGCATGCCTTCGCGGAATTCTCTTCATCCATGGTGGCATATATGCATCGTGTGCGTGAGACTGACCGGGGAACTTGGGAATGAAGGCAAATTCAGGTGGAACATTTCGTTTCCTGACTCTATTCCCTGCAAAATCAGCATCAGAGTTAGCATACTTAAGGTTAGAGAATGCATACCTTGCTTGATCAGAAGTGGCTTAGGTGTGATGTTTGGAGCTTTCTTCTTAAGAGAAGGTACAGGCTTTGAAGATGTTAGAGCAGGCTCAGCTTGAACCGCCATCTTCTCCTCTCCAATCTCAGTCTCTGGTTCTATCTCAACAGTAAAGCTTTGTCCATCAATGGTGGATCTCTGCAGTCTATCCATCTTAAACTGCAAAGGCTTATCTCCCAGGTGGAGATCAATCAAACCATGTTGCACATTAATTACAGCTCCTGCAGTGGCTAAAAAGAATCTACCGAGTAGTAGAGGATCATCAAGCTCAATCTCATACTTCAGCACCACAAAGTCCGTTGGAATCAAGTAATCTCCAACTCTGAGAGGGATGTTCTCAAGAACTCCTTCTGGATACCTCTTTGATCGATCAGCTAGGACAAGGGAGATCTTATGGGCTGAAAGTTCAGCAGTCCTAATCTCACAGCCACGGAGTACGGCATGAGATTCACACTTGAGCCAAGATCACACAACGACCTCTTAAATCTGTCTCTGTAGATAGAACAGTCCAACACAAAACTCCTTGGATCCTTTAGTTTCTTAGGAATCTTACCATGAATCACGGCATTGCATACTTCAGAGACCATCAAGACACCTTCTTCTTCAGCCATGTTACTAGAAATAATATCTGTAAGACATCTCGTCACCATAGGAATGGTCTTATTAGCATCAATCAATGGAACTTCAGTTAGCTTATCTCTCATTATCTTCTTGTACTTTTCCAACTGAATCTCCTGCTTAGACCTCCTGGGGAAAGGAATCTTCGGTTTGTAGGCCTTGTCCTTAGCAGTATTCGGTTTCTCTGTGCAAATTGGCTGCTCACGCCCATATTGTCGATCGACACTAAAGTAATTTCGATCGACATTAACACGATTCAAATCGACCTTGATGTCGGGGTGGATCGATTTTGGTCCGTCACGAAAATTCGAAAGTGGTGTCGACCGACACGGATGTGTGTCGATCGACACAGAACATATAATTTGAAATTCACTCAAATTCTTCAGCTCTGAAGTCTCTAAATCATCTTTCTGATCAGGTTCATCCTCCACTAAAACCGCTTTAACAAATTCCGTCCGAGACATGGTCATCTTCCCCTTAATGTTTGTCTCAGCTAGCGTCATCCGATTGTCCAGATTATCAACTCTGCTTGTCAAAGCCTCCAACTTTCCACTTAGATCTTGATACATAGAGTCTATCTTTCCATTCAGATCTCATGTCATCTTATTATGTCCAAGAAGCAACTGCTCAAGCATGGACTCAATCTTTGTCTGCTCATTAGTTGGAGAAACTTGGTGAGGTGAAAAACCACTGTCCTTTGACCTTGGTGTGTAACCAGAAGTCTGCCTCTGCTGATATCCATATCTTTGATTCTGATAAGTAGCTCCAACAATGAAATTGACATCCTCTAACTCATCAACTGGTCCATAAGTCTTTGTATCTGCAGCAAATGGACATTCTTCTTCCCAAGTAGAAGACTATGAACAAAATCAATCTTATCCCTCATCTCAGCTATCTGTGAGCTATCAGCTTTTCCACCATTCTTTAGTCTCTGCATGTCAGCATTCTTGACACTATTGCTAGTGACCAAGTTATCAATGAGTTCCCTGGCTTCTTCTGGGGACTTAGTGTAGAAGTTCTCATTGCTTGCAGCATCCAAAGCCCTCTGATACCACATATCAAATCCTCTGAAAAAGATACATAACAGCTGCACCTCAGAGAAACCATGGTGTGGACAATCTCTTTGGTAATTATTAAATCTCACCCAAGCAGTTTTAAAAGGCTCTGCAGATGCTTGCTTGAAGGTCAATAGCTCCTCTCTAAGCTGATCGGATCTATCATCATCATAAAAGTGTCGAAGAAATCCCCTCTTTACTGCATCCCAAGTGGTCAAAGATCCTGGTGGTAGTTGTTTGAACCAGTTAGTTGCTTCTCCGTTGAGATAAAAATGGGAAGAGCTTGCAGAAAAGATAATCAATCATATGAGACTCCTTCAGCCTTAATACTGCTAGCCAATTCCTCAAAGGTCTCTATATGATCCATAGGATACTCGCTAGAGAGACCATGCAACTGATGCTGCCCAACGAAAGCGTAGTACTCTGGCTTCAGCTCAAATTCAGCTCTGGTAAATGGAGGTGGTCAAATCGCAGACCGATTAGCATATAACTGATCTGGTCTGTTATAGTCAGCAAGTGTCTTCTTGTGACCAGCTTCTTGTTGTGCATGTTCCGCGCCCACGGCAACATCTGGCACGATGGGGTTTCCTTCCCCATCCAGTTTATGACCATTTGCGTTGCATATATAACCCTCCTGGTCTCGTAAAATGTCGTTTTCCCCACGAATCAGAATCACAGGTTCCATAGAAAAGATCCTGCTAAGTTGTCCAAGCGCTTTGGTATCACTGGTCGCGTCCGGTGTCGATCGATTCAAGAAGAGTGTCGATCGACACTATACGATTCCTGCAACACCAAACAAACAAGAACGTGAGTAAAACAACAAAAATTAAAAATACTTAGTTTAAATTCTAATACTGAATCTATCGGTGAACTCAAATGAGTCCCCGGCAACGGCGCCAAAAACTTGATAGGTCAAGAAATATCCCTATTCTACTGCAAGTGCACAGTTATGCTATTGTAGTATTCAGAGTATCGTATCCACAAGGACTCAAGATTTCACACGATAGATTATGAGTAGTCGAACTAAGCTAAGCGAAACAAATTGTAATGCAGTAAACAAGACAGCAAGTAAACGAATGAATTGAGGTGAATGTAAGCAATTAACGAAGGCTTTAGGTTTCGGGAGTTCTCATGCAATCAGGAAATCAAATAACAAACAATCAGGATTCAATCTATTGCGTTCTTGAACTAGAATCACAGAAGTATAACTAACCAGCTCTCGCTGCGATAATTATCTATGTCTAACAACCTAGCAAGCCAATTCTCGTTGCGAATCCTAGAGTTCTAAACATGCATTAATTCCAAGTTCCTTCGTTCACAATTCCTCTAGACCAAATATCTTTGTGAACAGATAAATTGCTCACCTAAATCGTTTTCTAGTTAATTATCTAACTCCCGTTGTAAAAATCAACCTAATATCAGTAATCTAAATGGGCAGTTCAGATTAAACATTAAGAACGATTTAGATGAAGAACTAGATGACGAATCTATATTAGTCAATTACTCTAACATTCCATGAAATCTTTAACGAGAATCCTTAACCTAACGATAGATCTACTCAGACATATCAATCATCACAAAAGACATAGTCGAAATAGATATCATATATAAAACCAAAAGAGTAAGAACAGGGGTTCGAAATCTCCTCTCCCGAGAACAAGACCAGCCCCAAATCTCCTAATCTAATAGAATAATCTATAGAATCAAACTTAACCTCAACAATGGCTGAAAACCCTAATTAATAGTCTAAAACACGATTGGGACTTCTTTGTGATTATGAGAAATTTCTGGGCTAAATGCAAATCTTCAAAGTATTCAGTAAACCAGCGAGAATTCGCTGATCACGATCCATGTCAACCGACACTGAAGATGTGTCGATCGACACCAGCCTCATTGCAACAGCAGGAATGCTCTATAAAGCTCCAGAATGCGCCATAATGTCCAAGTAAGCTCCAAACGTGATAAAACATGTAAAGTAACTGAAAGGACTCGGAAGACTCTATAGAAGACTCGATTATGTACATATATCATGGCTCAAAACACCTAAAAACCATGACATATCATTTGCCTCAGAAAGAGTGCTTAAATCTCTTTCTTTCCTTCTAGTTTCTTCGTTTATAAGGCTATCACTGACGGTATCCATGGTAAGCTTTCCTTCAGGCACGGAGTTACCGAGAGTGACAACTAGTGTGTCCCAACTCTCTGGAAGAGAACTAAGGAGTATAAGGGCTTGCATTTCGTCTTCGACCTTCATGTCAACCTTGTTTAGTTGATTTACGAGCCCCTTAAAATTGTTCAAGTGCTCTATCATACTTTGACCATCCTTATACTCCAACTTTACCAACCGTCTAACAAGGAGAGCCTTGTTTCGAGGTGTTTTCTTTTGAATCATGGATTCAAGTTTTGTCCATAACTCAAAAGCATTTGTATAAGTAGAGACATGTTCGAAAAGAGATCGATCGATGTACTTACGTATTACAGCGACCGCTTTTCGATTCAAAACCTCTCATGCCTTGTCATCCTTTTCTTCCGGCTTGTCCTTCATGATGATGGGTTCATACAAATCCTTACAATAAAGATGATCTTCCATCATCAGTTTCCAGTACGAGTAGTTGTCTATAGTAAGCTTGAATATATTACCTTCAAAGATAACGGTAGCCTCCATCTTGATACGCCCGAAATATTGTTGTTACAAGCGAACCTGGCTCCGATACCAGCTGTTGGGAAAATTTTCCCAATAGTAATCTTTCGTGTGATGAAGATGGGAAATAGACAACTATGATTTAAAAGAAATAAATCTTTTATTAGGAAAGGGATTTACAAGAGTAGCTTTTGTAGTGAACACTCTTACATGATTCTTCTTGGATGGGTTCTTCTTAGGTGAATGTTACAAATGACATCACTTACCTCTATTTATACTAGTGGTGTCTAAGATGTCAGCTTCTTCTAGAATATTCTACAAATATCATCCTAATTAAGATACCTCCACTATTCTAAAACATTCTCTAACTCTTATCATTTAATCTAGATAATTTCTATCTTAATTCTACAATATTTCATAACTCTCATATTTGATAAATTTAGATAATTTTTCTTCTTCTTTCTTCTAGATTTTTCTGTATTCCTTTTGGGCTATTGGAGGAAACATCCAACATTATATCATGGTCTTGCTACAGGAACTCCAAGGAATGAAAAGGGTTACGCAAAGAGTGCTGCTTCATAGTTCTTAAAAAAAAAGAAGTGGAAGCTTACGTATTTTTTGTTTTGAGCAAAGTGGAAGCTTACGTATTAAATTTATTTTTCGTATAAGGAGATCTTCCAGTTGTACACAGAATGAGTCAGATGAGGCATTCTCATTTTGGGATCACCGTAGGTAATCCTTATATTTAAACTTGAAAATGAAATATAAGGATAATCTCTAGATTTAATTTTTTTCTCATAAATGAATTAATTTATTATTATTCTTTTCTACATTCTCAAATTCATAAATCTATTATATTATATAAAATTAGTATGATTCGCTCGTATTATGTGCAAGCATAAATATTATTAAACATATTTTTTTTAAAAAATAAAAAAATTATCAAATAAATTTAATATACATTATATATATTACATATATATTATATTTAATAAAATATTTTATAATTTATTATAAAAATAATAAAATAAACTGTAACTAAATATTTTATGTATAAAATAAATACATAAGTATCATATTTAAATAATTGATCATTTATATATAAATTCAAAATTTATATAAATATTACGAATTTACAATATAAAATTCAAAAATAATATTTAAAACTATTCATAAATGTTTTATATTTATCAAATTTTTATTGAAGGTTATGTATATCTCTAAAATAAAAGTTAAAAAAAAATATTTATCATTTTATCTTAATCTTTTATTTTTAGTCAAGGTTATGTATATCTTCAAATAAAATTTACAAATATTTTATATTTATCATCTATTTTTTTATCTAAGGTTATGTATATCTGCATAATAAATAAAAAACATAATAAAACTATCAATATAAATTAAGGTTAACACAATAATTAACCTAATTTCATTAATGGTAAATTAGTAATTAGCTATTTTGATAGTGAATATAAAGCCACAAACATTTCTCAATTAATATAAAGATAAATTAAGTTTTAAATAGAAAATTTGATTGAAAATCTAACTAATTATATTATTTCTAGTAAAATAAATTAAAACCTCTTATCAAGTAATATTTTGTTTTATTTAATTTTGAAATTTAATTACCTTAATTTTTATATTTATTTACTGAGTTTTTGTATTTTTATTTTTAATTATGTTCAATAAAATATCATTGATATAAATTAACATGTAATAAATACAAATTTAATTATAACTTAGTATAATTTTTTGGGTTTGCTGATTTGAACTTCGAAATCTTTTGTATTAAAAACAGGGGAAGTATTACTGGTAAATTACAAAAGGACAACATATGAAACCGAAACCAAATAACAATATTATCTGATAAAAGGATACACAGGATATACAAGTCAAGTAGCACAACAACAGCTCCAGAGGAAACGTTGGAAGAGCAAAACTCGCCGATGCTCGACGATAAGCGGATAACCAAGGAAGGAGAAAAACTCCAATAAAAAAGACTAATGAATTATGGAAATCGATAATTGTATTTATGAGGTACACTATTGTTATATACAAGAGTATGAGAAGCTTTTAAGGAAAGCACAATATTGACAATTGCATATACATGATATGATGAACGATGGAAGAGTATTTCCATATATTCTATCACACCCCCTCAAGATAGACAGCCGGGAGATAGTCCAATCTTGACAGTGAAGTTGTGAAACTGAGTTCTTGGCAGCGCTTTTGTTAGAACGTCCGCGAGCTTGTCGGCCGAGCTAACATGACTGACCCGTAGTTGACCGCTCTGTACGAATTGACGAACAAAATGATAATCCAATGCAATGTGATTCATACGAGAATGAAACACCGGGTTTGCTGCCAAGTAAGTCGCACCAATATTGTCGCAATAAATAACAGGTTTTGTGATGACATTGATATCGAGTTCCTGCAGCAGCGAAGAAATCCAGCACAGTTCGGAAATTGTTGACGCAAGCGAGCGATATTCAGCTTCGGTGGATGAACAAGCAACTCCTGTTTGTTTCTTGGATGACCAAGCTATTGGATGACTGCCAAGATAAACTATATAGGCTCCTGTCGAGGTGTAATCATCTTTGTTTACAGCCCAATCAGCGTCCGTGAAAGCATGGAGGTCTGGCTTGTTGGTGGAGCGGAGGGTAATACCATGCGACATGGTTCTCGAGAGATAGCGAAGGAGACGCTTAACTGCAGACCAATGTTCTGTCCTTAGTTGATGCATTAATTGGGAGAGTTTATTGACTGTGAAGGAGATATCGGGCCGAGTGAGAGAGAGATAATGCAGACTGCCCACCATAGTCCGATACTCTGTTGGATCCGTGAGAGCATTGCCCGAGACCAAAGTGAGGGCTGAAGTTGTACACATCGGTGTATCTACAGATTTAGCATTGGTCATGTTCGCCTTGGCTAGAAGATCTGCAACATAACGACGTTGTGAGAGATGTAATCCTGTTGCGGTCCGGTGTACTTCAATTTTTAAGAAATACGATAAATCACCCAAGTCTTTAAGAGAAAAACGTTGAGAGAGGGAAGTAATA
Source organism: Orychophragmus violaceus (assembly GCA_030180135.1). Lineage (NCBI taxonomy): Eukaryota > Viridiplantae > Streptophyta > Magnoliopsida > Brassicales > Brassicaceae > Orychophragmus > Orychophragmus violaceus. The sequence continues at coordinate 27,411,760 of CM058238.1, forward strand.
AACCGGGATATTTGAGATGTGTTGTTGCCCGTAATGATGATGTCGTCCACGTAAACCAGCATGTAAATCAAGACATTGTCACAGTTGTATATGAATAAGGACGCATCAGCGATCGAGTTCTTGAATCCCATGTGAATAAGAGACATTCAGAGCTCGTTGTACCACGCTCTAGGGGCTTGTTTGAGTCCGTATATCGCCTTGAGGAGTCTACAGATAGCATGTGGGTTATCTTTGTCTCGATAGCCCGGTGGTTGTATCATGTAGACCTCTTCTTGAAGATGACCTTGTAGGAAGGCATTGTTGACATCGAGCTGTTTTAGTGACCAGCCATGTGTTACTACTGTGCTTAAGGTGGTGCGGATGGTGGCTGGTTTAACAACAGGACTGAATGTATCTTGATAATCTACACCAGGTCGCTGATTATAACCCTTTGCCACCAGCCGCGCTTTGTATCGATCGATAGTCCCGTCGGGCTTCCGTTTAATAGTGAACACCCACCTGCATCCAACAACATTTTTCACATTAGTTTTGTTAACTAGATCCCATGTATGATTTCTTAGCTGAGAGTTTATTTCTTCTGTCACGACATGTCTCCAGTTATCACTGCGAAGAGCCTCGGCCACTGTTGTGGGTATGGTCGCTGATGTTGTCGTTGTCGTTGTATGTAAGTTGAGCTTTTGGACTGGTTGTCGCTCCGGAGTGCTCTTCCGTGTTACTGCCGGTTGAGGAAGCTGCTCGATAGGTTGTGGAGCCGTCGACAATGACTGAGTTTTATTCACTGCAGGAGGATGTTGTGTTGATGCTTGTGAGGCAGGAGAGTCAGAGTTTGAGGACGAGTGTGTTGAATCCGGTGCTGGGAGAATGGGTTCAACAGACGGTGATTCAGCAGGGGTTGCGGCAGAAATGGTTTCTGCAGGTCCTGTTGCAGCAGGTGATGTGGTCGTCGATGGTAGAGCTACTGGTACTCTCGGTGGTTGAGGAACAACCGTGACTACCGGCAGGAAGGATGGTGTCACAATGTCTTCATTGGACGAGAGATCAGTGACTTCTGTGACTGTTTTAACAGCAAATGGAAAAACAGTCTCATGTAAAACAACATGTCTAGATGTACATATTCGAGAGGTAGTTCTATCAAGACAGAAGTATGCACTTTGCGTAATAGAGTAATGAAAAAACACATAAGGTGTTGATCTTGCATCTAGCTTATGTGAAGTATAAGGCTTTAGCCATGGAAAACATAAACACCCGAACACACACAATTTCTGATAATTCGGGTTAATGCCATGTAAAATCTGAAAAGGCGACTGAAAACTCAGTGTGTGATGGCATACGGTTTATTAAATAGACGGCCACACCAAACGCATAAGTCCAGTAAGACTTAGGCATCGAAGCATGGGACATGCGCTAAGCTCGTCTCAACGATATGTCGGTGACGACGCTCAGCTATACCATTATGCTCGGGCGTATGTGGTGGGCTCGTCATATGCGATATACCGTGACTAGAGAGGAACGTCCGAAGACCAATGTATTCACCCCCATTGTCCGTGTACAGAGTTCGTAACTTGGTTTGAAATCGATTTTCAACCAAGTTTTTGAATGTTGTAGAAACAGTGAAAACTTGCGATTTTTGCTTCAAGGGATGTAGCCATGTATACCGAGTAAAGTGATCGACAAAGATAACGTAGTATTTAAAACCATCAACTGAAATTAGTGGCGATGTACAAACATCGGAAAACACAATATCTAATGGTTTTGAAGAAGACAAAGTAGAAGTAGTGAATGGTAACTTATGCATTTTATTAATTGAGCAAGCAGTGCAAGGCTGAGCCAGCAAAACATTGGAAGAAATAGGTAAATGAAAAGTAGAAACTAGTTTTTGAAGAATAGGAAAAGCAGGTGTCCTAAGCGAGAATTCCAATCAGACAGAGATGTTTTAGTAGTAGAAGCAAAAGCAAGAGATGGTGATGTATAATATGTCGACGTGGGCCACTTAGATGTCCCATCTTTAGGCGTGCCTTCCAGACGAAGAGCTCCCGTTTGTAAATCTCTGACCTGGAAATATGTCGGTGTAAATGTAACAGCCACACTATTAGTTTTACACAGTTGGAAAACATAGATGAGATTTTTATCTAGCGAGGGCACACATAAGACATTGTTAAGGAAAAAAGGACGAGTATATGAGGGTAAAGAGAAAAAACCCGAGTGCGTAATTGGTAATGCAGAGCCATCACCAATAGCACATCATCACTGCCACCATATGGACTGTGCGCCGAGAAGTTTTTGAGGCCCGAGTCTACCAGCCATGTTGACGAGTCAGAGAGCATCGCCATGTTAGCTCTAGGCTGCCACGGTTGAAAATCAGACTGTTTTTGTTGCCATGTCGGACCATTTGCTTGATGCTTCGAGAACTGTGGAGTCCATGTCGGTGCACTTGAAGATCATCGGATGATGCGAAATTCAGGAAAAAACCTGGCACTATGTCCCTGCACACCACACGCTTGACACTTACCGAGATAACAATTGTTGTAGCGTAGCTGGCTATTGTTGTTGTAACCAGAGAATCGTTGCTGAGAGTTCCCATAATTGTTGTTGCGAGCATTATTGTTGTTCGTCATGTGTTGCTGTCGAGGACGAGTATCAGTAGCATTAGCCACTATGGGAGCAACAGAGACTGGATCATTGCAGAGGATCATCGCTTCTCTGTTTAAGAGACGTTTATACAGCTAAGTTTACTAGATCGGGTTGTCACGACCATTAATAGCATCTATCTCCGGCTTATAATCCTCTCCTAATCCAACAAGAATCTGTTCGGTGAAGTCTTCAGGGTCAAGAGGCTTACCAAACAAGGCAATATCATCGGATTTTTCTTTCATCAGGCGCAGGTACTCGCTTATCGACTTGGTTCCTTTAACATAAGTCTTGAGTTGATATTTTAGTTGCCGTATATGACCACGACTTGGATTCCCTAAAGCTGCAGCCAGACCATCCCAAACCTCTTTTGTTGTTGTGGCAGTGGAGACAAGCGATTGAACTGGTTGGGAAATTGCACCGATCATTGCACTAAAGAGAAGCCTGTCTTGACAACGCCATCCTTGATACGCCGGATTTTGTTGTGAGACACCATTGACATAGATGGTTTGTGCAGGTACAATCGTAGACTCCTCGACGAAGTGTTGCAGTTTGTGTCCTTCTAGCAATACACGAACTTGGCACTTCCACATAAGATAGTTGAGCGTAGTGAGCTTCGTGACATTTGACATGTTCACAGACAGCAAGGTGCTCTACGGATCTTGTGTATTGAATACATAGGTTCTCTCAGCCGTGGAGTCAGAAGTCATGGTGAAGAAGAAGAAACGAGTTTATGAGTGAAAGAAGAAGACTTTGCGAGAAACAGAGAAAAAGAAGAAGAAGAATAAGAGGCGGCTTAGACGTTAAAAGGCTCATATCTCTTATATATTACTAGTGATCCCTTCCAACTACTGATGTGGGACTTATGTCCTTAATACGTCCCTTCGAGATAATGGTTCTTTGAAAATTAATCTCAGAATGTTCGGACTTGGATCGACGACACAAATTTGGGTCTGGCTTGTCGATGGTTGGACCAACTTTGGGTCGGATCGGGTTGGACTGGTGTAGATCGGACTCTGATACCATAATGAATTATGGAAATCGATAATTGTATTCATGAGGTACACTATTGTTATATACAAGAGTATGAGAAACATCTAAGGAAAACACAATATTGACAATTGAATATACAAGATATGACGAACGTTGGAAGAGTATTTCCATATTTCTATTAAAGACAACTCTACTTATAGCAAAAGAGCCAGCAGAATCAAAGGGAGAGGACCACCAAACCTGACTACACCACCAAAACAAAGTGAGTAAGCCCTCGTGGTACAAAACAAAAGCCACACAGCAACCACAGACGAAAGGACAACGAGATGGCAGCATCGGAAAGAGAAGCAGAAGAAAAAATGTCTAAAAAAGAAATGAGGGTACATGACCACCCACATTAAGACTTTAACACTGCAAGAAAATCCTCTGAATCAGAACACTAATAAAGAAGAAGCTTCGAACAGTAACCTCGAAGCCTAGAACCCACCGCCTCTTATTACAAAATTTTGATCTAATCCAAATAACCGGGTTACGATCAAAGGGGTCCGAACTAACGAGGTGAAAATAAACTTTAAGTGAGGTCGGAAACTGTTCTATTAATAATAAAGCCAAAGTCGAGCAATGAAAATGAAAGATGAGTTGGGAGTCCGTCAATTGACGTGCTCCCTAAATGTTGCTCGGGCTCGTAGCTTTATAAATGTAGCTCGGAGCCTTCACAAGTTACAAGATGCCAAAAAATAAAGAGTGAAGGGTCTATTTATAGCGTGGAAGGGATGACTTTTGCTGGGCCGTTTGACTCCTTAGTGAGCTCGTTTGTTGGGCCAAAATTTTCTGATGAGGTGGCAAGATTTCCAACGGACTTATGGATGGGTGTTAAATCCATATCTAACAATTAGTACCCCCCAAGTTCTGCAGTCTTCGGCTTGGGTCGGAGTCGGCGAATTTCTTTGAGCATTTAAGTCATGCGGAAATCGGGTTGGCTCGTCTGGTGGATCGGCGCCATTCGGTCCGTTAATTTCTTTCGTGACTTTAGGGGAATGAAAGGATGTGAACCACGGACGGCGCGATTTTTTCGTGTTTCTATAAAAACCCCTTTTCCGAGCCTTCTTCTCTTCAGTTCCCGTCGTCCTTCTCAGGTAATCGTTTTCCTCCGAAGACTTTTCTCCGTATCTGTTTTTATAGTTGTTGTGTTATGTCGCTTTGTTTTTTGGGTTCATTATCATGCAAGTAGATTCTAGTTACCATTCCTCTACGAGTAGTGGCGGCCTTGATTCCTCCAAGTTATCAGACAAAATTCTTGTCGAATCTATGTCGATTGAAGGAGACGGAGAATTTTTCAAATCGTGTGCCGGTGGAAACCTCGTCGATTTTGTGTTGAATCTGTTGCGATGAATCCTACAGATTGCCGACCGTTCGCTGATGCTTCTCTTTCCCCGTCTTTAGAGAGGGGAATTTAAATTTGCCTGGTGGCGAGAGTCGGAGAAATGAGAGAGAGCGAAATCCCGGCGGTGGCGACTAGTTAGGTCATTAAAGTGAGGGTGCTAAGATTGCTGATTCGAGAGATCACTCGAGGCATAGTGCAGCCGCTTCTGGTAATCGCTCTCGAATAATTTCTTTAGGGGGGGGGAGAAGAAGAGATCGAAGGAGGAGGCAGAGGAAGAAGGTATGACAGAAGAAGGGAAGACGACGAAAGTGAAGGTTGTTGTTCCTCGGGCGATTCGTTCGTTTGTTTGTGAACAACTTTCTCTGGATAATATCCGGCAGAATTGTTCCAGTGTCTCTGGACTTGAGCTTTGTCTGCCGACCTTGTGCGAGCGACTTTGGGATGCTCCCCCTGGGTGGATTTGCATGTACGAGTGTTGGTTTACCGAGTGTCATCTACTTTTCCCTCTTCCCAAAATCTTGGTTGAGTATTGCGAGGCAAGGAATATAGCCATCTCTCAGCTTTTCCTTGTTGTCATTCGTAACATGTTGGGTGTTTTGATCATGGCGGTTGATACTGGTGTTGATATACCCACTTGCTTTTTCGAGGAGCTGACGTCGATCTTAACCAATTGGGGGATGTCCATGACTTTTACGTGCGGTTTAGGCTTGGTCATTTTTTGAAGGTCATGTCTGCTCCCCCATACAAGACTTCTGATTGGCAGGACCATTACTTCTTTGCGCGTGTTAATAGCACACTAACATTTGATACGAGCACGGTTTTCAGATCAGCCTCGAACTATGAGGGTTCACAGTGCGATAGATTGGACTCCATCAAAGAATAAAGAGACAAGGCTCTGTTTGATCGTAAGCTCTGAGATTGCTTTGAGAAGATTGATTTGGGTATGCATACTCCTTCTCCCTCCCACCTCTTTTTTTTAAGGATGAGAGATGTGTTTTTGCTGATATACTGCTTGTTGCCTATTGATGAGATGGAGGTTCGTAGTTGGGAGGCTGCGAGGCCTAGTGGTCTGAAGCTTCAGGTAGTGTGTGCTGCCGGGTGGGCAGAAAAAGGTGTAGGTCAGAGTCTGGGAACGAGGTCGATTGTTCTGAGGGTGTGGGTGTTGATGAGCCGGTGGTCAGACCGAATCGGAGTAAACCCGTTGATGGTGTTCCTTCTTCTGCTGGTGATCGTGTTCTTGAGGGGGGAAGAAGGGGGCTGGGGGTAGGCTGTGAGCCTAATTCGTGAGATTTTACTAGGTCGTTCCTCCATAAGGGTAAGGATCCCTTGTTGAGCGATAAGTTGTCGTGTGCTAACCTTGTCCAGAAAATTGCGGTAGGGGCGCCCCGTAAGTCATCATCTTGTCATGATATGTGTTTTGATCTGACGCACTTGTAGTTGTTTTGTTTTTGCTTTCTTTTGGGAGGCGTAAACGGGCACCTGGGTTGATAATTTTTCCTTTCCCCGCAGTTTATTGCTATCCTTAATCAGCTTAGGGCTGAGTCCGGAAAGAGAAAATCTTAGTCAACGGATGGTGTTCTCAGGGAGAAGGTTGACGCGCTACGACGTTCTGCTCGCGATCTAAAACTGGTTCGTAAGAAGCTTGACGAGGGGGAGGAGTTGCTTCTGCTCTGTCTTTGGAGAGGCAAAATGTCACAGACCTTGAGAAGAAGGTGGTCGAGCATGAGGGTGAGAGACATGACCTTCAGCGCAAGGTCGAGTGTGAGGCCAATTCCTTTAGATTGGAGATCAACTATCTGGCTTCTCAACGCAGTGAACTCCATGCTTCCTTTGATGAGCGTCTCAGTACTGAGCGAGAGGCGCTGCATAAGAAGTATTCTGATTTTTTAGAAAATCTTAGGTCGGAGAGAGAGCAAGGTGAGTGTTATTCTCTTAAGCTTTTGGAGCTGAACCAGGTAGTTGGCATCCTTGGCACTTATCAGCTGCTTGCGTGGAGTAGTGTGCCAATTTCTCTTGCGCTGATTTCTCAGCTTGAGAAGGACAAGCTCCTCTTGGAGCAAGAGGTTGATGCGGTCAGGCCTGATGTATTGAATCCTGACGACATGCGTATGTCGCCGTTTCGTGATTCATCAAGTGGTACTACTGATCTCAAAGGAGCAATGAAGGCGGAAGAGGGACGAACGTGACGTCTCAATCGTTGAGGATGTGATTTTTCCTCGTATGTCCGATCTCCCAGAATAATCTCTTGTTGTAGTAGTTCTTTTTTGGGTATTTTTGACTGTTGTATAAACAATGTCCCGTTCTCGGGCTCTTTTATCTTGAGAGGCTCGAACTTTCGTAGTTTTCGAATATTGCGTTGTACGGTCGTTGTATTATTTTTTGTGGTCGTTCTGTTGGTTGGTGTTCGGAGCTTGGCTTCTGCTCGTCGATGCGACCATGTTGCTGACTTGGGACTAATTTTCATGGTTAAAGTATTTCATTTCACGTGTCTTTCGATTTCCGAAACTTAATCCATGTGTCATTATTGTTTCTTCATAACTGCTTGTGTGTTTTCGGGGAAGTGAACCACCGTTTTTTAATTAAAGGTTGTGTTGGTAACCATTGCATTGCTTTTAATGCGGTCTCAGTAACCTTTGCTTTCTTTGGCTATAAGTACTGCCATTCCTTCTTTGATTATTTCATGATTCATCTTTCTTCGCTTTCTTCCTTTCCTTTCTTTCGAAAGCTCTCTTCCTCTTTTGCGCCTTGTTTTCTGAATATGTTCGAGTTTTGAGTGGCGGAGGGCTGAGTCTCAGTGGGTCGTGGCAACAAGGCCGCTCTGCCGATGAGTTTCTCGTTCTTCTTTTATTTTGGTCATTGCCGACCTCCAGGGTTTCGGATTTTTTCGGTGCTCGAGGGAGCTCGTACTTCTTCTGGGAAAGGGGAGCTTGTTGATATGTGAAAATATACTGATGGCTGCCCCTGTTTGTCGCCTTTCCAAACTTAAGGGCGACGCACGGATCCTTCGTTTTGGTGGGTCTGGTGCGTCATTGGTTTCAGTAATGTGCCAGGGGTTGTCCCGTCTTGAACTTGTCGATCTCTGCGTAAGTGTTGGATTCGTGCTTTCTCTACCTTGATGTTAGTAATTTGTTATGATGTCTGTTTTTGTGTTCGCAGGGCAACAAATGGTATGTCAGATTGGCTCTTCCTCCTCCGTGTAGGGGAAGTTATTCCTTTGGAGGGGGCCGTCGACGTCAGACTGTCCAGGGATCCATGGGGTTTGGCTCTGGAGGCCGGCCGACCTTTTAGGTGTGTTGAGGTCGGTTTTTCCGGGTTATTTTCCCCCATGACGATCCTCTCTAGCTCGATTTTGTCGTTGTTCCCAGCTGAGCCGCTGTCTTTCGAGGATAGCAGTGTCCGGAACAGACGTCCAAATCGTCTTGCAAGAAAGGATCTGGGCAACTTGCTGGATGAAATCGGGCTCAGCACACGAGTTCCGATTCATATGAAATCGTCTTTCAAGAAATTAGATTTTTCTTCTTTTTTTGTATATTTCCTTGTACCTTTGAGAAGATTGAAATAAAAGAAAGGAAAGATTTGTGATGTGTTTGTCTCTCTCTCCCCCCCCCCCCTTTTTTCTTTAAGCGAAATGCGTAAGGGTGTTTTTGTTCCCCCTTTTTGCTTGAGGAAAAAAAATTTTGGTGTGTTTCTCGACTTTGGGTAAAATCAAATTTTAGGCGCGAGTACGTGATCGGCTTATCATGTTTTTGATTTTCTTGAATCGAAACTATGCTCGCCCATTAATTTACAAATGTTTGTAAGTGTGAGCTTAGGCTCGGCTTATCTCGTTATTTGTTAATTTTTCTAGGTGTGAGTACGTGCTCGGCTTATCCTGTGAAGTCATTAACCATAGTTATACGAAGGAGGTTCGGCTTACAAAACTTTTTCTAATGCTTATGCGGGTCTGGCCCCGGCTTGAGGTCGCTGAAATCGACGATGTGATGTAACATCAATGTGCATGAGGCACATGTTTATTTGATCGATCACTTGGCTAGAATGTTGATTGTTAAGTGCTGGAGAGTGTAGTTATATCTAAAAAGGAATAATTTAGATAGAAATATAGAGGTGGCTGCACTTTGTAGATGTTGCCTACGTACTCCCCGAGGAGAGATCAAGCCGAGCGTAGTTTCTTCTTTTACAAGTCTTGAGTCGTAGCCCGATACTTATATATATATATTGGGTAGAGTTTTAGAGCTTGCTTCACGTAGGAGTTGGAGCTCGCTAGGACGATTTTTCATCTGAGGGGCGAGTCTTGTTCGTTTTTCCTGATGTTGAGGTTATGGTCGTCTGCTCGGTTATGAGGCATGATGTTTGTTGTATCTTGCGCTCTACTATGAAGCAGTATCTCGAGATTTTCTGACTGCCTCGGAGCGTGAAGATTCCTCCTAGGGTCGGGAATTTTACGCATTGGTGGTAAGTTGAGGGTACTGCTTTCATGGCGTGCATCAAAGGAGTTCCTAAGATCAGGTTGTAGATTGCAGGCTGATCTATGGCAACGAACTTGATGACCTTAGTTATGCGTCCGGCGTGTACCGGTAGTTTGATTTTCCCGATCGTGCTGGTTTTGTTGCCGGCGAATCCAGTGAGAGGTTTCTCCGAGCGCTTCATCTTGTAGGCTCGCAGTTCCATTCTTTGGAGGATTTCTTCGAATATGAGGTCGACCGAGCTTCCCATATCGATCAGGATTTTCGTGACCTCGCAGTCGCCGATCTGGAGTTTGAAAACGAGCGGGTCGTTATGTGTTTTGTCGAGGCCTTCTTCATCTTCTGTGGTGAAGGTGATCTTGGTACCAGTTTTTAGCTCTTCGGTGATGTTCCTATTCCTCTGTTGTCGTATGTCGGCTTGTTTACCATAAGGTGTGATCGATTGTACTGAGTCGTTGCAGGTCGGGAGTCCTCCCATGATCATGTTGATACGTTTCCTGGGCATGAGCGTATCCTCTTCGTCGTCGTCGCGAGTTTTCTTTGGTGGTTCTTTGTCGATATCCCCTTGCTTTGCTCGTTGCTGACCGGCTTGCCTCGCTTTTCCCTCATGGACGAGCTTGAACCGCTACTCCTCGTTTTTAGGTTGTCGCAGTTTTTCACGATTCCAAGGGGGTGTTGCTGGCGCATTCTGATTTTTTATGTTTGTTACTCGTTTTTGATATTCGCCGAGGAAGAGACTTTGGAGGTGTCGACACTCGGTGGTGCTATGCCCAGAGCGTTGGTGGAAGGTGCATAAAGTCTTTTCTTGATCGTCGGTTCGCACATATTTGTTCCATGCTCAATTTTGTTGGTTTCTTGGCTGGCTGTGACCGTGCTTCTTGGTTGTCTATTGGTTTGTTTGTTTCTCGTTGACGTAGCATGGTGTTGCTTTTTTCCCTTTGTCGTCTAAGCACTCGGGTGCCGAATTCTTCCCATTTGTAGCTGAGGCTAACTTCTTGGCGAGCAGGTCCTTTTCCTTATCTATTTCGATGAAGATGGTTGTGCTCGGTGAAAGGGCGTCTTCAAGGGTTTATTGTTTTTTTATGGCCGGCTCGTCGCAGAATGGTGATTCGTACCAAGTCTGTTTCGTAGCGCCAGAAGTACTTCGTTATCGGTCACCGTGATTTTTGAGACGATAACCTTTAATCTGTCAATGTATGATCTGAGAGGTTCTCTAGGTACTTGGCTCACGGCCCAGAGGTCGGCGCTTGAGGCTCCCTCCTGGATGAACATGGAGTAATGCTTGAGAAAGGTAGTTGTCAACTGAAGATAGTTGTCGATAGAGTGCGCCTCCAAGCGTGAGAACCAATTGAGAGCGGCACCGTTTAGGTTTTCGACAAAGATCTGGCAAAAGCCGGCGTCATGTTCTTCGGGCAAGAACTGGGCTCGTCCGAAATGCTAAAAGCCATTAGGTACTGTCGAGGATCTGAGTTCCCTTCGTAGGTTGGCAACTTAATTTTTTCAGGGTGCCTGATCGGTGTACCCGTTATCTTTTTTGTGAATGGTGTGTTTTGTGTCTCTTTAAGAACTCGGTCTGTTCAGGGGCCGAGCTGGTCGCCTTGTGAACTTTTGACGTCATGTAGTCTAGTTGCGTCTTGAGTAATCGAGTTCGCTATTTCTTCTGGCTTTCGCTTGGCTTCGGGTAGGTCCGGTTGGCAATTGCGCTAGGGGTGCGGGTGGTCGCCTGCTCGATTCGGTACTTAACTGGTGATTCATCGAACATGACCCTTTGGAGCCGCGAGGTGGGGTCTCGTGTTTCTTGGGATTTTCGATGCCTGAGAGTTTGGAGGTCGTTGATCCATTCTCTGCATGTGTTTTGGTTGTTCGTGAGTAGGTCGAAGCGGGTGTTATTGTCTCGGGTCAACTAATCAATTTGTGTCATCAAGGTCTTTATGAGCGAAGAGACGTCCTGATTTTGAGTGTCTAAAGTACGTTATGTTAGTTCGGCGTCCTGGTGGGTGCTGGTTACCCTATGTTGGTTGACTGGAGTGTCGATCGGTAAGATTTGTGAACGTGCTCCGTGCATCGGGCTCGGGGAGGTCGAGTTCGGAGGGAGCGGCCTCGGAGTCTGCTTGGGTGACTTGGAGTTGTTACTGGTTGGGAGTGGTCCTGTCATTTCGGTTTCGTTCTTATAGCGTAGAAAAGTTTCTCGTTCCCCACAGACGGCGCCAATTTTTGTTACGGAATTTTGATCTAGTCCAAATAACTCGGGTTACGATCAAAGGGGTCCGAACTAACGAGGTGAGAATAACCTTAAAGTGAGGTCGGAAATTATTCTATTAATAATAAGGCCGAAGCCGAGCAATGAACAGGATGGACGAGGTGGGAGTCCGTCAACTGACGTGCTCCTTAAATGTTGCTTGGACTCGTAGCTTTATAAATGTAGCTCGGAGCCTTCACAAGTTACACGATGCCTAAAAATGAAGAGTGAAGGGTCTATTTATAGCGTGGAAGGGCTGATTTTTTGATGGGCCGTTTGACTCCTTAGCGGGCTCGTTTGTTGGGCCGAAATATTTTTGATGAGTTGACAAGATTTCCAATGAATTTATGGATGGGTGCTAAACCAATGTCCAACACCGCCCATAAGCAAAAACGCCCCTGCAACCACAAAGGTACCCAACCAGAATACACCATCACAACTTATCGGAGACGACACAGTGACATAGCTTCTTCCGCAGCTAGATCCGGAAACAAGAAACACCCACAGAGGCATCAAGATAAGCCTAGCTTCGAAGAGACCAAAGACGCAAATTCGCTTAACCAAACTTACTTGGAGCAGGAAAGTAAACCGAAGGAGAACCACCTACCGAAGGACAACAAAACCGTGAGGGAGAGAACAACGGAAGGAGCAGCCGTGGCAGAACAAACTAGGGAAGAGACAAGGAGAGATAAAGAAAAAAAGGAGCAAGGCACGTCCTCAAGGCCCACTCTAAGCCAATCAAACACCCGCAAGCAAGACCTGGCACAGACGCTAATGAGCCCTCCACCGGAGTCGAGACACCAGAGACACTGCAGAGCAGAGGCGACAGACGACGAACCTTCAACCAATCCAAATAGCCGTCCTCGAGCCACAGAGAAAGGAAAAGATAATGAAGGTGCGAACAACCATAAGCGGAGAAGAGGACACCTGAGAAGAACCACCACACGAGGAAAGCTAGATCTACACCTAAGGACAGGGGGAAAACCATTGAAACAATGCTAGATTAAAGAGAAAAGAACGGGGATCCCTCTGCCGGCTGCGGTGACAAGAACCGTTCACCGATGAAAAAGATGGACAGGAGAACGCAACGACGGAGTTGCTTAGAAAACAAAAAATCGTCTCAGTAGACAAGAAGTAAATATTCCAATAATTATCTCTGAGTATTGGAATATTGAACAGAAGAAATGCCTAATTATATAATAGATTTTAACAATATTACAGCCACCGCCGTTGTCTTGCCTCCATCACTGTGAACTTTAAACCAAGTTGCATTATTACAAACATTAAGGTTTCTGATATATTCGTAGAATTTAGAAACCCTAATGTGTCTTGCCATGGAGGGCTTTTCCAAAGGTTTAGCTCAAAAAAATCAATCATGTCCGGGTTCATTTTGACCTCCATTTCCAATGTTGATAGACGTTGTTTTAATTCTTCAATGTTAAATCCAGGAAATAACTCTATTAACTGTACAACAACATAATCGCTAATGTGAATTTGTAACTCATTTTCTTATAATTAGTTTGGTTTTATACGTATATATATATAAATAAAAAAATCTGTTGGCACAGGTAATTATGTAGCCTGTTATACATGTCTCATTAAGACACCTCAGAGCTAACGAGGACCTTAAGTTTTCTACTGAAAATACTCCTACAAACTTATATTCCTCTAAACCAATCCTCAGAACCGCGACTCAGCTTATCTTAATGAGTATATATATCATTCTCTTCTGACTGGCAATGAAGATGATCTCGAGAGTGGCTCCATAGGTTCTGTTCTTAGATCTGGGGTCGTTGCTGAAGAAATAGAGACACAAGATCGAAGAAGAGGCGTTCCAACTCTACTTGAAGATTCATTAGGTACAGAAGCAGAAGCAGTACGAGGTTGGACTGGCTGTAACTCAAGCTCAATACCTTGCTCTTGTTGTTGCTGTTGTGGATAAGTTTCAGCAACATCAAGAACTTGATGGTCATATTCTTCAATAGATGCAACCGTGCTTGTTTCAGTTCTAACAGTGGAATCATCGCCGTAATAACCATGTCTTCTTTTCTTTCTAGTAGCTTTTCCCCAACCTTGAATCGTGTCTCTTATCCTCTGAGGTATCAGAGCCGCTTTATAGTTCGTTCCCATCTAGGAATCAAACAGATAAACAATCCATTAGGACAATATCAAAAGTCGAAAGCTCCGATTGACTTTCTCAATTACCTGAGCAACCAATGCATATAGTGGCAGTGTGCTGTAGCTACATAAAAACTGTCCAGCAAACCTACAAAGAGGAAAGCAATTACTTTAAACTACGATACATAGGCCCAACAGTCTATAGAAAGAAAAGCATGGGTTCATTACCCTAAAATAAGCCGGAAGTAGACAAGGAGATGATTCTTAAGGAAGCAAGAGCTGTAACCGAACTGCCACTGAAGAAAAAAAATCAAGAACAAATGTATTGTAAGTTCAAAGACGAATCTACAGCCCTGCAAAAGATCAATTCATTGTATGGTTCATATGTCATACCCAGAACCAGAAGAATGAAGCCAGTTCAAAAGAATTCTGTTAGAGAATGGAAAGCAATTAGCAGCAAGTTTTACCAAGACAAAAGTGGTTCGACCATGCGACCTAAAGATGTTAAGTAAAGATTTTGCAAACCTGGAACAGAATGAAATGGATGAGAGACAAGAGTAGTTCTGGTTTATTGAACCAGAAAAGCTCATCTCTAGGTCTTAACTTAACTCCAGAAGGATATTCTGTTAAACCAGCATTCTCCAATGCCAAAGTTGCTATTACGTGTTGCAGCTTCGTACCAACCAGAAGAACAAGCTGAAAAAAAAGGGAACTGAAAATTTTACTAAGCTGTGATGTCTCTAAAACAGAAAGGGAGAAGCCTGAAATGTGGATCTTACAGTAACAGGTATGATTGCTATCCAGAAATAGAGATTTGATCCTGCAGTATCAAGAAGCAAGATCAAAACTCTGTTGAGCTAAAGGGAAACAGAAATGATCATCTGCCATACCTTTTATGTTAAAGAGCATGAAAGCAACTACGAACCCCCAAAGCGGCCCACTGCAGATGAACATTGAAGCAAAAATTGTTCAGTCGATAATTAATGCATCCATTAGCACAGTGACGTAGTAAGAGATCTCAGAACTTGATAGATATAAAGCTAAGATGGATATATCACACTAAGTTTCAACAAGGTAGCTCACCTTACACCAACAATTCTTTGGAACTCTTCCTCCATAGAACGAATCATGTAGCTGTGGAAATCGTACTTCAATGTGAGGTGGTGATTCTGCTCATAAAAGAAAGAACAAAGGAAACAATACCATTTATATATAGTTGTTGAAAACTAGAGTGGAAAGAGCAAACATTCATATGCCATTAGAGCATCACTCACTACAATGAATCCCTTTCGGAGAGTAAGATAGTCAGAACGAACAACAGAATGTCCGAATTGCCTGAAGAAACATGTCTGCAAGCATAAAAACCGAAGACATATCGGTCTATCTGAATGAATAATCCAAGAAATATCTACTCCATGAGTTCCAAAACCTATCAACTTAGCTTGGTGATCATATACAACTATAGTCTTCTGGTTTATTCCAATCATTAGTAAAATGAAGATTTAAACGTACCACCCATATAAGTAATCTATTCTTGGCCTGAGGCGCAGATGTATGATACTGAACAAAAGTTGTTTGCCTTCGGAATACTTTTTCCCTTACCACCGCTGCTTACACAAATTATCAACATTTTACAAAGCACAATGCTAAAGAAACTTGTTAACATCACTTCATCTGTGCTCTTAGTTGTATAATGGAGTAGACTGAGCCTCACCAGTTAAGCAATCATGTCGATCCATACGAGCTACATCTTCCCAGATCCTCCAACTATGAATCTAGTTAGAGAAGCAAGCCAATCAAACATGTTAATAACAGAGGTTCAACACAGAGAAGACAGAGCACGCTATCAAACACAATACACTGAAACTGCATATAAAATGATTCATACCTTGACGATTGCAAGGAGCATGGTCAAGCAGCTGTAAGTTACATGTGTAACAGCCATTATAAAGATGAAGCGATGCAACTGTTCTAGGCCTTCGTATGAAACAAACGGCTCATGACCCTGCGAGATTTGAATATAGTCCCTAAGAAATGACTAGCATACACTAATGGCTAAAAATTTATATCTTTTAAGTTTGATTTAACGAGAAAAACCTCGCTGCAAGTAGCATGGTGAATGCCTTCCAACCTTCTTCTCCTAAAGATGTTGTCAAAGAAGGATTTCGTTAAAAGATTCCTCTTGACAGATGATTTGTTATCAAGCTCCTCATCAATCTCAGATCGTGTACAAGGAACGAATCTGTCGTTGTAGAAACTTGATGGGACACATATGTTGGCTATTGTGCTAGATGTAGCTGTTAGAAGAAGTGATATGAAGCCAAGCAGCATCAACTCTGAAAAAGGAGACAAAAATATATAGAGGAAACCAAACACATACACAAAAAGGATCATTTAAGAAGTTTTGGTGAATAAAAGAAAACCTTCTTTCATCTTCTCCAATGCAGCAAACAAAGGTTTCCTCTTTGTCTTCCTTAACCACTATGCCAAAAAACACAGAACTTAGAAAAAGATTCAAGATCATGAAATCAAGAAATGGAGGAGGGTACTCACAGTGCTAAGACGATAGATGGAGCGTTCAACGATCAAAGAAACAAGGACGAAGACAGTCAACACTATAGCAACAGACCAAGTAGGAGATAAAGCCAACGATCGCTCATTTGATTCTGCTTCATTTTCTTCCCCTTCACCCATTTCTTAAACCCAGATTCGCACAAGGCAATTTTCTTGGCCAACGAAAAATTGAAACTTTGGGAAAATCTCGAATCCTAACCTTTAAACACCCATCGAGCGTTCTTGGAGAAGTAACAATCGGTCCGAATCCAAGAAATCTGATGATTAGTCTAAAGAAAAACTAAGACTTTTGTTGAAACTCGTCTGGTAAGATTTGTCGACTCCAATGAATTCGAAAGTACAAACTGCAAACAGTATGATACTATCTCACTGTGGAAAATCTAAAGACGATGTTTTCAATGTCAAACTAGTGGATGGGTTCATAAAAAAACTTCATGTGCAGAGTCCAGTTATGGTTTGTTGTGCTAAGCCGACCAAATGAAAATAAATAATAAATGTTTTTGACAAACAAAAAGCTAGCGAAGATTCGACAGATACCCGAAAACAAGCTTCTCCCCACATGATTTGATACTCTTCACTTTTCACTCCTATGGGACCTACTCTTCTTCCTTCCTTTTTTTTTTTTTTTTCATCTGAAAGGATACTTATATTGACAATGGTGGAATACATTTTTGGAATATGAAAGCCGGCAGAAGACAAACTCTTCTCCGGAAACTAAAACGGGGGATTAACGAAATATCCCCGAAAACTAAAGCCCATAAAAGGTTACTGAAGCC
This sequence comes from Orychophragmus violaceus, assembly GCA_030180135.1. Classification (NCBI taxonomy): domain Eukaryota; kingdom Viridiplantae; phylum Streptophyta; class Magnoliopsida; order Brassicales; family Brassicaceae; genus Orychophragmus; species Orychophragmus violaceus. Next base: position 27,428,935 of record CM058238.1, read on the forward strand.
CACAAGGGGTTGCTAATCCTACAGCTATGATAGGAAAAGATCAATACAGACAAAATCTAACAATAACAAAAGAAACTTGCACATCTTGACACCCAGGAAGAACAAGAAGCGGGATAAATCGTCGTTGCCCACGGCCCACCGAACGATAACATCAACTTCAAGGAGACTAACAAAGAGACCACTCTCTCAAAACTCGAAACCAAAACCAAAGCTTCACAACCCGACAAGAAAGAACCTAAGAAAGTTCCCCTAACCTCTCTCGGATACGGTACTGACACAATCCCATGCGCCCTGAAACACCTAGATAGAAACTCATAACTAAACCACAATCTCCAACGAAGCCTACCCAATCCAAGACCTCACAGTCGATACTAAAACAGAAAAAAACATGATTGAGAAGCACTCACCAAGAAAACCACCAAGACCCAAAATGATGCAAGCTAATAAGTTAGGGCAGAAAATTGACCGTCAATCTACCCACATATCAGAGGAGACCAGAACCAGACCTAGACCAGAAACTAACCAGCAAAAACCAGCAGCTCAAAACCATAGTCAGATTAACCAAAACACAAAAATTATCTACACTAATTAACGCTAAACCAAACCAACTACAACACTCGTACCACCCAGAAAGCTCTGTTCACGAACGAATCGAGCCACAAATCGCTCGACTCGACCCACCTCCACGGAAACGAAGCCGGATAAAGCGCACGACGGTCACCGCAGCACCAACTCCAAGACAGACCGGAGCAAAGGACTCACCAGAGGAGACCGAGGACGACGACGGACGAGGCTACAGAGAGAGACGACGGACTCCGGCAGGCAACAAAAAAAAACAGGCGGCGGCGGATCTGGAATCAGAGGGAAGAGGAGAGGCAGAGGAGCACCGGCGGATCTGATCTAGGGAGAGACTACTACGAACTAACCACAAGACGACCTCCTCCGGCGGCGAAATCGAAAGTCTCCGGCCGCCGGAGAGGTGAGGAGAGATGACGAGCGGCGGTCCTCGGGAAATGGGTCTGGGAGAGAATTAGGGTTTTCCCGACTCTTCTTCCTTCATATTGACTATTCTTTTTAATCAATTTGGTGGAAAATACTAAACGGTGTGAAAATTAGGTAAATGAGAATTAGTTTTACAAAACGATTTTTGGCTTCACAAATTAACGAAATTGATTCTAAATAGATAGAGACATAAGAGGAACAACAAGTTGTATATGAAAAAGATTCTGAAAAGAATAAAACAAATCTACAAAAAAAATATAGTAGGTTTTATGTATACTTGTAGGATGATTTATAGTTTAATGACAATCACAATATTTTATTTAAACTATTTGTGTATCAATCACAATTATTTGGGAGTGCTATTAACATAGTAGATGCAGGGCCGTCTCACATAATAATCTGGCCCTGTGCCCATTAAGGTTTAATTTTTTTTTACTAAGAATTTGCAAATAAAAACTAATTTACTCTCTTTTATTTTGAAAATAGACCCTAATTATCTAATACAAACAGAAAAAAACAAGGTGGACCTTGTGTAAATGCACATCTAGCACCCCCATAGAGCCGGCACTGAGTAGATGCATATGCTATTTTGGATTTGTATGAATATCGTTGTATGTTATAAACATCAATCTTTATATAAAATAATGGTATATTCATTATATGATTATTTCTAACATATATTTTGCCTATAATATTTTCGCATCGTTTACATTTTATTTGGATCGTTAATATTTTATTTGGTATTGTCAACATTTTAAGATACATAAGGTATTTTGGACTTGCATAAATACATTGGTTTATCATACATCAATCATTATATAAATTGATGGTATATTCATTATATGCATATCACTAACATATATTTTACCTAGATTATTTGAGTATTGTTAACATTTTGTATGGACCGCTAACCTTTTATTTAATGATACTAATATTTTAGATACAAATACTATTTTGGACTTGTATAATGGCCTTGATTATTTATAAACATCAATCCTTATACAAAATGAAGGCATATTATACATTTTGACTTTAGATTAATAATTAAGTTGTATGAATGTCTTACAAGATGCTTTTTAGTCAGTTAATGTGAGTGTTTGGTCAAGTAATCACTACCTTAATCTATTTCTTAGTAAAGTAAACATAAAAATTTGTATAGTTATGAATTATCTTAGCTAACTTATTTACCTACATGCTAACAACAAACCTAACGAAGGAAAGAAAAATGTGTAGATTTCCTACACCATTGTCGGTTATCTAATATATCATGTGTGAATGTTGGTTATGACATTTAATATGCTAACACTAACTTCGTATGGCTAATATATTTGCGTACAAACTAAAATGTTAACATGGGTAACCAAGCATTTAGTAATTATTAACCCAACACAGCTTCAGTTCTCACTTTGCTATGTTTTATGACAGGAAAATCTTCTTCTTTGTCATCTTTCTACTGGAGATTTTTCTCGGGATACTGGGTTTGCTTCCAACGTCGTTATTCTATGGAAGATTTTGTTCCTTTTGCCTTTGTTCAGATTTTTCAAAAGGAGATTCCAATCTAAATCTGAAAAGTCAGGGGCTCGCTTCACCTTTGCTTCGTTGACGTTGTGCCAGATCTTGCGACCCAAGCGGCGGAACCATGCTCCAGCTTTGGCTTTGATGACTCCGAAAACCCTTGTGATTCGTCTCATTCACACCGAAGGCATCTATGAGTTGCTCACACAATTCATGGAACCAATCTTTGATATGTGCCCACTAATCTATGGCAATTTATAAATAAATTACAGATTTTCTCAATGAACCAATCCAATTCTAACCAGATTTTTTTGAAGAAAAAAAATCTCGCTTTATAGTAAACATTAAGGAAATCAAAACCGGTATTAAATAGAGAGAGAGAGAGAGAGAGAGAGAGAGAGAGAGAGCGAGAGAGAGAGAGAGAGAGAGAGAGAGAGAGAGAGAGAGAGAGAGAGAGAGAGAGAGAGAGAGAGAGAGAGAGAGAGAGAGAGAGAGAGAGAGATTTCAACCAATTCGAGGTACCCATAACTAAATGAAAAAGAAACAATATCGCCAAAATCTCCGGAGATAGATTAAAAATCGAGAATTGCAAGAATATAACAAAACTTAACCCAAGAGATGAAGAACTTACCTCTTTCTTGTTGAGACCAGAACTTAAATGATAATTGGTCCGAATAATATGTGCTTGGGGACAAATAAATATAGGGATATCAACATGTTTATAGGAGAACATGCATATCTTCGAAAATCAGTAGGTCTTCAATAGGTGATAGGATAGAATGGAGATAAAAATAAGGTCAGTGAAATATGATCAAACAGTAAATTATGGAGTAATTATTATCCATAGAGCCCAATTTTGGATGGAAAATACAAAACCGTTTGAAAATGAGGTAAATAGGAATTGATTTTACGAAACCAGTTTTTGCTTCACAAAATAACGGAATTGATCCTAAGTAAATAGATATGTAAGCTGAGCGACAAGTTGTATGTGAAAAAGATTCTAGAAAGAATAAAACAAATCTACAAAAGATATAGTATGATATTAATAGGATACAGTAGGTTTTATGTATACTTTTAGGATGACTTGTGGTTTGATGACAACCAAAACATTTTATTTAAACTATATGTGTATCAATCACAATTATTTGGGCCGTTAGCATTTTATTTAGTGTTGCTAACATTGTATATGCATATGCTACTTTTGACTTGCGTGAATATCGTTGTATGTTATAAACAATCCTTATATAAAATAATGGTATATTTATTATACAAGTATCCAGTGGTGGATCCAGAAAATTTGAATCGGGGGCACAAATTTAAATATATTATATAATTTTAATAACAAAATTATGAATATATATATTGAAAACTTAACAGCAAAAGCTGTATTTCAAAACATTATATTATTTTAAATAATCTAGTGTTATGAAATATATTTACATTATAAATGAAATTCTAATCCACTTTAAAATTATATTTTGTATTTACTTTTTCTGTTGAATTCTTTTTAACAATAAAATCATTTATCCTAAAATTATTAGCTAAAATATTGTGGCATAAGTAATAAAGAATATTGAAATTATAGAAATGAAAAGAAATATAACTAGTTGACAAATGACAAAACAGAGAAAGGAAAAAAATCAGTTTAATTAAAATTGATAGCAAAATAATTGCATAACATATGCCTTGCAGTAAATTTTTGGAGCCAGTAAATAACATATGGGACTCGCAAGAAATAAAAAAAAAAAAATCGACCAGCAGATTCGTGGGGACCACATAAGATAAAATTGAAAAGAATCTTGAAGCTGGTGAAGGGTGGGGGTATCAAACCGATGTCTCAGCGTACAGTAGGGGGCACTCGAGAAGAATTATGTAGCCACTACACCAGTTTACTCATATTGTCTTTACTGAAACCAACATATTATATAATCAGTCGGGGGCACGTGATCCCGTGCCTTCCAACATGGATCCGCCCCTGCAAGTACTTATCACATATATTTTACCTATACTATTTGCGTAATGTTTACATTTTATTTGGACTGCTAATATTTTATTTTATACTGCTAACATTTTAAGATACATATGGTATTTTGGACTTGCAGGAATACATTGATTTGTTATAAACATCAATCCTTATAAAAATTAATGGTTTATTCATTATATGTGTATCGCTAACATATATTTTATCTCAACTATTTGAATATCGTTAACATTTTATTTGGGCCGCTAACATTTTATTTGGTGATGCTAACATTTTAGATACAATGCTATTTGGACATGTATAAATGTTTAAATTATTTATAAACATCAATCCTTATACAAAATGAAGGTATATACATTATATGAGTACCACTATAGTATACATTTTTTACTTTAGATCAATAATTAAGTTATATGATTGTAGTAATAACTACCTTAATCTATTGATTAGTAAAGTAAACATAAAAATTAGTATAGCTATGAATTATCTTAGCTAACTTATTTACCTACACGCTAACAACAAACCTAACGAAAATAAGAAAAATGTGTAACTTCCATACACCATATCGGTCATCTAATGTAACATGTGTGAATATTGGTTATGCTATTTAATATGCTAACAATTAACTTCATATCACTAACTTATTTGCGTAAAAACTAGAATGTTAGCATAGGTAACCAATCATTTAGTAATTATTAATTCAATACAACTCCAATTCTAACTTTTCTGTGTGTTTATGACAGGAAAATCTTATTCTTTGTCGTCTTTCTTACTGGAGATTTCTCTGGGGCTATTGGGCTTTCTTCCAACGCTGTTGTTCTACCGAAGATTTGTTCCTTTTGCCTTTGATGAGATTTTCAAAAGGCAATTCCAATCTCAATCTGCAACCTCAGGGGCTCGCTTCATATTCCAAAGTTATATGATATTTCAACTTTAAACAAATTGGTGATAAGTAAATTGACTTATATATATATATATATATATATATATATATATATTACTAATAATAATTTTCAACTACCGATGTGAGATTTTATGTTTTAATATTTCATACATTTTTTGAGAACTTTTAAGTGTTTTTTAGAGCTTTTTTGACGATCTACAATGTCTATGTTTTAAACCGGTCACAATTTACCTAAAACACCCTTGTTTTAGAACGATTATAGTTCTCCAAAAACTTAATTCGACTGTCTACGATGAACTAGATTAAATCAAAAGTCTATAAGAATTATTAACATAAATTGTTTCATTCTTTGGATATACAGAATTAAATTTTTATAATGCTCATGTAAAATCTACGTAAGTGTATAACAATATATCATATGTATCATGTGAGTACGTTATTCTGCATTGATTAATAAATCAGATGTGATTACTAGTAATTTATCTTCTCTTTCTTCTCGAAAAGTATCGTATAAGATAGTTAGTTAACCAAGTAATAATGACGATTAAATAAGATGTCCAGCTCTGTAAGAAACGTAGCTGGATGTGGAAGCTTCTTATAGACAATAAATGCATCGGAATATGAGGTCTTGAAAATTATTTTCTTTTCTTTTTCATCTGAAATTATATAGATTAACCAAGATGGAATGCATTTTTGGAATACAAAACCGATAGAAAACGAAACTTTCTTCGGAAACTAAGCCCAAACAAGGGAAACTAAGCCGGCGGAAAATATGGATATCCCCGAGAACAAAACCTACATCTATAACAGAAAACAGTCGATACAGTCCAAAGCCAAACTACGGCCAACCGAAGATTGCATTTCTTGACTTGTGCAGAGATGCTTGGGGTGAGATCTACCGTTGTTGCCCACGGTCCACCAACGATAACATCAGCTACACGAACAGATGCCGAGAAACCCTCTCTCGGACTCAAAGAACCAAGACTCCCAACCCGACAAGAAACAAACCTACAAGGATCACTAGGTAACTTTCGGATACGGCTGCGACACAACACTATGCGCCCATAACCACCTAGATAAAAGCCCAAACGAAATCCAAATCTCACTAGACTTGAATCAAACAAAGCCAAACCAACCTAAACTACCCCGAACTCAAACAAAACCCGAGAATAAATTTAGGAAAGAAAGCACCCACAACAATCTTCCACACTAAGCCACAAAATGCAATTTTAGATGACTAAGACTGAACCATGAACCAACGATAGCCTGATTAGAAGAGGTAACTAGACTTTTCCTTTTAAAACATAAAATCCACAACACCAGATCTCTAAAAACAAGCCAACGCCCGGACCAACACTTAACCATACCAAAAACAAAACCAAATACACCACCCAACCAACATATCTAGACGAAAGAAACAAACCCTACACAGCGCCATTAAAACGGAGCTTGAACAACGGAAACGAAAGCACAGGCTCACCACCAGAGACAAGCAACAACACCGGAGAAGGCAGAGGGAGCGACGCACGGCGGCGAACAGAAGAAGCGGCGGAGACCGGCATAGCTTGGACGGCGCGGCGCTTGAAAACCGTTGACGGTAGCTGGACGAGTTGGAGCTAGGACGACAACAACTAAACGATGACGCAAAAGTCCTTCCCGACGACGGAAGAGATCGCCGGCTGGGGAGAAGACGAAGAGCAGAGGATCGGCGGCTGTCTCGAAGTTCGGACCCGAAAGCTTTTTTTTGAGATATTATTGGTTATGTTCCTGACATCTTGAAAATTCTTTTTCGTTATATGTTAATTCGTTATATGTTAATTCGTTATATACTAATTGAAAATCCGCAAGGGAGATTTCGAGGAGGGCTCCACATTAGGGTCTTACTTCGCAGTTACAACTTTTACAAGTACAAGTTTTCAACCCATACGTGTGCGTGCATTGCCAACAAGGAAAGTAAGCAACAAATAACAAAACCTGCTTGTGTTTTATTAGCAATTTCTAGCCGTCTCCTTTTTAAAAGGGCTTTTAGTCTTTCTCTTTTTTTTTTTTTTTTTTTTTTTTTTTTTTTTTTTTTGGCAACCAAGGGGATTTTAATTGTGTCTATAAATATTACTTTCCAGTATGGTTCAGTAAGGGTTGTATGCAGTAAGGGTTGTATGCAGGGCCGGCCCGTTACTATTGGGCGCCTAAAGCTCAAATATGTCAACTAGTAGATTACAATGAATATTTTGTTATATGATGCCCTTAAATACATAGTATTTTTTTGGCGCCTAAAACGTGGGCTTTACCAGCTTTAGCCTCGGGCCAGTCCTGGTTATATGGATTAAAAATTAAATAAAAGTCAGACTCAACTAAACTTGTAATTGTCAGGGCCGGCCCAGCCCATTGTGACACCTAAAGCAACATAAAAAATCTACCTAAAAAGTCTATATTACTGGTCGAACCTTGCACCTAAAGTCAGGTAAGTGATTGATGAGACTGCTATACCACCGAAAACATATGTAATATGATGCCCCAAATAACCTATATATTTTTAGCGCCTAAAGCATGTGCTTTACCTGTTTTAGCCATGAGCCGGCCCTGGAGGCACCTTCATGTGCTTTATTTACTTAAAAAGGCACCTTCATGTTTTGAAGCACTTTAACCCTATGATTTTACCCTATTAACCTTCTAATTTTTAACTATCTAACTAGATAATTCTTAACTATTTTATTTCAATTCTTATATTTCTGATTTGTTTTTACTTTCGTCTTGGGTTTATACACAGAGAAAGAGAGAGAACACTCGTGGTCTTTGACAGTTCGCCCTAATAATAAGCTCCTGGGCACAATAAATGAGGCTCGCCGTCGCGTCTTCAATCTGCTTGCTCTTGCCTCTCCGGCGGTTGGCTTTCTATGCCGGAGCAGGGGAGGGTTAGTCTTTGTAGTGTTATGCGGTCATATCCTCCTTCTCCGGGCTCCTCCGGCTGCTTTCCGGCTGCTTTCCGGCGTGGATCTGCGCGCTTTGCCTTCGTCTTCGCTGCTCTCCGGTCAAGGCTGCTCGCTCCTGTAGTGTCATTCTGAAGCTGAAGCCCAAGTTTTTATGTCGTGGATTGGTGCAGATCTCGTCTCCTCTGTCGGCGACGGTTCGGTTCCGTACTTCGCCAAATCCTTAGAAGTTAGAAGGTGTGGTGGGCTTCGACGAGGTTGGCTTCGTGTGGTGGCTCTCGACTATTTATTACCGGCGAATCTGGTGGTATGAGTTTTCATTTGGTTCTTTTGGTGAAGCGTGTTTTGTTAGTACGATTCGGGTTTGTGGTAGCTTGGTTTTGAGTTTTGGTTTGAGGATGCGTTTTCGTTTTAGGTTTCTAGTGAGTTCTCAGCTGCTGGTTAGGAGAACTCTGGTTTTCTGTAGCCTGCTTGTGATAGTATTCTAGTTCACGCGCTTATGGCCTGTGCAGAAGCCATCCAGAACAACAATTTGACTCTAGCGGGAGCTCTCGTTAAGCAGATTGGATTCGTAGTTGTGTCTCGTTAGCCGCCATCTAACTGCTCGAGGAATCCATCAAGATTTTACAGATTGCATTCCAAGGTGGAGGAAGAAGATAAGAATATCGTCACGGTTATCAAACTTTAACCGATTCATGCCTCTTTGTTTCTGTTTCGATTTTTGTTTCTTGATTGTTTTTCAATTGTCTCTGATTTGGGTGTTCAAGTGATGTCCACTGCAATTCCAAATTATTTATGTGTACATGGAGGTGGTGGATATTGATGTAGCGGAAGCTTCTAGAGATAGAACTAGATCTGTTGATTCTAAGAATACCCGGAAACTAGGGTTTGAGAATACTCTTCTCAGTGCTTTATCAAAAGCTCTTTAAAAAAACTCCTTTTAGTTAATCAAATCAATAAACTGAATACAAATGGAGGCCTAAACGGTTTATTTATAATAAACACCAAAACCCTAAAATCTTAACAGATAAACACCAAATATAAATATTAATAAAATACAAATAAATCATAATTATCTAAATAATAAAGATATTTGGAATATCTCCAAATATTCTCCTGCATCATTCTCTCCGGATTGAAAAAGATTCGTCCTCGAATCTTAAACCGGTTGTAGTTCAATCTAGCAACGATTTTGTCTTCATTCATATAATTGTTACAAACGTGAATAGTTTCCTCTCCTCTCCAACCTTGAAAATCATGCAAGTATGACATGTGTATTTCTTCACATCCACAACTTTGCATAATGATTTTATTGTTGTCTTCAGAGTAATTGACCAAGCCACGTTGCAACTTCACATGAACCGTAATGTTTGTTCCATAACTTTTACCATACATCACAAGGACTTTGATTCTCACGAATGAAGATTCGCTGAATACAAAATCAAAATGCTCCGTTGTAGAGAAATCATCGGCATACACATCATAGATGGGATTGCCGATGAAGTATTTTTCTTGCCATAATAATCTTCGGCTTGAAGAAAGGGATATTCAGCGGCGTGATAAAAACCTCCGAATGACATGGTAAACAAAACAAGATCAAACTTTGATTAAGAAATCAAAGTGTCAGCTCTGATACCAAACTGATGTAGCGGAAGCTTCTAGGGATAGAACTAGATCTGTTGATTCTAAGAATACCCGGAAACTAGGGTTTGAGAATACTCTTCTCAGTGCTTTATCAAAAGCTCTTTAAGAAAACTCCTTTTAGTTAATCAAATCAATAAACTGAATACAAATGGAGGCCTAAACGGTTTATTTATAATAAACACCAAAACCCTAAAATCTTAACAGATAAACACCAAATATAAATATTAATAAAATACAAATAAATCATAATTATCTAAATAATAAAGATATTTGGAATATCTCCAAATATTCTCCTGCATCAGATATGAAGGTGGTGGATATGGAGGTGGTGGAATCAAATGATGAGAACATCATGGAAGCAAAAGCCATATATGATGCATTTGTTGGAATTATGTCCAGTTATCTCTGTACTGTCTCTAGAAAGTAAGAGTATGTCAATGATCAGACATAAGTCATATAATACTGGGGGTCATGATGGCTTGCTAGAGTCCGCTCATGATCTATAAGTCTTGGACTTATTGCCTTTATTATATGATCCCATATGGGTCACACGCCTAAGCTAACAGGAAACTATGAAGGAACGGTTCAGCAGATGTACGGTAAAAGTGCTAGGCATTTACTGTGCTTGGAGAGATAGAAGGGCCTGATTAAATCCAAGTGATTTAATCAGACTGAGAATTGGGCCCAAAAGCCCAAAAGGAACTAGGCATAAGTTTTATGATTAAAACTTAACCTAGCCACCTTTTTCTCTTAAGCCCTCTGCGCCTCTCTCTCTCTCTCTCTCTGCGCCTCCCTCCCAGTGGTCTAGCAGCCAACTTCCTGAAGTGTGCGTGTGTGAACCTTTGGAGGAGCTGTCTCTTGGCGGTTCTGCTGATCTCTGACCCATACCTCTCCATTCCGCTGCATAACAAGGTATTAGGTGAGATCTTTTATGATTCAGCAAGAGAACCTAGATCCAAGCATGTTTAGTAGGATCAATCAATGAGAAATTGAATCAGGATATACTAAACAATCCTTCAGTGGTATCAGAGCCATTGGTTCTATTAGGATTTCTTGTTTAGAATCATGTTTAGGTTGTTTAGAAGTGTTTGAATCAATCTATGATAAGAAAACACTTAAGAAACCTAAGAACTAAAACCCTAAACTAAACCGCATGAACCGATCTCGGATTGGTATGCGTCGGACCGGATCGGCGAAGACGCACGAACCGATCGCTTGAGGATCGTGTTGCGTGGTCGTTCGCACGATCACGAGAGATCGACCGTGATCTGCGAATGGACCGCGATCGCGTCCCTCTCTCGTCCCGAGCGTCCCGTCCCGTCCCGTCCCGTGTCGTCCCGTGCGATCGCGTGATGCTTGCATCGCGTGATGCTTGCGGCTGCGGCTGTCCCGATCGATTAGGTCATGGGCGTGATCGGTTCGCGTAACCAATCATTCGGTTTGGTTAACGGTTCGGTTTAAGATATTTAAAAATCTTAATCGTCACGGTTTAATAATTACAGATTTAATAAAATTTATTAGATCTGGTTAAACCGTGATAAGAAATCCAAAGTCGTAAAATTGGATTTAGTGCCTAAACCAGTGGTTTTCTAATTTGATTTGGTTGGACCAAATAAATTGAGAAGATCCGGTTTAGTAAATAACCGGTTGACAATTGTGGTCATCGTAGTAATTAATTTTGGTTAGACCAATTTTAATGAACCAGACCGGTTATGTCATTTAATTGGACAATTGGGTTATGTCTTGGACATAGACCAATTCTTGGGCCATGGGCCAAGAAGTTAAAACAATTGGGCCAGTTATTTGAGTCTTTTCTTCAGATTTATTTTAAAATTCATTTAATAATTAAAATTTGATTTTAAAATTAATCAGTTTCCAAAATCTGAAATTAGAAAGTTTCTTAGAATAGAAGTTTCTAGATTTGCATGTTTTGGATTATAGGAAATTTCTATAGTTAGAAAGTTTCCAATTTTAGGAAGTTTCCAATTTTAGAAAGTTTCCATAATAGTAGGTTTCCAAAAATGGAAAGTTTCCAAAAATAGTAATCTTCTATTTGGGGAATGAAATTTTAAGAAAACCTATAAACCTCAAATAATATCAAGCGTTGGATGTCTTGTCCAGATTATGTCAGCTGTTGAAGCCCATTCAATCGTACACACGGCCTTACAGTGTGAGGGTGTCTATCTTTTGCGTGGGTAAGACAGTTTGTGATTCATTGATGTCATTGGGAGTCCCAGACATTAGTGATTACATGACTGTATAGTCTGGTTTTCTTGACTAGGCCATCGGGAGTCCCGGGCCTTGAGACATCAGAGTGGATTGGGCCTCGGGCCCAGATTCACAACCAAGAGTTATATCACGGATATAATTAGCCGAGATAGGGCTTACCGATATAAGCTAAGGTTGGGTGACGGCCAGTGGCCCACTTTGATCTTAGTTATATGTGGATCTTGGAATCATTATATTCTATTGAGGGTAACTGATGTTATTGAATATAATGAGAGATTAATCATATTGAACATATTAACTAAAATCCTTTTATCTTATATTTCAGCTATGACTACAACAAGCACACAAAACACATTCTCAATCCGGTCTGTTCTCGACAAGGAGAAGCTGACTGGAACGAACTTCCTGACGTGGTCAAGGAACTTGAGGCTGGTCCTCAAGCAGGAGAAGAAGGAATATGTCCTTCGTGATCCCCTCCCCGAGAGGCCTCCTAACAATGCCGCCAGGAATCTGCATAATGCTTGGGAAAAGCATTCGTCAGATGAAAATGATGTCTATTGCCTGATGTTGGCGACCATGACTCCTGAGCTGCAAATGCAGTTCGAGAGTGTGCTGTCACCCATCGAGATAATGGCAAGCCTGAAATCGCTTTTTCAGGAGCAGGCAAGGACTGAGAGGTTCCAGACAGTTAAGAACCTCTTGGACTGTAAGATGGCTGCAAATGCGGCAGTGAGTCCTCATGTCTTGAAGATGATGGGTTATCTCGATCATCTTCAGAAACTCGACTGCCCTATCAGCCAGGAACTTGCTTGCGACATCGTTCTGCAGTCTTTACCTGCAAGCTATGATCAGTTCATCCTGAACTTCAATATGCATGGCTTGAGTAAGACATTGCCTGAGCTTCACGGAATGCTCAAGACTGCAGAGCCCAACTTGAAGAAAGCCAAGGACCCCAATGTGCTAATGGTGCAAAAGGGCAAGGGCTTTAAGAAATCCTCTGCCAAGGACAAGGGAAAGGCTAAGGCTGTTCAAGTCTCGGACAAGGACACGCCAAAGCCCAAGCCCAAGTCAAAGGCTGGGCCTACTGACATCTGCAGGTTCTGTAAAGAACCGGGGCATTGGAGGAGAGAATGTAAGAAATTCCTGGAAGGTCTAAAGGAATTGAAGAAGAAGACTCTTGAGACTTCTTCATCAGGTATTTTTGTTATAGAAGTTAATACAACTACTTCTGATAATACCTCATGGGTTATGGATACTGGTTGTGGGGCTCATATTTGTACTAATATGCAGGCACTCAGCAACAGTAGGAGGCTAAAGCAAGGACAAGTGGAGCTACGAGTTGGGAATGGAGCGAAAGTTCCTGCACTAGCTGTAGGCACATACTTGTTGTCTTTACCTTCGGGATTGGTTTTAGAACTCAATAATTGTTATTTTGTACCTGCGATAAGCAGAAATATTATTTCAATTTCATTGTTGGATTTGGAAGGTTATGATTTTTCAGTTAAGAATAAATTATGTTCCTTCAATCGCAACAATTTGTTCTATGGTTGTGCCCCTCTTACGAATGGGCTTTACATACTTGATCAATCCGCGCCAATTTATAACATTAATACCAAACGGTTCAAACCTAATGAGGAGAACCGAACGTTTCTATGGCATTGTCGTTTAGGGCACATCAGTGAGAAACGCATTAAGAGGCTCCATACGAATGGACTTCTTGGCTCGTTTGACTTTGAGTCATGTGAGAAATGCGAATCCTGCATGATGGGCAAAATGACGCGGGCCCCCTTTAATAAACCTAACGAGAGGGCCAGTGACTTATTGGGCCTGATACACACAGATGTGTGTGGCCCAATGTCCACAAATGCAAGAGAAAACTATCAGTACTTCATTACCTTCACTGATGATTTCAGTAGGTATGGATATGTTTATTTAATGAAACATAAGTCTGAATCGTTTGAGAGATTCAGAGAATTCCAAAATGAAGTACAGAACCAACTTGGCAAAAGCATTAAAGCTCTTCGGTCCGACCGAGGAGGAGAATACTTGAGCCAAGAGTTCAGTGATCATCTAAGAGAGTGTGGGATAGTTTCCCAACTCACTCCTCCTGGAACACCTCAATGGAATGGTGTGTCTGAGAGGAGGAATCGGACCTTATTGGATATGGTTCGGTCTATGATGAGTCACACAGACCTTCCAATATCCCTTTGGGGATATGCTCTGCTAACAGCAGTGTTCACTCTAAATAGAGCGCCATCAAAAGCAGTAGCTAAGACACCATATGAATTATGGACTGGGGAAGCTCCAGTGCTGTCTTATCTTAGAATTTGGGGTTGTGAAGCCTATGTCAAGAGATTGATCTCTGACAAGCTTACACCAAAGTCTGATAAATGCTACTTCATTGGTTATCCGAAGGAGACCAAGGCTTATTACTTCTACCTACGATCCGAGAACAAGATCTTTGTTGCCCGGGATTGTAATTTTCTTGAGAGGGAGTTTCTCTCCAAGAAAAACAGTGGGAGTAAGGTACTGCTTGAAGAAATTCAAGATGAACAGGATACTGCTCAACCTAATGAGGAAGAGCAGCAGAAGGACCTACAAGAAATTGTAGAGCCTGAACCTGTGGTACCTGAAGTTCGAAGATCCGGGAGGATCCGTCACGAACCCGAGAGATATCAAGGATTCCTCGTGACTAACTGTCATGATCTTCTGATCATTGATGGTGATGAACCATCGAACTTCAATCAAGCCATGATGGGCCCAGATTCCTCTAAGTGGCGTAAGGCCACTGATTCCGAAATGGACTCCATGTCGGTCAACCAAGTGTTTTCGTTGGTTGACTTACCCGCTGGTGTAAAAGCCATCGAGTGCAAATGGATCTTCAAAAAGAAGATTGACGTGGATGGAAATGTCCAGATTTATAAAGCCAGGTTGGTGGCAAAAGGTTTCAGACAAGTTCACGGTGTGGATTATGATGAAACCTATTCCCCAGTGGCTATGATGAAATCTATTCGGATTCTACTAGCAACTGCAGCTTTTCATGATTATGAAATTTGGCAGATGGACGTGAAAACCGCCTTCCTGAATGGCATTCTGGAAGAGGATGTGTATATGACACAACCTGACGGTTACATAGATCCAAAGAATGCTGGGAAAGTATGCAAGCTTCATAAATCCATTTATGGATTGAAGCAAGCATCGAGGAGCTGGAATCTTCGTTTTGATGAAGCGATCAAGCAATTTGACTTCATCAGAAACAAAGAAGAACAATGCGTGTATAAGAAAACTAGTGGGAGCAAGATAGTATTTCTTATTCTGTATGTCGATGACATACTACTTCTCGGAAATGACGTACCAATGCTGAAGTCGGTAAAGGACTGGCTTGGAAGTTGTTTTTCCATGAAAGACATGGGTGAAGCCGCATACGTTCTTGGAATCCGGATCTACCGGGATAGATCTAAAAGGCTGATAGGCTTGTGTCAAGATTCATACATTGACAAAGTCCTGCATAGATTCAGCATGGCAGATTCCAAGAAGGGCTTCACGCCAATGGTACATGGCACAACGCTAAGCAAGAAGCAGAGCCCTACGACGGCTGCTGAGCTTGAGCGCATGAAGAATATTCCTTATGCATCTGCAATAGGATCTGTCATGTATGCCATGATCTGTACTCGTCCTGATGTTGCTTATGCATTGAGCATGACGAGTAGATACCAGTCGAATCCAGGTGAAAACCACTGGATTGCCGTCAAGAATATCCTGAAGTATCTAAGACATACTAAGGATAAGTTCTTGGTGTACGGTGGAAGTGATGTGCTTGAGGTCAGTGGATTCACGGACGCAAGTTTCCAGACAGACCAAGATGATTTCCGGTCACAGTCCGGTTATATCTTTTGTCTGAATGGCGGTGCAATCAGTTGGAGAAGCTCCAAGCAAGACACCGTTGCTGATTCCACTACCGAAGCTGAATATATCGCCGCTTCAGAAGCAGCGAAGGAAGCTGTTTGGATACGAAAGTTCATTATTGAACTAGGTGTGATACCAAATGCGGCTGAGCCTCTGGCACTGTTTTGTGATAACAATGGTGCTATTGCTCAGGCAAAGGAACCAAGATCACACCAGAAATCCAAGCATGTGCTAAGAAGATTTCACTTGATACGTGATATCATTAATAGAAAGGAAGTCAAGATCAGCCGAGTTCAGACAGATGATAACGTCGCTGATCCATTGACAAAGCCACTCCCAATACCTAAGCTCGAGTTCCTGACTGAAGCTGTAGGCATTAGAGACATTGAAATGTAATCTAAATTTGAGTGGGAGTTTGAGGGCTTTATTTAGTTATTAATATGTTCTTGTAAAACATTTTAAAGATGTTTAAATAAAATTATTATTTCAAGATTATTTTAACTGTGATAAAATAATCGTTCCAAAATGATATGAACCATTTTATAGGTCATCGAAGTAAGTGACTTGATCTTGAGTCATCAAAGTCATTTAGCTTGATCATGAGACCCTATATTTGATAGATGGCTTATATCATCATGTCCCTAGTCGAAGGTTGTTGAAATTGGAACACCAACAACCGCGTGAGACTAGATTGGTATGTGACTTATGACGAAGTCTCAGGATGTCATAGATGCACGGCATCAAAGTCAGTACATAGGTGTATGTTGGGGTACATACGACCGGACAAGACCCGCTTATAAGAACTCTTCAGGATATTTATATCTGTGTCATAAGAGATTCTTACTACGACTATAGAGTATAGTCCTTAGACCTGAGTTCGCATGCATGTGACTGCACATGAACTGATGCACTTTGATCATTGTCTAACGCTGTCGTTAAGCGATAGTTATAAGGACCTTGTTTGGGTGTATTATGAAATGAGTAGTTTACAGTGATGGAACAAGACGGGATTTGTTCCTCCAATATAAATGGAGTGAATATCTCTAGGCCAATCGGAGATTTGAATACTGGAAAATGCATGGCCATGCTCAAACGGACTGTCCCGAGTCGTTTGGATTGTCAGTATCAAATCAGAGTCCGATGAACAAGATTAGGCTTTATAAGGATGACACTCATCTTGCCTTATGACTAATCGAGATATTGAGACAAAAGGATTATGAATACAGAGATTCCAGTACAAGTGGGAGATTGTTGGAATTATGTCCAGTTATCTCTGTACTGTCTCTAGAAAGTAAGAGTATGTCAATGATCAGACATAAGTCATATAATACTGGGGGTCATGATGGCTTGCTAGAGTCCGCTCATGATCTATAAGTCTTGGACTTATTGCCTTTATTATATGATCCCATATGGGTCACACGCCTAAGCTAACAGGAAACTATGAAGGAACGGTTCAGCAGATGTACGGTAAAAGTGCTAGGCATTTACTGTGCTTGGAGAGATAGAAGGGCCTGATTAAATCCAAGTGATTTAATCAGACTGAGAATTGGGCCCAAAAGCCCAAAAGGAACTAGGCATAAGTTTTATGATTAAAACTTAACCTAGCCACCTTTTTCTCTTAAGCCCTCTGCGCCTCTCTCTGCGCCTCCCTCCCAGTGGTCTAGCAGCCAACTTCCTGAAGTGTGCGTGTGTGAACCTTTGGAGGAGCTGTCTCTTGGCGGTTCTGCTGATCTCTGACCCATACCTCTCCATTCCGCTGCATAACAAGGTATTAGGTGAGATCTTTTATGATTCAGCAAGAGAACCTAGATCCAAGCATGTTTAGTAGGATCAATCAATGAGAAATTGAATCAGGATATACTAAACAATCCTTCAGCATTGTCTGCAAAAACTAGAGCTCGTGCCATGGAAATGGCTGTAACATTATCTCAAGAAAATTACATGAGAGGGCACCTTCTGGTGCTTTTATTACGCCAAAAGACACTTAGGTGTTTTAGGATACTTTCACCTAGTGAAAGTTCTGCTTTACCCCTATTTCATAACTAAATTAATAACCAGCTCTTTCTTTAACCTAACTAAACTGGTTTCGTAGTTACACACAAAAGAAATTAAAATGGATATATAACAATAGCCATTGGATAGAGAGAGAAGAGTTGCTCTCGGTTCTACAGACCTTTTTCAGATCTATTTTTTCAAAATTTGAATCCCCCAGCTTCTACTTCCCTGTGTGGAAGCTTTTGTAGCCGCACCTACGACCACCACCTCCGCCGCATCTACTGTCATCTCCGACGCACCTGCTCTCCGGTCAGTGAAGGATATTTCTTCCCTGTGTGGAAGGAAGCGGTGGCCGAGCTCCGATGTATAGACGTCGACGGTGAGAACCGGTGTTCAGCTCAGACGCTTCAGCATCTCCTCTCATCCTAACCGGTACGGGGCTGTGGTTGGTTGGTGTGCGCCGTTGCGGGTTGTCCTCTCCGGCAAAATTTCGTCTCCGGCGCAGACGGCTCTGTCTAAAAAAACGGCAGAGAGAAACGGAGCTCCGTCGAGGAAGGAAGTTGTGGCCGTACGATTCTCGTCGGCGTGAAGCTAGACGCACCGAGTAAAGAGTTACTCACTTGGGCTTTGGTTAAAGTCGCTGAGCCTGGTGATACAATAATCGCTCTTCATATTCTTAGCAATGGTATGTGTTCTCTCACAAAAAAGCTTCGATTTTTGAATGTTTATAATACGAAAGTTTCGATTTTTGATGTTTATAATACAAAAAGCTTTGATTTTTATAATGTTTATAACATAAAAGTTTCGATTTTTATGGTTGTAGAGATTGTCGATCGAGCTGGGAACTCTTCTCTACTCTCCTTGGTGAAAACTTTTGACTCTGTTCTTGACGTTTATGAAGGTTTCTGCAATCTAAAACAGGTAAAACTGAAATCAAATCAAAGTGTGAGACTTTCAATTTCATAGACTTTGAAATGATGAAAGTTTCTATCTTTTTTTAGGTGGATCTGAAACTGAAGCTATGCCGTGGTAACTCAGCTCGAAAGATCATATCTTGGCATTAGCCACAAAACTCACCACTGGACATGTTAATATCTTGGCATTCTGGACATTTTATACGCATGTATTTTGATTGTTTTGTGTACTTCAAATCATGATGTCCACCCCATTTTTTTATAAGAAGTATATAATATGATCATAGCTTGTGGACACCGGTGGCTGCTTGATAGGTCAAGAATTAATCCCTATACTAAACTGCAAGTGTACAGCAATGTCAAAGTAGTATATAGGGTTATCGAATCCACAGGGACACTTGGTCTCAAGAGAATCAAACCATAGGGAATGAATACTAGAAATAAGCAATGTGATTGTATTGAAAATAGTGCAAGAAAGTAAATCAGTAGCAGAGATTATTGGTTGTGAAAGCAAGTATTTAAAAGCGTCAAACCTAGGGTATTCTCAGGAAATCAGACTAGCAAACAGTTCATTCAGCAAGGATCTAATTAAGCACAGTTCTAGAACTCAAAACACAGATATAGAATTAACCAAATTCCTTTGCGATAATTCTCTAAGTCTAAGTGCAGCAAACCAAACTTCCGTTTGCGAGAACTAACAGATTAAACTAGCATTAAGCTCGAGTTTGATATGTTCACAATTATCCTAAACCAAACTTTCGTTTGCGCAAAGTTTAATTGCCCAATTTAATTAGTTCAGATTCCTAAACCCCACTTCCGTGACGTATTTAGCAACCTAAGATCTAGATTCTAATTGATCAGGTTAGAACTAGCTTTAAGCACAATTAAATTGAAGAACAGATATAGTTTGAATCCTTAACTGAAATTGAACAAGTCTAGCAAGTCATGCGATCCTATGTGAGAAACCCTAAGTCTAACTAGGAATCTACTCAGACATAGATAATGAAAACATGATCATATGATAAGTAAATTGCATAAAAGAATAAGAGTAAAAGGGGTTCGAAATCTTCTCCAAATACAGATGATGAATTAGGTTCAGATCAGCCCCAAAAGCTCTAAAAATCCTCTGCTCTTAATTATGAAAGTGTATAAAGTGTGTCTAATAAAAACTCTAAAAACTCTATTATATAGGCATAATCTCGGCCAGGGGCTTCTTTGTAAATATCAGGAACTTCTGGATCAAAGTGCAAATACTTCACTCTTCTAAACCGCCGAGTTTTTGGCCCATCTCGCTGGTGCAACGATCGTTGCTAGAGTGCAACGATCGACACCTTTCTCTGTCTCGGACAGTGAACTCTATCTCTCGGCCAATCACTCCAAAAATCTCCAAAATGCTCCATAATCTCCAATTTAGCTCCCAACCTGATTATACCTGTAAAAGACTCTAAACAAAGACAAAAGACACTAAAACACATCTATATCATGGCCTAAAACTAGTAAAAACCATGATATATCAACTCCCCCACACTTAGCCTTTGCTTGCCCTCAAGCAAAACATAGAACTAAAACATGGTGAAGAGGTTTGAAAACTCTTCAGAAACTCATTTCATCTTAGAAGCTACAATACTCAGATTCCCCTTAGTAAACCACTGAAAGAATCAATCACAGGATATCAAGACCAACATGTACTTCCCCCACACTTAGCAACTGTCCTAGGTAAACTCCACAATCACATTCAAGCATTCAAATTCTCCCTACTGACTTCTGCAAGTATTTAAGTGCGGTCTCACCTAAGGAGTATCGATCTAAAGGCACATGGATTCTTACCTAATCAGCTCTAGACCACCATACTATCTTTCTCTAGTCCCTTTCTTCTCTTTCCCTTCTTTAACAACTGATTTTTCCCCACTGGGTATCATTTTATTTTTTTTTATCAGTGTTCTTCCCGTTATGGGGTGTACTTTGGACACATTCCATGGATCACATGAGAGATAATAGTGTTTGCTACCACTCTCATGACCACTTCGGAGTTACTAACTCATCCTCAGTTTATTATATTTTTTTTTTTTTTACTTTATAGAAGGGGAGAAGGGAACTAAATAGGACAGGTTTACAGGCTGTGTCAGAACTAACAGAGAATCCGACATAAAGTATACCAAGCCCTTAGGTGAGAAAATCTAAGTCAGTATTAGGGGTGAAGTCAGTAAAAGATCCTCTGATACCTGAAGTGATGTGGGTGTTCCCAGTAGGTTGATCTGTGATGGGGTTTTCTAATAGTCAGAGATAGATCCTGCAACTTCATCCCAATGGTTACTTAAGTTCCTGCAAGTTTTGTAAATCCCCTCCGAAAATCATGGTTTCTTACTTAAACAATTTTGACTCAATAAAACAAAAAATTTTGAAAAACGGACTGACTCTTAAGAAAACAGAAAGATAAACGTCAGTAGCACCTCCCCCACACTTAAGACACACTGTCCCCAGTAGTGTCCAGCGAAGGATCGGTAAAAAGAAAATAAATTGAAAAGGTGAGTTTATGTCTGTCGGGTTACCTCTGTCGCACAGCATCGATCGGTGCATTAGATGCATCGACCGTTACTTGGCGACTTTCGTGTATGGTCGATCGTTGCTCAGGACCGCAACGATCGCTGCAATGCGATTCCTTTCGTGTTGTGACGATCGATGCAGAAATGCATCGATCGCTGCACTGCGATTTAATCCGAGACCTGCAAACATGACTGCACCAGAAACAAAAACAAACGTAAAATCCTAACAAAAACACCAAAAATTAAAAAGAAAAACACCACTACCTAATGGTGGGTTGCCTCCCACCCAGCGCTTGTTTAAGGTCAATAGCTTGACCGGACGCGCAAGGTTTTTCAAGTTGAGGGTGCAGCATCCAGAGGCAAAATCTGTCCTCTGGGAATCTCGGCCTTAGCCCAATAGTGTTTTACCCTCTGCCCATTCACAGAAAACTCATTACCTTCCTTGCCTATTAGTATGACAGCTCCATATGGACGCACTTCTTTTATTGTGTAAGGACCGGACCATCTTGATTTCAGCTTTCCTGGAAACAAATGCAAGCGAGAATTGTATAGAAGTACCTGATCATTAGGCTCAAACCGTCTAGAAACAATCTTTTTATCATGATAAGCCTTTGTCCTCTCCTTGTACAGCTTTGAGTTCTCATAGGCAAGATGTCTAATCTCATCCAACTCATTAAGCTGTATCAGCCTTCTTTCTGCAGCTGATTTAAGGTCAAAATTCATCTGCTTCACAGCCCATGCTGCTTTGTGCTCAAGTTCCACAGGCAGATGGCATGCTTTTCCATACAACAAGTGAAATGGAGTAGTCCCCAATGGTGTTTTGAATGCAGTCCTGTAAGCCCATAAAGCATCATCAAGCTTAGCTGCCCAATCTTTTCTTGTCTTCCCAACTGTTTTCTCCAAGATCTCCTTGATTTGTCTGTTGGAAACTTCTACCTGTCCACTAGTCTGTGGGTGATAAGGAGTAGCAACTCGGTGATGCACCCCATGCTTTTTCAAGAGCTTCTCAAATACCTTATTAATAAAGTGAGACCCTCCATCACTAATTACTATTCTGGGTACTCCAAATCTAGGGAATATAATGGACTTGAACAGCTTAATGACTACTGAAGAATCATTGGTTGGACTAGCTATTGCTTCTACCCACTTAGATACATAATCCACAGCAACCAATATGAACTTATTCCCAAAAGATGAGGGAAAGGGACCCATAAAATCTATGCCCCAGCAATCAAAAACCTCAACCTCAAGAATGAAATTCTGAGGCATCTCATGCTTTCTGCTGATTTTCCCTCTCCTTTGGCAGGCATCACAATGAGAAATAAAAGAGTGAGTATCAGCGAACATTGTAGGCCACCAGAAACCTGCCTGCAAAACCTTAGATACAGTCTTAAAAGTAGCAAAATGTCCTGCGTAATCTGATCCGTGGCAGTGGAACAGGATATCTGGAACCTCTGATTCAGCAACACATCTCCTATAAAGGCCATCCGAACAGTGCTTATAGAGGTAAGGTTCATCCCAATAGTACCTCCTAAGTTCTCTGAAAAACCTCTTCTTCTCATATCCTTTTAGATTTTCTGGTTCAGCCTCTGCAGCTAGATAATTGGCTATGTCTGCATACCATGGTTGATCATTTGTTGAGACAGCATAAATTTCGACCTCATGTTTTCCAATCCGTACCGTAAAAATCTCTGGGCCTGTGTTCGCGCTGCAACGATCGTTACAGCAAGATGTATCGATCGCTACCGCCCTGATAGATGCATCGATCGATGCTGATGTTGCATCGATCGACGCAATGCGATTAATCCGACAGTTTTGCAGATCTCTGTCCAAATCTGTCTCACAGATTGTCCCAACCATATTGACGTTTTCCTCAGGCAAATAGTCATTGATTGGCACGTCATCTTCTATTAGCATCCTAGAAAGATGATCAGCAACTCCATTCTCAACTCCTTTCTTATCTCTTACTTCAATATCAAATTCCTGGAGCAACAAGATCCATCTCAACAGTCTTGGCTTAGCATCCTTCTTCTGCATCAGATACTTCAGGGCTGAATGATCAGTGTGTACAATCACCTTGGAGCCAACAAGATAAGAGCGAAATTTCTCAAATGCAAAGACAACTGCTAACAGCTCCTTCTCTGTAGTGGCATAGTTCCTTTGTGCATCATCCAGTGTCCTACTGGCATAATAGATAGCATGAAGCTTTCTATTTTTCCTTTGTCCAAGAACAGCTCCTACAGCATAGTCACTTGCATCACACATTACTTCGAAAGGCAAATCCCAATCCGGTGGCTGAACTATTGGAGCACTTACTAAGGCCTGCTTGATCTGTTCAAATGCGGTTTGACAATCTGCAGTGAACTCAAACTTGGTGTCTTTACACAGCAAAGCAGTTAATGGCCTAGCAATCTTACTGAAATCCTTGATGAACCGTCTATAGAAACCAGCATGTCCAAGAAAGCTTCTAATAGACTTAACAGAATCAGGTGCCTGCAGGTTCGTCATTACCTCGATCTTGGCGCGGTCTACTTCTATTCCAGCCTCTGACACTTTGTGTCCTAGTACAATGCCATCTCTAACCATGAAATGACATTTCTCCCAGTTAAGAACTAAGTGCTTCTCTTCACATCTCTTCAAAACCTTACACAGATTATCCAAGCATTCATTATAGGATGATCCATATACTGAGAAATCATCCATGAATACTTCCATAAAATCCTCAATCATATCTGTGAATATGGACATCATGCATCTCTGGAAAGTGGCTGGTGCATTGCAGAGTCCAAAGGGCATCCTACGGTAGGCAAATGTCCCATATGGACAAGTGAAAGTGGTCTTTCCTTGATCCTCTGGATGGATGGGGATCTGAAAGAAACCTGAGTATCCATCTAAAAAGCAGTAGTAAGGATGATTTGCTAACCTTTCGAGCATCTGATCAATAAAAGGTAAGGGGAAGTGATCTTTTCTAGTCGCAGCATTCAGTTTTCTGTAGTCTATGCACATCCTGTGTCCCGTCACAGTCCTAGTAGGTATCAGCTCGTTCTTCTCATTCTTAACAACTGTAACTCCACCTTTCTTAGGTACTACATGGACTGGACTCACCCAATCACTGTCTGAAATAGGATAGATGATCCCAGCGTCCAGGAGTTTCATAATCTCCTTTTTGACTACTTCCTGCAGATTAGGATTAAGTCTCCTCTGATGTTCGATTGATGTCTTGGACTCATCCTCGAGATGTATCCGATGCATGCACAGCTCTGGTGAGATACCTGAAATGTCATTAAGGGAATAGCCAAGAGCTTTGCGATGCTTGCGCAGCTTGCTTAACAGTAAAGTGAGCTCTGCGTTGTTCAAACTAGCGTTGACAATCACTGGATAAGTTGAATTTGGTCCAAGAAATGCGTACCTTAGCCCGGATGGAAGTTGTTTCAGATCTATTTTCGGAGCTTTTTCCTCTGCCCAGTCCAGGTCGTCGTGCAACGATCGTTGCTTATTTGGTATCGATCGTTGCAGTCCCGCGTCAGATACTTCGATCTGCATTGCAACCTCGATAGAATCCATCAATCTTGTATAGCACATTGCAGGCTCGTCCTGTAGGTACTCCAACTCCAAAATAGAACTAAGTAAGGCTCTTTCTAGTGGGTCCTCAGCATGTGATTGATGGAAGTACTCTGCAGCCAAATCACCCAATGTGTCCACATAGAAGGTCTGCCCGTCAATGGTTGGTCTCTTTACCAGCTTGTTCATGTCAAAACTCATCTTCAGATCACCCACATTCAGAATTATCTTACCTCCTTGACAGTCAATCATTGCACCAGCTGTTGCTAAGAAAGACCTGCCTAGAATTAATGGGTCTTTTGGCTCCTGTCCATATTGTAGAACCACAAAGTCAGTTGGGATCACACACTTGCCAACAGTTATAGGCACATCCTCTATTACTCCTTCAGGAATCCTTACTGATCGGTCTGCCAAAACTAGTGATATCCTAGTTGGTATAAAGTCTGTCATCCCTAGTCTTTTAGCAACCGAGAGGGGCATCAGATTTACGCTGGAACCAAGATCACACAGGGACCTTTCGAACCTCTCCTTGTAGATAGCACAATCTAATACGAAGCTGCCTGGATCCTTCAATTTCTCTGGAATTCTACCTTGAATCACTGCACTACATACTTCATTGAGCATCATTATACTTTCTTCGTCAGACCATTTACCAGAAATTGCATCCTTAAGGCATCTCTTCATCATGGGGGAGGTTTCAATAGAATCCAACAAAGGTACTTCAACCTTCACTTTTTTTATGAACTCCTTCCATTTTGCATATTGCCTATCATTCCTAGCTTTTCTGGGATTCTTGGGATAAGGTATCTTAGGCTTGTATACCCTTTCAGCCGGCTGTTTTGGGTTTTCAGCGTCTGAATTTTCTGTAGTTACCTTGTGTCGATCGTTGCTCGTGTTGCACCGATCGATGCTAGGCGACTTCGTTACGATCTCCGGTTCCTTGGTTTCGCTTGGCAACGATCGTTGCTTGGATGCATCGATCGATGCGCGGCGAATATCGCGTATCTCATCTTCCAACTCTTCAATTTCTACGAGTTCCTCAACGCTTAACTGCTTTTCCTGGCCAGATGACAGCTCCTTACCACTTCTTAATGTCACGGCATTGCATTGGTACTTAGGATTGGCATCAGTCCTTCCCGGGAGATATCCCTCTTCCCTTTGAGCATGCCCAGCAGTTCTTGCAACTCTTGCATCAAGCTCTTTTATGTGCGTGTTCAATCCTTCAAACTTCCCATTCAGCTCCCTGTAGATTGTATCCATCTTTGCGTCAGAATCTGCTGCGTACTTAGTCTGATTCTCCATCAGCTGTCTTAGCATCATCTCTATCTTACTATCAGGCTCATTGGCTTTCTTAAAACCACTTTGCTGAACTCCATTTGAAAATCTGTTTCCCTGCTGATTTCTAAATCTATTGCCTTGGAAACCAGAACCTCCCATGTAATTCACTTCTTCTTCCTGAGTGTCCTCCTCAGTCTGAATTACATCTACATTTTGGGCAAGGTGGACATCTTTCTTACTTGTCAAGAGATTGTAAACTGTGTCCAGCCTAGATCTAATCTCAGTCATGTTAGGGTCCTCTGTACTTACACCAGATTTCTTCCTCATCTCATCCATAGACTTGCAACTGTAGCTGCCAACCAGGTTCTCTATCAACTGCTTAGCTTGTGTAGGAGTCCTGGTATTGAAATTAGCATTACTGGAATTATCCAAAGCAGTCTGATAAGGGAGATCTATGCCTCTGAAGAAAATACCAATCAGCTGTACTTCTGTGAATCCATGGTGTGGACAATCATGCTGATACTGCTTAAATCTCATCCATGCGGTTGTCAAAGGCTCCACAGCTCCTTGGGAAAAAGTGAGTATGTCCTGTCTGGACTGATCTGAGCGCGCAGCGTCGTAGAAGTGACGCAGGAACTCACTCTTTAAGGCTGCCCAAGTAGTATACTGACCAGGTGCCAGTTGTCTCAGCCATGCACTAGCGTCTCCAGCAAGACTGTGCGGAAATAGCTTAAGGAACAGATAGTCCGGGCATACTCCTTCATATTTCATGCCAGTGACTATGTCCTCAAACTTGTCAATGTGATCCATAGGCTGCTCTGATTGAAGACCATGGAAAGCAATTTGTCTCATCAGTTGGTAGTAGATAGTTTTTACCTCAAAATCATTCCTTTCGAAGGCAGGAAGCACTAGAGCTGCTCGGTTTGCATGAAACTCATCAGGTCTATTGTAATCAGCTAGTGTCCTCTCATGAACTACCATCCGGCCTTCTGGCTCAACTTCATCAGGGATCACTCGTCCCTCAGCATCAATCCTTTGCCCAGCAGCATTGTAAGGATTGTTCTCTGGATCCCTCAGGATTCCATCATCATCTGGTATCAAGATCAAGCGTTCTTGTACCATTCTTTCTCTCTTTTCTCTTCTAATAGTCCTCTCTAGACGTCCAAGTTCCTCTAGATTGAGATTAACTAAGCTCGAGTTCGGATTACTTCGAGTGTTCTGCGTTGGCATAAACTGTCTGTAATCGTCCAGCAACGATCGATGCTATCAGTGCAACGATCTATTCAATCTCAAATCGCTTAGCAACGATCGACGCAAGGGTGCAACGATCGATGCAAGGCGAAATCCGTACCTGCGACAGAGAGAAACAGAAAAAAAGTTAGCAAAATAATAAAAAACGAAAAACAAAAACAAAAAACGAAAAATTTCTAGTAAAACCCTAAGTTCGGTCCTATCGAAGACTCAAAGAGTCCCCGGCAACGGCGCCAAAAACTTGATAGGTCAAGAATTAATCCCTATACTAAACTGCAAGTGTACAACAATGTCAAAGTAGTATATAGGGTTATCGAATCCACAGGGACACTTGGTCTCAAGAGAATCAAACCATAGGGAATGAATACTAGAAATAAGCAATGTGATTGTATTGAAAATAGTGCAAGAAAGTAAATCAGTAGCAGAGATTATTGGTTGTGAAAGCAAGTATTTAAAAGCGTCAAACCTAGGGTATTCTCAGGAAATCAGACTAGCAAACAGTTCATTCAGCAAGGATCTAATTAAGCACAGTTCTAGAACTTAAAACACAGATATAGAATTAACCAAATTCCTTTGCGATAATTCTCTAAGTCTAAGTGCAGCAAACCAAACTTCCGTTTGCGAGAACTAACAGATTAAACTAGCATTAAGCTCGAGTTTGATATGTTCACAATTATCCTAAACCAAACTTTCGTTTGCGCAAAGTTTAATTGCCCAATTTAATTAGTTCAGATTCCTAAACCCCACTTCCGTGACGTATTTAGCAACCTAAGATCTAGATTCTAATTGATCAGGTTAGAACTAGCTTTAAGCACAATTAAATTGAAGAACAGATATAGTTTGAATCCTTAACTGAAATTGAACAAGTCTAGCAAGTCATGCGATCCTATGTGAGAAACCCTAAGTCTAACTAGGAATCTACTCAGACATAGATAATGAAAACATGATCATATGATAAGTAAATTGCATAAAAGAATAAGAGTAAAAGGGGTTCGAAATCTTCTCCAAATACAGATGATGAATTAGGTTCAGATCAGCCCCAAAAGCTCTAAAAATCCTCTGCTCTTAATTATGAAAGTGTATAAAGTGTGTCTAATAAAAACTCTAAAAACTCTATTATATAGGCATAATCTCGGCCAGGGGCTTCTTTGTAAATATCAGGAACTTCTGGATCAAAGTGCAAATACTTCACTCTTCTAAACCGCCGAGTTTTTGGCCCATCTCGCTGGTGCAACGATCGTTGCTAGAGTGCAACGATCGACACCTTTCTCTGTCTCGGACAGTGAACTCTATCTCTCGGCCAATCACTCCAAAAATCTCCAAAATGCTCCATAATCTCCAATTTAGCTCCCAACCTGATTATACCTGTAAAAGACTCTAAACAAAGACAAAAGACACTAAAACACATCTATATCATGGCCTAAAACTAGTAAAAACCATGATATATCACTGCTTTATGGGGTGGACATTAAATCAGTGGATATGTTTGTGACTGTGAACATTAAATCTGTGGACATGTCCATTTTCATTTGTTGTTTGTTTCAGTTCTTATCGAAGAATGGAACATACGAGTTTTGGAATTGGTTTGATGATCGGACCTAGTAAATTCAGGACCAGAAATTTGGTTTGGGTGTGAGGTATGAGGAGGATGTGAGGTATGGGACAGTTGGTGGATGTGGGCCGGTGGAGATGTGATTAGTGGACGGTACTGTGATGGTTTGTAGAGCAACGGTACTGTGGACAGTACTACGCCATTTTACTCCGTCTTAATTCTGTTTCTCTTGTTGTCCCAGGATATAATTTTCGTGGACACCATGTCGGGTTTTATGGATGTCCATGTGCAATGGTTACATTGTAATCGTGTTTTATGTATGTTCTTTGGTGGAGTGTTTATTGTGTATGTATGATGTACATGGTTAATTTATTTATTTGAGAACCGAGTGTTCACAAGCCATTCACTAAAACCTTAGTGTTTTATTTTTTTGTGTACCAATGCTTATGGACATTATAAACTTGTCGTTTGCGGTTGGCCGTGTACATCACTTGTGTACATTTAGTGGCTACTAGATTATGCACGTTCTATTATGGATTATGAAGCATGGCTTTCTTAAGTTAGTCAAGAAAGATATCGTATGTATGAATTGTAGACGTCGTTTGGTGGACATAAAATTTGTCATTTAGTCTATTTAGATATTTTTATTTTCATTATTCAGTTTTTATACCAAAGGACAATCAATGTACACAAATAAATGTGGACAGTAGCTAAAACGTGAACAACCATCTGATGTCCACAATAGCTAAAACGTGAACAACATCTTTTGTGGACATGACATTTTGTGTACTACGATGTCCACTAAATTATATCCACAATTATATAATATATTACACTATACTTTTTTAACTTCTATAAAATTTGATAAAAAAATAAAAAGTATATCAAAATGGATGTCTAAATATAAAGAAAAAATCGATGTAACTAATAATATAAACAATTTTTTTTTTATTTACCAAAAATCTTAGAAATAGAGAAATATATGATAGGGGGGGGAGAAAAATGAAAGAAAAAAAAAGAGAAAAACTTAAATCTGTTGTGAATAGAAGAGAGATAGAAGAATTGGTGATGATTATTCCAATGAATGAAATCTCCTTTATATAGGAGTACAAAGACTTGATGACCAAGTAAAACCTAGTGTACAAGTAATTCTAGAAGCTACTACGAGATGGGCCTTATAATGGGCATCCATCTTATTATTCATAACACTCCCCCTTGGATGTCCATTATAATGGAATGGTTCGTAATGCGTTTAAGATGTTGCCTCATTAAAAACCTTACCAGGAAAACCCAATGGGAAAAACCATGGTTAAGGGAAAAAGAGTGCAACACGCAACTACTCCCCCTCTTGAGTACACGTGTCGAGATCTTTGAAACGGCGTAACCCGATCTGATGAACTAACTTCTTGAAAGTAGAAGTAGGTAGCGCCTTTGTAAATAAGTCAGCCAAATTATCGCTCGAACGGATCTGTAGAACATGTATATCGCCGTTCTTCTGTAGATCGTGTGTGAAGAAGAATTTTGGTAGAATGTGCTTTGTTCTATCGCCTTTAATGTATCCGTCTTTGAGTTGTGTGATGCATGCTGCATTGGCTTCATACATAATTGTTGGGGCTTCTTTCCCTCCAGAAATACCACAATCTTCTTTTATATGATGAACGAAAGATCTTAACCATACACACTCGCGACTAGCTTCATGGATGGCTAAAATCTCTCCGCAAGTGAACACGTATCCTGTTTGCGATTTAGCAGTATGGGGATCGGATAAGTATCCTGCGTCTTGGAGGTAACGAAGTATATGCTTAATCCCATTCCAATGCCTTTGAGTTGGGCATGAGCTAAACCTTGCTAACAAATTCACCGAAAATGATATATCTGGTCTTGTGTGACTAGCAAGGTACATTAATGCTCCTATTGCACTTAAGTATGGTACTTCAGGGCCAAGAACTTCTTCATTGTTTTCTCGAGGACGGAATGGATCCTTTGACACATCAAGTGATCTTACAACCATTGGACTACTCAAGGGGTGTGCTTTATCCATGTAGAACTTTTTGAGAACATTTTCTGTGTATGTTTCTTGATGTACTAGAATTCCATTCTTTACATGTTCAATTTGTAGTCCCAAACAAAATTTTGTTTTCCCAAGATCTTTCATCTCAAATTCTTTCTTCAAATACTCCACTGTATATGAAATCTCTGCAGGAGTTCCAATAATATTTAAATCATCAACATATACTGCAATTATCACAAATCTTTTTTCAAATCTCTTTATGAAGATGCATGGACTAACACGGTCATTCTTGTAGCCTTCTCTTAACAAGTATTCACTAAGGCGATTATACCACATACGCCCTGACTGTTTTAGTCCATAAAGAGATCGATTTAGTTTTATGCAGTATTGTTCTCGGGAATTCGAATTTACTACTTCAGGTAGTTTAAATCCTGCTGGGACTTTCATATAAATGTCATTTTCCAATGGTCCATATAAGTAGGCCGTCACTACATCCATTAAACGTAAATCAAGTCCTTCTTTTATCGCCAGACTAATAAGGAACCTGAAAGTAGTTGCATCCACCACATGAGAGTAAGTCTCTTCATAATCAATTACAGGTCTTTGTGAGAATCCTTGTGCGACTAAATGTGCTTTATACCTCACAATTTCTCCATTTTCATTCCTCTTTCGTACAAAGACCCATTTATGTCCTACTGGTTTTACACCTTTAGGTGTACGGACTACTGGTTCAAATACTTCTCTTTTAGCGAGAGATTTTAATTCTGCATCTATTGCTTCCTTCCATTTTGGCCAATCACTTCTTTGTGTAGACTCTTCAATAGATGTCTTATGATCCTCATTCTCATCAACTGCTATACTGCATGCATAATTATTAACGACGTCGATTTGATATCGGTTCCATATTATTCAAGACATGACATAGCTATTTGAGATTTTCATATTCTCAGGTACCTGAATTTTTTTCTTGTCATGTTTATCATCTCTTCTCGAGATCTTTAATATTTCATTCCTCGGTACTGCCATTCTCATTCATGCTCCTTTTCTTTTTCGATGATTCTTATCTTTGGAACCGATAGGTCTATCACGCTTCAAGCGCTCTTTAGACTCACTAGCAGTTTGATACTGTCCTTCTGGGACATCCAATTTAACTGGAGCATTTACAGCTGGTATGTGACTTTGTCACTCTATTAGGGCCAGTTGAAGCATCTGACAACAAATTGCTTAACCAATATACTTGAATTATCTTTCGTACATTCATTTGGACTTCTATTCACGCTCTTTAGCAGGAGGATCATAGATAATTCATTTCTTTTCCAGCTGTTTATTTTCTCTCCCTAAAGTTGGATAAATTGACTCATTAAAAGAGTCTAATCATCAATGGAGAATCATATCCAACATATATTTATAACCTCCTTTGAGGTCCCATCTTTTGTATTGTGGTGGAGCAACTTATCCAACTTCTCTAGATGGGGATTTATGGTTCCTGACCCAAAACCAATTTGATGGGGAGAGCTATTTTACTCTTTGACTATATGCGAATCAATGCTGCTCAGTTTCACCAGTATTACCAATTAGTATCGCACACTTTAAGTTGCGGATTTATGACAAGGATACATACATACGACAATCTTATCGATGTGTTAATATATAAACATATGGTGGATGATCAGTCCACCAGTGGGTGATCAAGCCCACAAACATTTCCTTGTATACTTTCCATAAATTAAATAGATTCCAAATCTATTTTGGCTGGTGAAATCATTTTATCGTATTGCCTTGTGAGCAAGCAGCATATAGCAGATCATTCGCAAGAATCTCTGGTTCTTCAACGAATGTCGCATCATTACAAAACCGGAATGGCATAACCGGTTTGCCAAAAATTAAACTTTCAGTAAACTTCTGGTTTACCATAACATTTATCTCCATTTTAATAATATGTGTGTAGTAGTGTAGTACAATTCAATAGATAATACATGTATTTTCTCCAAAATATATTTATTGCCTCGGGTATTACTTCTGTTGAAGGCATTCAACATTTCCCTTATTGTCTCAACATGATTAAATTTAAAATCCCTTTGGATTTCTTTATAAATGATTCATCAAGTCTATTTTCAGTGTGAAAATAATCTTCAGGATGTTCCACTTAGTACTTAGAATGGATGTGGGATTCTCTAGTTCTCCCCCTCGAGATAGTAACACTCCAGGTTCATCTATCTCGAATTGAATCCCACGAAATCAACAACATACCCAACTTAGGTCATGTGTATCTTAGATTCTTTTAACCTTTGAGACTTGGGAAAATATAACGCATTAATGATTTCAAATTGCGTTCCCATAGGCAATTCGCTCTTCTAGAGCTGTCAATAATCTTTATAAAACCTGACATTGTACTCACACAAATTTCTTTCATCATCACATATTGCTACCATCATTATTTTCTCACTTCTGGTGAGGATATGATTTCTTGAAAGAAACTCATCGGGGCTCGACCTTGACCATATCCATATTCATATCCACATATACGTCTACAACTACTTATATAGCTACTCCTCGGATATTGTCATTACTGTGATACTTTTCTTTTTCAATAAGATAAAATATAAACTCATAGTACGTCTCAAACACTTTTCATGATATTGTGTCTCCAGAACAACAATATTTGCATGAAAGATAGAGCATGACTTCTATAACATCTCTATATGAGTACTTCTTCACAGACTTTAAAGTCTTATAATCTTATATTAACCAATAAAGATGAGTTTATGACTATATCACATTCTGGTGATCATATATTTCTTTCGTATTAATGTTCCAAAGAACATGTGGATATTTTACGTCAAGCCACCAATATCCAAAACAATATGATCATGAACTTTAAACTTATAATCAAACTACACATGGTACGAGATATTTGTTTGGAGTTGATATGCAAGTTAGCAAATAGGAAAATTAGAAACTTAAATATTTTTCTTAAAACAAAAGGGAATATATTGATATTTAAAAATAGAAGGTTAAATCTTTTCAGAATCTAGAATTTTAGAAATACAATAAAACAAAATCTTTTACTCATAAAAAAAAAAATCAAAACGTGTTCATCAAATTGATTAGAACAATAAAATAATCAAATCAAAAGCAGTATAATGATTTAAAGCTATTGAGCACAATCACTAATTTATAAACAATAAAAATAAAGAATTGAATCCATTAAGATAAACCATGAATCGATAATAAACATGGTTTAAATACATGATTAATTCATGACAAATATCAATAAATTATTATTCTAGATAAGTATTGACAATCATCTCTATTATGAATAAGATCAGAGATCATAATCGTGAAGGCATAGCCTATCATAACGATATTCAGAGAAGACATCACTTATCATCCCAGAATAAGACATAAACTAAACATAAACTAAATCTCACCTTTTCGGTGTAAGAAAATAGGAAGAAAGAGACTATCGTGCTGATAACGTGTTGTGAATAGAAGAGAGATAGAAGAATTGGTGATGATTATTCCAATGAATGAAATCTCCTTTATATAGGAGTACAAAGACTTGATGACCAAGTAAAACCTAGTGTACAAGTAATTCTAGAAGCTACTACGAGATGGGCCTTATAATGGGCATCCATCTTATTATTCAT
Organism: Orychophragmus violaceus; assembly: GCA_030180135.1. Classification (NCBI taxonomy): domain Eukaryota; kingdom Viridiplantae; phylum Streptophyta; class Magnoliopsida; order Brassicales; family Brassicaceae; genus Orychophragmus; species Orychophragmus violaceus. The sequence continues at coordinate 27,463,798 of CM058238.1, forward strand.
AACAAAATCGTGAGGGAGAAAGAAAGAAAAAGATATACCTCCAAAAACCAGCTCCTCCACGTGTCATTCATCTAACCATCCAACATCTTCTAGTTACAACTATCTAACTGAAAACACTCTTTTTAAAGGTCAAATTGGGCAATATTGCTCTCCAAAACATGAACAATAACCAAGGTGTCCTTTGGTGTAAGAAAGTGCACCAAAGGTGCCCTTTCATGTAAATCTCTCCATTATCTCTTGATGTAAGTGGTTACAATCAGTTTTCGGTTTTCTCGTAATTATCCATGGCCCAGAATCAAAGTATCTCTTCTTCCCATGGATTTTTCTGGATGAACTATCTTATCTTTCGTAGTTTTGCTGGAAATCAGTGGATGGTTTGAGAAACCTGGTTTACCTCACATGTTTTCAGAAAGAAAAGACCGAGTTTGGACTTTGGAAACATGAGGGTTATTACAGAGTGTTCGTGGACAATAATTTTTAGTGTTTTTTTGGTCAAATAAAAAATTATCTCCAGTGATTCATGGGACGTGTTTGTTCGTATATGGGATCAATCTTGAGTGTGGACATGCTAGTTTGTAACACGCATTTGTTCGAGGACAATAATTTTTTGGATATGAAACTACACAGTTTGTTTTTTTGTGTGTATGAATGGTTATGGACATTTTTATACACTTATCACTTTGTGTATACATATTTGTGGACAACTATTTAGAATATCCATTTTCGTGGACAATTATTTATGTGCACAATTTAGTACATAAATCAATAATACAAATCACAATTGAGAATTTGCGGTTTGTTTTTTTAGTTTTTGTGGATAGTTCTTGTTTTCGTCATCCAAATTGCTAGTTTTTAAAGAAAATACAAATTTTTTGTGGATAACCATTTAAGTAACATCATACTTTGATCATATTAGCACGAATTTTTAAAAAGATATCATATGTTGATAAAATTGTGGACATCGTTTGGTGGACATAAGGTTTGTCATTTAGTCTATTTTGGTGGTGTTCTGCGTTCTTCCGTGGACGGTTCGGTTAGCTCGGTTTTGGTGGTGTTCTTTCTCTTCCATTGTTTGAGTTTTGGGTGTTTGTATTCGTTTTGTTTCTGGTGGTGAGGTTGCTTTGTTTTGAGAGTGTGCTTGTCCTCGCGTTTGTTTGCTTCGGTATAGATCCCGCGGTGTTCTTGTTGCCTCTCGGTTCAGATCTCCGGCTCAATCTTTAGGATTTAGAGCTTTGGATCTCCTCGGATCAAGTCATCGGCTTTCGTTTGGTTAGTTAGTTCCCTCGGCGCCTCGGTCTATCTGCATACAGTTTGTCTCGTGGCTTCTAAGGTGTTGAAGACATATAATGAGTCCGGTGGATCAGTCCTAATAAAATTTGACTTTGGATGCATCTGTTATCTTCTCTCTCATCTCATGACACTTCTCTCTACTCGGGTGTCTTGGTCTTAGGGATTAATCGGGTTTTGTTTCCTTATAGTCAAATTTTAGTCGTTGGTTTTATTGTTTGTTAATTTGGCTCCGGGGTTGTCTTTTATCCGCCGGCTTATAACTCTAGGGATGTCTTTTATCCGTTAGCTTTAGTACTCTGGGAGTTCGCGTAACTCGCCGGCTTTGGTTCCAACTGATGTATGTTTCTCGGTTTTTCTTAGGCCTGGGCATAAAAACCAAAACCGGAACCGAAGAACCGATAACTGGAACCAAAATTTTTTATTTGGTTCCACCTATAATACTCATTTGATCCTGAGTTGAGGAACCGTGGGTATCGGGTAGGAACCGGAACCGAACCGAGAACCGAAACACGGAAGCGAAGAACCGAACTTGTATAAGGCTTAGTAAAATATTACCCATGGTTTCATCATCCACATAAAGAATCATATGCAAATATTGTTACATCCATATAATTTATGTTTATATTATGTAATTGACATTGAATCATATACTTTTTATTTTTTTGGTTAATGATTTATTGAGTTAACAGAAATTTTGGGGTTTTTTTTTTTGTTGATTTCAGATATTTTTTGTTGATTATGGGTATTTTTGTTGATTTCGGGTAAAATGTTATTTCGGTTCCAAAATACCCAGAACCGTTTAAGAACCGAAATTTTCGGATATTTTACGGTTCCTAAAATGATAGAACCAAACCGGAACCGACAGGAACCGAACCAAAAATTGTAAAATATCTATTGGATCCTAAATCTATAAAACCAAAATATCCGGAACGGATTGGTTTCTACCCGAAACCGAACCGAATACCCGAATGTCCAGGATTTTTCTTTTGATGAATGAAATCTTTCCAGTGAAAAAGCATATATCCAGACAATCTAAATATAATTGGTCACATTTTCTTAACTAATTAAAAAGAATATATATATATATATATATATATATATAATCAGGAAATTATTAAAAAAAACTGATAAATATAATTAAATAATTTAATACATTCATTAATTATATAAATTATAAAATCAAATGTTGGTAATATACACATAAAATAACATTTTTAAACATATTTTTTTTTTTTAAAAACTAGATATATATATATATATATATATTTAACTTGTTAAAAAATTAGATATCAACAATTAGTAATATTTATATTATTCAATATATGATTAGTCAGATTGTATTTGATGATTATACGATTGCAGTTTTTTGGCCGTTTGTTATGTAGTTTTTATAACTTGAGTATTATAAAATAAAAAATAATGTTAAAATATGAAGAAAACAATATATATATATATATATATATATTAAACTGATAAAAATAAATATAAAAAACTAATCAATATTTATATTATTCAAATATATAGTAGATCGAATAATGGTTGATGATACACAATTGCTGTTTTTAACGGGTTGCTCGATTAAATATAAAAATATTTATAATGCTATAAGATAAAATAAAAACGGATTAGCAATTTTAACCACTACAACATAAGTAAAAAGACAAAATTTTTGACCCGGATTAAAACTATGAACTCTTATATGAACATATGTTACTTAAAATCTTTGATCCAAAGCAAATATTTCAACATGCTAAAAGCATTAAAAAATTCTATATGAATATAAGTTATATATTTCCATAAAATATAAAAATATTAGAGATAAATAAAATATAAATTAAAATTATATCATATAAATTTTACAATTACTATTTTTTATTTTTAATAAAATATTATAAAATATTTACATATTCATAATCCCGGGTTAAACCTATATTATTAAAATAAACAACTATATATATACTATTAAATCGAAAACCTAGTAGTTCGATTCTAACAACCTTTTTACGATAATTCTAAAAACGTATATATTACTAAGATTGATATACAAAAATTATTAATTTTAACGACTTTTAAGTGAAATTGCGGGTACGAATTAAGTTAGAATTAACTTAAATAAAAAAAATCAAAAAAAAATATATATGCGCTTTCACAGTGCGGCGAAAAATATAGTATAAATTGATTTGAAGAATCGGATTACAAATTGTATACTCAGGAGAGAAAGATTAAGATTACAAAGAGAACTCAAAAGAAAGTAAGAGAGGTCGAAGAACAACTTGATATATAATTCAAAGCTTTTTATGTTAATATCTCTCTCTAAGTTTCCTTCTCTCTCTATAATTGAATGTCCACTTTACTGTGAAGTCCACTTGTATTTGTAGTGCTTTATCTCTATGATTCTTGGATTTGTAGCTTTGCTGTATGATGACCACTAGCTCACCCAACCTTCGTAGCATGCAACGAGTGTCATTGAAGTCTCTTTTTTTTTGCGGGTAGGATAGGTGAGCAATATGTCATCATTGCACCGCTTCCACTATTCGACATTACTTAGACGCACACTATGTCCTTGTATCGATTTGTGTGTCGTCCTTTGGGCTTTTAATCGTAGCAGGCCGCAATGGATCTTCCCTTAGACTATCTACAATGTTTTTTGTTTTTGTTTTCAATACCCTCATTTTTAACTTTTAACATTCCAAATCATTTTATTTTTCTTCCACATCATATTATCATTCTTCCACCTAATAATTTAATATCCACTCAATTTTTATACTTTAAAATATTTTCTTTAATGAATTTCAACACATTACCCCACCATTTATTTATTTGTATTTGTAACTTAATATTATTATATGATTGAAATTAAACTGAAATAATTTTATAAAATAAATTTTGTTTTTGTTTTCAGTTTATATATTATTTTTCAAAAATGTTGTAATCGATAAAGATGAAAACTATTAAAACATATACATAGACATAAATGAAAATGCAATACGATAAGATAATAAACACATGAAATAACTAATAAAACACATATTTAACTTAAATAGTACAATAAACTTAACTCACACACTTAAAAATATCATTAATCACATAAATGTTTGAATTTTGTTCGTATGAGTTTGCTTATATATGTTTGCAATTCGTGGTATACATTTGGATCATGTAACTTAGATCTAGCAACTCGTAAAATTATTGCTATAAATATAGTTTTTTTTACCATGTCCAAATTTAATTTAACAAATCTGTATTTATAGAGTATAAATTATGAATTTGGTATTAAAAATTAAAAATATATATAATTTAATATATAATAATTGTTGTCAAACAAACTCAGAAAATTCTGCATCGAACAAAACTCAACATGTGTATAGTCATTTTATTATTATCTAATACAATCTGTGTGTCCAACTAAATAATGACATGTGGCTTAAGAGAGTCCACATTCATTGATTCAACACCATTTTTAATTATTTAGTTAGTAATAATCCACATCACTATCATCCATATATTTAACACTCTCATTGAAGTAAGTCAAGTGTTTAAAATAAAATTCAACAAACTCAATGCATATAGTCTTGGTGACAATTGTCGAACATGGACCGAGCTAACCATAAGGTGTTAAGTCCGCCCCAACAATTCTATGTCGTATTAAGGCATATTGAAGCTACTTTTAGAAACTATATTTTAAAAATCGTTCCTGTTGGCCGATTACGCGCTGAGGAGGCGCTTGGCGGCACTAATCCGCTGCGATTTAGGCTGATTATATTTGAAGATTTTGTGTGAAATATATAAGTAAAACGCAAAAAAAACAATCTAAATTATAAGAAAAATATCGTCGGAAATTAGAGTTTTCAGACGTCAAGCTCGAAAAAGAATATGGCAAACATTACAAATGCCATTCATTAATGAAAAAATAAAAGATAAATGACATTTTTCGTGATTCAAATCTGGGGCATTGGTAATAGCACAAAGTCCTAGCCGCAAGATTACCACAAGGCTATCGTCAACTATTGGTAGTTTCCTCTATAATAAATTGTAACTCAATATGAATATTTAAAAATATCTTAAAATTTGGCCCCATAATCTCTGTTTAATCTCCGAGCTTTATGTTAGGTTCTAAATCCATGCTTATTGTATGGTGAAATGGCTAGATCGGTGTATCTCCTACTTGTTGGTTTAACCCACTAATGTGTTTGACCGTTTTCCTGCGGGTTTCCCAAAGTTGTTTTAAGCGCCTTTTTCTCCACCAATGAATGCAGTCCGCGTGTCTGGAATATCGTGTCGCATTAACTCCGCTTTGGTAACCTTCACATTGCTTCGATAACCGCCGCTTCCTCCCATATAAATACGACCCCTACTTTCGTCATTTCTCCTCATCTTCATTTCTTTCTCTTCCTTCTTCTCTGTTGAAACCTTAATTCGATCTCCCTTTCTATCTTCTTTTATTTCTTCTAGATGCCGATATGCCCTTTGTTTTCTCGTATTCAGGTTTATGCCGACCTCCAAAGTTATCCTATTGCCAGAATGACCTCGTCGATGAGGTTATGCTCTTTTTGCTAATGAGTAGCTCGTCGATGAGCTTATGCTCCTTTTGCTAAGGAGTAGCTCGTCGGTACATGGATTTATGCCGAAGGTTGCGCCCATTTGTCGCCCTTCTCAACTTAAGGGCGGATCTCAGATCCTTCATTTGGATCGATATGATGCGTCGTTAATTTTAGTAATGTGTTCTGGTATGTTTCTTTCGGGGTCAGTTGCGTCCCGCGTAGGTACCTTCTCCTTCTTCATTTTTGATATTCTCAGCTCGGCACTTTAACTTAGTTGTTTTGTATTTGTAGAGCAATTGATGGTATATCGGAGCAAACTCGTCCTGGAAGACGCATAACAGGTTCCTCTTTTGAGTAACCTGTTCAGCGGATCTCAGTTGGCGGCGAGATGGTCGTTTTGGACTTTGAGGCCAGCGCTTCTGAATTATTTTCTCCCTAAGAAGCTTCTCCATATGGTCTTCATTTCATCACGGTTCCCATATGATCAGCCGACTATCAGGGACAAGCCTTGCAGGGACAATACTTGTAGGGAACAGATGACGAAATCGTCTTTCAAGAAAGCAAATCGATGACTAGATGGCCATTTTAGACTTTGAGGTCGGTTCCTTTGAGATCTATTTGTCCCAAGAAGACTCTCAGTACAGTCTTGATTTCACAATGGTTCACATCTGTGCCGGCGGCCTTGTTGGGAGAAGACAACACAATCGGCTTTCTTGAAAGGAGTTCGGTTTCTAGCAGGACGAAACCGATCTTATAACTCAATCTTCAACTTTGGATGAATTCGTATTTCAAGAAAAGTAGTTTAGCCTTTTTGTATCTCGGCTTGTATCCTTGTCTTTTGAAGATAAATAAAACGAAGAATTTTTTCCCTTTCGTATTATTCTTCTTTTTTTATGTTGTAGCTGGGTTTGAAATATTGTCTTGTGAAGATAAATAAAAAAACAATTTTTTTTTTCCTTTCGTATTATTCTTCTATTTTTTTCTTTCCAATTGCCGATGTGGTCAACTCGTCTTTCGAAAGAGATTGTGCCGATGTAATAAATCTTTCAAGGAATTTGACTTATCAATGTGTTTTGGCGTAACTATTCTACCGTGTTAACTTATATGCCGACGTAACTATTTTGATGTCGACATATATCTGAATTTCGACTAACGTCTGCCTTCGTAACAAAATTTGGACAAGTTCTTGCCGACGCAACTTCTCTTGCCGGCGTAATAGAACTTTGATTGTTCATGCCGACTGCTCTTGCTGACGTAACATAAATTTTTTGATTCCTTTTCGCTTAATTGATTTACTCATCTTATTGGGAAAATAAGAATCTGCCTTGAAAAATAGTCGACATGTTTCTTCCCTTTTTATGGAGCACTTTTCTTTTCTTGAGGATTTCCTTCGTTGTGTTTTTTTTTTCTTTTGTCAGACTATACGTTGGCAATATTCTTTATTAGTTGGAATACTTTTTGTTTGGGTATAGACAACATTTGAGGAATCGTATAACGCCCCCTTCCCGTTTTCCGCTGACCGACGATCTCACGGCCAATAATCAAACAAGAACATAACCGATCGAACCCGAACAGGCCATGCGAGAAGAGTTTGTCAAAATACGAAGCCAAAGACAGTCCTGTTTGAGTCAAATGCTCAAACCAAACCATCCTTGGCTCCATTTACCTTGTTTTCACGATACAAGGCTTTTCAACCCGTACCGCTTCCACGAGTTGTGTTTGGTTTGGATGAAACCGTATATTAGAGAATTATTCCGTTTTTATTACTTAAAATTATAAATCTTATTCATAACAATGTACGTTTTTATACAAATCTTTTAGCGGGGTCCCAACAAAATCCAAAACCGAAAATAAGTCAATATGCACTCGAAAACAAACCAATGCCAAACGCCCACCCAAGCCTACTCCGAGTGTCATACATGTCCGCCGAGCTATGCCAAACCTGGAAAACATAAAAAGAGTGTAATGAGTAATCTAAGATTACCCAGTGAGACGGCTCCCGACTAACAGGCTACTAACAATCTAATAATCCCGCCCAAACCCAAAATAACAATCAAGTACAATAGCTGATTGATAGGTGTGTAGTTTTCCCTATTCTACTGCAAGTGCACAGTTAATGCAATCGTAGTATATAAGGTATTGAATCCCATGAGGACTCTCAGTCACACAATAGATTAATAGTAGTTCAGATTAAATTAAGCGAAGCAGATGTGAAAACAGTAAACGAAATAGCAAAGTAAATCAAGTGAGTTTGTAAGCAAGAAGGCAAAGCGTTAGGTTTCAGGAGTTCTCAGGAAATCAGGAACGCAAGCAATCAATCTATCTAGATCCAATCAATAACTATTCTAGAACTCAAACACTGATATAGAATTAACCAAATTCCTTTGCGATAATTCTCTAAGTCTAAGTGCAGCAAACCAAACTTTCGTTTGCGAGAACTAACAGATTAAACTAGCATTAATTCCAAGTTTGATATGTTCACAATTAACCTGAACCAAACTTCCGTTTGCGAACAGTTTAATTGCTTATCTAGGTTCTTTCTAGTTAAATTAACCAACTTCCGCTGAATTAATCAACCTAACATCATAACTCTGATTAGCTACTTCAGATTAAGCATTAAGAACAACTTAGATAAAGAACTAGCAGATATAAATCTCTACATATTAATTAAACTATAGTTCTCTGAAATCCTTTATGAGAATCCTTCAACCTAACAGGTGATCTACTCAGACATATTCATCGAGACAGAAGATATCATAAGTAGAAAACCAAATATCATATAATCAAATAAGAACTGGGGTTCAAAATCAAGTCTCTTTCGAGATCAGGATCAGCCCCTCAACTTTCTCTGAGTAAAACTTAACGTCAGAAAAGCTTAGCCTAACAAGTGGCTGTAAAACCTAATTATAATCCTAAAACACGTTTTGGGGCTTCTTTGTAAATATCAGGAACTTCTGGGCAGAATTGAAATGTCATCATTCTTCATCAAACCGTCGTTTGGCCCATCTCGCTGGCGCATCGATCGAGGCCATCAGTGTGACGATCGTTGCATCTCGGAAATATCAACAGTGAACTTTATCTCTCGGCCAAATACTCCAATTAGCTCCAGAAAGTGCCTAAATCACCAAATATGCTCCAAATGTGCTTGTACCTAATAAACACCTGAAAAGACTCTAAAACGTAGTAAAAGACTCGATAAATAACACATGTACCATGGTTAAAATCCCTAAAATCCATGGTATATCAACTCCCCCACACTTAGCTCTTGCTTGTCCTCAAGCAAGACAAAGAACTAAATGTAGATAAGAGGTTTGAAAACTCTTCAGAAACTCATTTCATCCTAGAAGCTACAATACTCAAATTCCCCTTAGTAAACCACTGAAAGAATCAATCACAGGATATCAAGACCAACATGTACTTCCCCCACACTTAGCAACTGTCCTAGGTAAACTCCACAATCACATTCACGCATTCAAATTCTCCCTACTGACTTCTGCAAGTATTTAAGTGCGGTCTCACCCAAGGAGTATCGATCAAAGGGTACATGGATTCTTACCTTATCAGCTCTAGACCACCATACTATCTTTCTCTAGTCCCTTTCTTCTCTTTCCCTTCTTTAACAACTGATTTTTCCCCACTGGGTATCATTTTATTTTTTTTTATCAGTGTTCTTCCCGTTATGGGGTGTACTTTGGACACATTCCATGGATCACATGAGAGATAATAGTGTTTGCTACCATTCTCATGACCACTTCGGAGTTACTAACTCATCCTCAGTTTATTATCTTTTTTTTTTTTTTTTTACTTTATAGAAGGGGAGAAGGGAACTAAATAGGATAGGTTGACAGGCTGTGTCAGAACTAACAGGGAATCCGACACAAAGTATACCAAGCCCTTAGGTGAGAAATCTAAGTCAGTATTAAGGTTGAAGTCAGTAAAGGATCCTCTGATACCTGAAGTGATGTGGGTGTTCCCAGTAGGTTGATCTGTGATGGGGTTTTCTAATAGTCAGAGATAGATCCTGCAACTTCATCCCAATGGTTACTTAAGTTCCTGCAAGTCTTGTAAATCTTCTCAGAAAATCATAGTTTCTTACTTAAACAATTTTGACTCAATAAAACAAAATTTTTTGAAAAACGGACTGACTCTTAAGAAAACAGAAAACAAAAGTCAGTAGCACCTCCCCCACAGTTAAGACACACTGTCCCCAGTAGTGTCCAGCGAAGGATCGGTAAAAAGAAAGAAAAATTGTAAATGGATGTTTTAGTTCTCTCGGGTTTTACCTCTGTCGCTCAAGCATCGATCGTTGCACTAGGTGCACCGACCGTTGCTGTGCGATTCTTTCGTATTGTGATGATCGACACAATGGTGTGTCGATCGACGCACTGCGCTTTCACGAACAGTCAGCAAGTTAGCAGGTTAGTCCGTCTGTTTTTGTCAATTTTGATCCCTGCAAGCTGAGAACACTAGAAACAGAGTAAAACCGAAGCAAAAGATGTATCGAATAAAGTACACATCATCCAAATATAGTAGAATCCTAAGGAAAATAAGAAAATGCAAAACAAAAGTGCAAGAAAAGATAAAAGTCAGAATACAGAACCGAAAGTCTGAACATGGAGACTACTCTCACTCGCTCTCATCGTCTATCCCACCGTACAGAGCATCGTCATCGGCTGCCTCAGCTGGGGGATCAGTGTCAGTCGGGGGAGGAGGAGTCGGGGATCGTCGTCTGCGACGAGAAAGTCCCGGGACGGGCTGATGAACCTGTGGCTCTCTCCTGCAAGTGCAGCCGCGTAGGAAATCCCAAATGGTCTTGAACATACCTTCTTGACGCTCTCTCCAATCACCCTCAGACATCTCACGCACAAGCATAGACGGGGCTGGATATGGACCAATGTCCTGTGGAGCAGGTGCAGCAGCAGGTGTAGAGGAAGATGACGCTCTCGTAGAAGGCTCTCCCAGTGGATGAGCCATAGTAGGCACTGCACGTCGAGCGCTAGCGGGAGGGTGGAAACTCAAAGCATCAATGGTATCGATCCGAGTATACCTGGCAGCAGGAAGATCGATGCCATACTGTGTATCCTCAGGGTCGTGGTAGACCCATACTCGCCCCTCCTTCAGCCACGTAGCACTCTGCAGGTGACTGAGATCCAAGAACTCGCGCTCAGTAACGCACTCTGTATCCCTCGTAGGGATCCCGCAGTGTCTAAAAATAGGAGTGAGAAGACTCCCTAATGTCTCCTTGCGCGCGCCTTCATAAGGCTTCCTCTGCAGCTCGCAAAGATGATGAGCAAATACGGCTCCCAGGTTGACTTTCCTAGCCGAGTTCCTCACATCAGTACCCCTGAACTGCTCTGTCAGTCCTCTAAATAGAAACTCCAAATCGTTCTTGCGCATCTTGTTGGCCTCATGCTTGCACAATAGAGTGCGTCCTAAGATACGCAAGACATACCTGAGAACCGGATGCCTAACCTGAATAACAGGCGTAGTCCGTGAGTGATACCGTCCACCACCAATGTACTGCCAGAATTGTACTGCCTCTGCTGGTGTCCATGGAAGGGTCATGTCGGTGTGAGGCTGCTCAATGCTGAACCCATAAATCCTACAGATATCGAGAAGGGATACTCGATACCTGGCGCCGAGACACATGAAAGTGAAAGTGCCTCCTCGAGCATCCATGCTGTCTGGGTTCTGGTAGACTACCCTGCATGTGGCAAGCAACTATCTCACCAGCTCTGGGTATAAATCGTAAGGCTGCATCGGTATTGTCCCCAGACCAATGCCTCTGCACAGCTCCATAACCTGCGTGTCTATGCCGAGACTCTTGCAGGTTGAGTAATCAGCGAACTTGGTCGGTGCTATCTCCATACCACACCAACCGTTATACAACAACGTGTCGTATTCGTCCCAGTACTCGTGTAGCGGCCTCTCTGTGAAATCATCCGTACCGAGCATCCTCTTAATAGAACCGCCCCAGTTGCGATCAGACTGAATCAGAAGTTTCTCTGCCCTTGGCCATGGCTGTCCTATGGTCGCATGAACCAAATGATACGGCTGTGGAGGATCAGAATCCCTGTGCAACCATTCCGGTGGTGGAATGTATTGTCGTGAGGCGCTTGCGGCTGTTGCTCGTTTCTTGCGGGGTTGATTCTGGGTTGCCATCTGCACAACAGAAAATTTGAACAAATCAGTCTCGGCAACTCTCTGTAGAATCGTCGTGCAACGACCGTTGCTCTAAGGCAGCGATCGTTGCAAGGCGATTTCTAATACTCGAACATTTCCCAAAATCGCAAGGCAACGACCGTTGCTCGAGAGCAACGATCGTTGCAGGGCGATTTTGCCGCAAACAAATCATCAAAAATCAGACAAATCCAAGCCACATTGTCTCAAATCAGTTCAAAATCATCATCCATCACCCTAAATCGTTCTAATTACGCATGCATCATCAATTTTTGGTCCAAAAATCAACAACCCTAAAACCCTAAAAATCCAATCCGAAAAATTCGAAAATTGAAGAACATTACCTTGATTTCTTGAGATATGGGGTGGGGAAATGGATTGGGTATGTAAAAACAAGTGAAATAGTGCTTAGAATCAAAGAAATCGATGAAGAAATGGCGATTTTCGGTTTGGGTTCTCGGTGTGTCGACCAAAAGGAATGGAGAAGAAGAAGAGAAAATAGGGTTTAAGGTAACTGACCTGGTCGTGGGTGCAACGATCGCTGCTTTAGGGGCAACGATCACCAGATTAATTCCGGTTTAGCTCAACGTACCTTAATTTTCGATTTGAACCAATTGCAACGACCGTTGCACATGTGAGCAACGATCGTCACACATCTCCAGACTTGTGTTCTGTATCTAAAAACTAACAAAAACGAATAAAAACGTGAAATCCTAAGAAAAACACCAAAAATGAAAAAGAAAAATAATTAAACCTAACAGTGGGTTGCCTCCCACTCAGCGCTTGTTTCAAGTCATTAGCTTGACTTTTTGGAAAGGGGTCAGACTCATGGAGGTTTCAACAGAGACTTTGAGTGTCTCTGTGAATGCCTTATCATCCATGGTGGTGTGTAAGCAGTAGCAGCATGATGTCGTCCAAGGAATGTCGGGAGGAATGTAGGGTGAGATTGACACTTGGGTGTTTTAACGCTCTTTCCTGCATTCAAAACAGTGGAGTCAGGAGGTTTGAACTTAGAGGATTTATGCTTTACCTTTGGCAAAGATTTGATGTTCGGAGCCTTCTGTTTATGAGTAGTTTTAGACCTTGAAGATGTTAGAGTAGGCTCGTGTGGAACCACCATCTTCTTGTCAACTACTACTGTGCACTGAACCACATCTTTGGACTTAACGGGAGCTTTCGGGAATGGTAATGGAGGTTTGTAGGTTCTTTCCTTAGCAGGTCCTTGAGATATGAGTGAAACTGGTTCCTTTCGGGGTGCAACGATCGGTGCTTGTGATGCATCGATCGATGCTGTCGTCTCAGCTCGTGTTTCAACTACAGCCTCGGGTTTATCTGCTTCTTGGTCCATTCCAGCCATCTCAGACTCAAATTTCTCTTCTTGGCTTGGTCCCACTTCAATCTGAACTATCCAAGTCAAGAGATCCATGTCAATCTCTGTTGAGTCAGGTGCATCGAAGCTTTCAAACTCAGGTAATTCAACATCAAATCCCCATCTGTCTTCCACAAATTCCACAGCCTTAACTGCTAGACATGATCCATGATCCATCTGTGTGTCATCCTGAATGGGAATGTTGCTGGCCTGAGCATCTTGAGAATCCTTCCTTGAGGTAGAACTTGAAACTTGATCCATCTGTGTGTCCAGCTGCTTCATACGAGTGCTCAAGGATTCAAATTTCTTATTCAAATTAGTGTACAGGTTCTCTAGCTTCGAGCTGAAGGAAGCTGTGTTCTGCTGTTGCTTTTCAATTGATTGTTCTATCATCATCTCCAGTTTGCTCCTTTGTGTAGGAGGTGCCAGATAGGAAGTATAGTTATGGTCTCTCGATCCTTGAGCATGCCTAGAACCTTGTCTCTGCTGATGTCCCAATGTATGTCCATAAGAGTCGGCTCCAGCCATATAATGTACCTCTGCAAATTTATCAGTTTTTGCCTCTGCTCGGAACTGTCTCTCCCTAAGTAAGATGTCGTGGATGTCATCTATCTTACTCTGCATCTCAGCTACTTGCCCAACCAATACATGGTAATCTGGTAAGATGGGGTTTCCTTCCCCATCTGTTTTCTGACCTTTTGCGTTGCATATATGACCCTCTTGGTCTCGTAGAACGCCGTTTTCACCGCGAATCAAAATCACAGGTTCCATGGCGCGGAACCTATTGAACGTCTCAGATCTCAGCATCGCTGTTCTCCCCTTGTGTCGATCGATGCAAGGTGGCAACGATCGATGCAATGCGAATCCCTGCGAATCCAAAAATCAAAAATGTGAGTAAAACAGGAAAATCAAAAAGAATGCTTAGTCTAAATCCTAATACTAAATCTATAGGTGACTCAAAGAGTCCCCGGCAACGGCGCCAAAAACTTGATAGGTGTGTAGTTTTCCCTATTCTACTGCAAGTGCACAGTTAATGCAATCGTAGTATATAAGGTATCGAATCCCACGAGGACTCTCAGTCACACAATAGATTAATATTAGTTCAGATTAAATTAAGCGAAGCAGATGTGAAAACAGTAAACGAAATAGCAAAGTAAATCAAGTGAGTTTGTAAGCAAGAAGGCAAAGCGTTAGGTTTCAGGAGTTCTCAGGAAATCAGGAACGCAAGCAATCAATCTATCTAGATCCAATCAATAACTATTCTAGAACTCAAACACTGATATAGAATTAACCAAATTCCTTTGCGATAATTCTCTAAGTCTAAGTGCAGCAAACCAAACTTTCGTTTGCGAGAACTAACAGATTAAACTAGCATTAATTCCAAGTTTGATATGTTCACAATTAACCTGAACCAAACTTCCGTTTGCGAACAGTTTAATTGCTTATCTAGGTTCTTTCTAGTTAAATTAACCAACTTCCGCTGAATTAATCAACCTAACATCATAACTCTGATTAGCTACTTCAGATTAAGCATTAAGAACAACTTAGATAAAGAACTAGCAGATATAAATCTCTACATATTAATTAAACTATAGTTCTCTGAAATCCTTTATGAGAATCCTTCAACCTAACAGGTGATCTACTCAGACATATTCATCGAGACAGAAGATTCATAAGTAGAAAACCAAATATCATATAATCAAATAAGAACTGGGGTTCAAAATCAAGTCTCTTTCGAGATTAGGATCAGCCCCTCAACTTTCTCTGAGTAAAACTTAACGTCAGAAAATCTTAGCCTAACAAGTGGCTGTAAAACCTAATTATAATCCTAAAACACGTTTTGGGGCTTCTTTGTAAATATCAGGAACTTCTGGGCAGAATTGAAATGTCATCATTCTTCATCAAACCGTCGTTTGGCCCATCTCGCTGGTGCATCGATCGACGCCATAAGTGTGACGATCGTTGCATCTCGGAAATATCAACAGTGAACTTTATCTCTCGGCCAAATACTCCAATTAGCTCCAGAAAGTGCCTAAATCACCAAATATGCTCCAAATGTGCTTGTACCTAATAAACACCTGAAAAGACTCTAAAACGTAGTAAAAGACTCGATAAATAACACATATACCATGGTTAAAATCCCTAAAATCCATGGTATATCACTGATCACGTGCTACCAAGACGTAATGAGCTCCACAACACACAAGCATTCAATTAACAACACACAATAACAAAACGTAACCACGAAAATCGAGAACACTGCGGCACATGCTCTCTATTAGGCTCGATCTATCTATCACGACTCTAACACAACTCCACACCAACTGGACCCACTATGCGAACTCGGTAACTTCCATGGGAACACTTAGCTACCCCATGGTAACTAAAACCTCCCACGACTCCTAGATGTAAACACAAAGTCCTACGACCTAGGACACCGTTCTCTGTCCATCGATACGCGGTGACTCGGGCTACCCCTAGGTAACCTAAGCTTCCATGCAATCCGTCCCTAGGACGCGATCCCGTATTCTCCAGACTACACACCTACATACATCACTCCATAGGTTAACACATGCCAGAACCACTACCCGAAAGTACATGAACTAACCAGGAACTAAACTCCCGAGGATCCAATCGGGCAGGAAGTACTGGAACACCCTCTTTAGACTTGCGGGACCTAACGCACCCTATAGAGTCATAATCACAGTAATGTAAACAAGCAGACTCACTGGGACTCTATCACGCAAGACCGACAAGGTTAAAAAGAAACACTATCATAATCCCCAATCTATCCCGCAAGTCCTATCACCAACCTCCACATCACCCGACCTTATCCGGTTCCATACCGGATTACATATCTATCCAAACTTACCCAGTCCTGTACTGAGGTAAGTATCAATAACACGGTCTACCCAGCCCAACACCGGAATAGACTAAGCACCACACAAACAACGGTCTACCCAGCCCAACACCGGAGTAAACAAAACAACACACAATCAATGGTCTACCCGGACCAACACCGGAGTAGATAAACAATAATCACAACATCACTCAAACAATTAATTAGGTTCATTAGTCTTGTAATATTTTCTTAACCTTAACTCATTCAATCCTCTACCTTGGGATTATTGGTTTACCAATCCGTAGACGGCTTAATCCATATTCTAATTATTAATTCTTATTCCTTTAAATTCTTAATCTCTTCGATCCGTCATCTTGAGATTAGTAAACTTACTAATATCCTGACATCACATTATTCTTTAATTAATTCATTTAGCCCGTTAACCTTGACTGTTGACTAATTAACCCACCCCATTATTATATTCTATGGTTCGTTATATGTTTTAACCATATTTTAATCAACTCATAATTTCCCTTATACGAATTCATTTAACCCAAGCGTTGACCAAGTTTGACCTGAAGCGTTGACTTTCGTAGACTGAACTAAACCAGATGTTGACCCGTTGACCACCTTTGACCGCGACTGAAATCCGGCAAGGAGGCGTTGACCGTAGAGAGAGGAGGCTTAACCAGCATTGACCACGGCGGTGAATGGCATTGACCGTTGACCGACTGAGTTTACCACTGACCAAGACTGATCTGTGATTAACTGGTTGAAAAAGGCCTCCGGCGTTGACTGATTCCGCCGGCGTTGACTCCACCAACCTTCCGACGTTGACCTGTCTAACAGCGTTGACTCCGGCGGTTATTCCCTGGTCAATACTCCTTTCAAAACTCCGACAAACCTCCGGCGAGGCTCCAGCGACTGAAAAGGAAACCCGCGAGAGGACGTCGAGGCTAAGGGCGGCTCCGACGAATCTCCGGTCTATTTCCGGCGAGATTCTGGTGGAGCTCCGACAAGGGTTTAGGAAGAGTGATTAAGGCTAGTGTTTAGGCTAATAGTGTTTAGGGACTTTATTTAGTTTTTAGGGATTTTTATAATTATTAAAAAAGGGATTATGACATTTTTTGGAATTATTTAAGGGTTTTTAGGATTTATTTAAGGGTTTTAAGGATTTTCTTGCAACTCAAGCAAGAGGAGGAGGTGCTGGTGGCTGGCGGCCGGCGAGGGAGAGAAATAGGAGGAGAGGAGATTTTTGGTTTGAGGTGTGAATTGAAGTGAAGACTCAAGCCTCCAATTTATAGAAATATAGAAACTTGCTCACTAAGTTTTGTTACATGGATGCATGAATGCTTGCCTTCCAAGCTTCCAAAGTTCAATTCATCATGTGGTAAATGTGTTTGTCCCATCTGCTGCCAAGTGGCACCTCCAGCCACTCACGGATCACCACGTGTCCCGACAATCCCTGGACACCATTCCCGAAACTTTCCGAAATCCGCTAAAAATACTTTGATGCCATTTATTTTCCAGGATCTCCAAAAATAATTTTCCAAAATTTTATTGATCCATTTTGGCCTCTTGTAGCTTCTGGAACTCAAAAATAGGCTTCTCAAGAATTTTACTGTTTATCGGTTTCCATTCCCGATAGTCCGTAAAACTCTTTAAAAATCTGTTTCCGCCGTTTTTGTCTTCTAAATGATTTTTTTTTTAATTAAAAGAGAATCATTTGGCCCGTCTAAGCCCCCGTCTTGCATTTTGGTAAAATTACCAAAATGTCCCTCATCTTCTGAAAATTATGAAAATGCCTCTTGTTGACTTTCTGATTGCCCGTTGACCAAATTCGAGAGATAGGATATTACAAATCAGTTCCATGTTGTTGTAAAAAAAAGGGTGGGGTTCCGAGGTGCGTCTCGGGATCTTTTTGTGATATGAGTGGAGTAATGCTAACTTCATATCACAGTTATCGCATAGTCTGAGATCGGTCATGTGAGGCATGTCGGCTTACTTAACTCGACTAAACTTAAGTGAGCGGGGGCGATCCCGGCATAATCCTGTAGTGATGCAGCTAGAATTGACACTTTTTGCATACATGATGAAGGTGTGGATTATTTCACCACTGCACTCAGGGAGCGTATTTGGATCGGTCATCAGGCGAGGATGCCGTCGTAGAAAATTAACTTGTAAAGACGTGATTTCATTAAAGGTATAGTTGTATCTGTAAGGACTGCCTACGTACCTCATAGACGGGAATCAAACCATTCGTAGTTCGTATTACATAAGTGGTAGCTTGGAGAGTGTACCTTTTATGAAGTAGAAAAGAGTTTAAAGTACTTTTTTCCGTCTAACTCGGAAAGCTGGTAGCCCCGGGCTTGACGACCATTGAGGTTTGATAAGGTCCTTCCCAATGTATGCCGAGATCTCCTTCTATTAGGTATGGAACTTTAGTATTTTTATTGTAATATCGAGCTGCGAGGTGCTGATAGTTCTGGACTTGTAGGAGAGCTTCGTCTCTTTGCTCTTCGAGCGAGTCAAGACTATCCACAAGCATTTTGTCATTAAGCTCGAGATTCTGGATGAGCATAGATTGTCGAATGGTTGGTAAGCCCATTTCGGCTGGTGATATCACTTCTACTCCATGATCTATGGAGAATGGGCATGGTTCGAAGGACACCTTGGGGGTGGTCGGATGTGACCACAAGACTATGTCTAACTCACCAGCCCAGTTTACTTTGTGCTTATCGAGCCGCTTTTTGAGTCCGAAAATGTTTGTTTTGTTCGTTGCTTCAGCTTGACCCTTTCCTTGCGGGTAGTATGGTGTTGATCTACTGAATTTGATGCTCCATTTTTTATATAACTAACTTAGTAAGATCGATGTGAACTGTTTTCCGTTGTTAGTGACGAGCTCGTATGGTAGACTGTGTCGGCATATGATATATTTCCATAGAAAGTCAGTGACGTGCAGAGCCGTTACTGTAGGATATGCTTGGTTTCTACCCACTTAGTGAAGTAATCCGTTAGGATCACGATGAATTCATTTTGTCGTGACTTGTGCATTGATCCGATAATGTCCATGGCCCATCTCATGAATGGATACGGTGCTTTTGCAGATTGCAATTGTTCTGTAGGGGCATGTAAGGCTGAGACCTGTTTCTTGCCTTGCTCGCACTTTGCCACGTATTTCTTGCAATATTTTATCATCATTAGCCAAAAGAATCTGAGCTTCTTGATTTTTAGGGCAAGGGATCGTCCTCCAGCATGATTTCCCCTGCGCCTTCATGGGGTTTCTTGATTATTTCTTCAATTTTCTTTTCTTCTACGCATCGCAGTAGTGTTCTGACAGCATTATAGCGGAAGAGCCCATCATCCATCATAATATATCGAGCTGTTTTTTCTTTGAGTTTACGAGCATCCCATCTATCGGCGGATATCTCTCCGTCCGATATATACATTTTTATCTTTGTTGTCCGGTCGTCTCTATGCTCTTCGTCAATGTGAACCTAGTCTTCCTTGATATCTTCATTTTGTATGTCTCCATCGATAACGTTGCACATGTATGGAGGACTTATGCTTGGTTTCTCAATGAGTTCCACCAGAATTTTTTTTTTGTTTCAGATCCGAGCTTGAAGATAACACAGCGTGAGCATCAGCCGAAGTATTTTCTTTCCTCGTAATCCTTGTTAGGTTCAATGAACCAAGGTCATTTGTCAGCTGCTTGGCTATCCCGAGGTAAGATTCCATTGATTATTTTTAGCCTTGACTCCCCGTTGAATTGGTTTGCAACTAATTGCGAGTCGCAATAGGCATGTATATGTTTTGCTCTGATAGCCTTGGCCAGTTGTAATCCGGCGATTATGACTTTTTACTCAGCTGGAAAGCCTAGCCTGAACGATTTGTCAGTACTTATCTGTTGGAATTATGTCCAGTAATCTCTGTACTGTCTCTAGAAAGTAAGAGTATGTCAATGATCAGACATAAGTCATATAATACTGGGGGTCATGATGGCTTGCTAGAGTCCGCTCATGATCTATAAGTCTTGGATTTATTGCCTTTATTATATGATCCCATATGGGTCACACGCCTAAGCTAACAGGAAAATATAAGGGAATGGTTCAGCAGAAGTGCAGTAAAAGTGCCAGGCATTTACTGTACTTAGAGAGATTAAAGGGCCTGATTAAATCTAAGGGATTTAATCAGATTGGGACTTGGGCCCAAAAGCCCAAAAGAACTAGACATAAGTTTTATAAATAAAACTTAACCTAGCTGCTCTCTCTCTCAACTCTCTCTGCGCCTCCTCCCTCTCTGGTCTAGCAGCCATTCTTCCTGAAGTGTGCGTGTGTGAACCTCTGGAGGAGCTGTCACTTGGCGGTTCTATTGATCTCTGACGATACCTCTCTAATCCGCTGCATAAACAAGGTATTTACTAAGATCCCTTTTATGATTCTGCTTGAGAACCTAGATCCAATATGTTTAGTAGGGTTTAATCTGACAGAATTAAACCAGGACAAACACTAAACAATCCTTCAGTGGTATCAGAGCCATTGGTTTTATTAGGGTTTCTTGTTAGAATCATGTTTAGGTTGTTTAGAAGTGTTTGAATCAATCATAGCTTGTGATATTTGATAAGAAAACACTTAAGAAACATAATTAAAAACCTATAAAACCCTAAGCTAAAATCGCATGAACCGATCCATTAAGAAAGGTATGCGTCGGAGTGTGGATCGCCAAAGGATCACACGTCCGGATCGGAGTGACGCACGGACCGATCGCTTGACCGGATCGTGTCGCGTCGTCGTTCCGATCGGCGATAAGGCGCGAGAGATGGACCGGTCCGCAGTGCGATCGTGTCCCGCCTCTCTCGGCCGCGCTTGCCCGATCACGTCCCGCTCTCGTCCCGCCTTGCTGCATCGATCGCGTGAAGCTTGCGCTGTCCGGATCGATGGTCGCAGCTTGTGCCGGTCCGGTTTTGGTTTATGGTTCGGTTTAAAAATTATTTAATAATCGTCACGGTTTACAGACTTAATAAAATTATTAAATCTGGTTAAACCGTGATAAGAAATCCAATGTCGTTTAAAATTGGATTTAGTGCCTAAACCAGTGGTTTTCTAATTTGATTTGGTTGGACCAAATAAATTGAGAAAATCCGGTTTAGTAAATGACCGGTTAACAATTGTGGTTATCGTAGTAATTAATCTTGGTTAGACCAATTTTAATGAACCAGACCGGTTATGTCATTTAATTGGGCAATTGGGTTATGTCCTGGACATAGACCAATTCTTGGGCCTTAGGCCAAGAAGTTAAAACAATTGGGCAAGTTATTTGAGTCTTTTCTTCAGATTTAATTTAAAAATTTTATTTAATAATTAAAATCGATTTTAAATTAATTAGTTTCCAAAATATTAAATTAGAAAGTTTCTTAGAATAGAAGTTTCTAGATTTGCATGTTTTGGATATTTAGGAAATTTCTATAGTTAGAAAGTTTCCAAATTTAGGAAGTTTCCAATTATGAAAGTTTCCAAAACAAGTAGGTTTCCCAAAATGGAAAGTTTCCCAAAATAGTAATCTTCTATTTTGGGAGGAAATTTTAAGAAAACCTACAAACCTCAAATAATATCAAGCGTTGGATGTCTTGTCCAGTCTATGTCAGCTGTTGAAGCCCATTCAATTGTACACATGGCCTTACAGTGTGAGGATGTCTATTTTTTGCGTGGGTAAGACAGTTTGTGATTCATTAATGTCACTGGGAGTCCCAGACATTAGTGATTACATGACTGTATAGTCTGGTTTTCTTGACTGGGCCATCGGGAGTCCCGGACCTTGAGACATCAGAGTGGATTGGGCCTCGGGCCCAGATTCACAACCAAGAGTTATATCACGGATATAATTAGCCGAGATAGGGCTTACCGATATAAGCTAAGGTTGGGTGACGGCCAGTGGCCCATTTTGATCTTAGTTATATGTGGATCTTGGAATCATTATATTCTATTGAGGGTAACTAATGTTATTGAATATAATGCGAGATTACAAATATTGAACATATAAACTAAAATCCTTTTTATCTTAAATTTCAGCAATGACTACAACAAGCACACAAAACACATTCTCAATCCGATCAGTTCTCGACAAAGAGAAGCTGACTGGAACGAACTTCCTGACGTGGTCGAGGAACTTGAGGCTGGTCCTCAAGCAGGAGAAGAAGGAATATGTCCTTCGTGATCCCCTCCCCGAGAGGCCTCCAAACAATGCCGCCAGGAATCTGCAGAATGCTTGGGAAAAGCATTCGTCAGATGAAAATGATGTCTATTGCCTGATGTTGGCAACCATGACTCCTGAACTGCAAATGCAGTTCGAGAGTGTGCTGTCGCCCATCGAGATAATGGCAAGCCTGAAATCGCTTTTTCAGGAGCAGGCAAGAACTGAGAGGTTCCAGACAGTTAAGAACCTCTTAGACTGCAAGATGGCTGCAAGTGCGGCAGTGAGTCCTCATGTCTTGAAGATGATGGGTTATCTCGATCATCTTCAGAAACTCGACTGCCCTATCAGCCATGAACTTGCCTGCGACATCATTCTGCAGTCTTTGCCTGCAAGCTATGACCAGTTCATTCTGAACTTCAATATGCATGGCTTGACTAAGACATTGCCTGAGCTTCATGGAATGCTCAAGACTGCAGAGCCCAACTTGAGGAAAGCCAAGGACCCCAACGTGCTTATGGTACAAAAGGGCAAGGGCTTTAAGAAATCCTCTGCCAAGGACAAGGGAAAGGCTAAGGCTGTTCAAGTCTCGGACAAGGACACGTCCAAGCCCAAGCCCAAGTCCAAGGCTGGGCCTACTGACATCTGCAGGTTCTGCAAAGAACCAGGGCATTGGAGGAGAGAATGTAAGAAACTCCTGGAAGGTCTAAAGGAATTGAAGAAGAAGACTCTGGAGACTTCTTCATCATGTATTTTTGTTATAGAAGTTAATACAACTACTTCTGATAATACCTCATGGGTTATGGATACTGGTTGTGGGGCTCATATTTGTACTAATATGCAGGCACTCAGCAACAGTAGGAGGCTGAAGCAAGGACAAGTGGAGCTACGAGTTGGGAGTGGAGCGAAAGTTCCTGCACTAGCTGTAGGCACATACTTGTTGTCTTTACCTTCAGGATTGATTTTAGAACTTAATAACTGCTATTTTGTACCTGCGATAAGCAGAAATATTATTTCAGTTTCTTTGTTGGATTTGGAAGGTTATGATTTTTCAGTTAAGAATAAATTATGTTCCTTCAATCACAATAATTTGTTCTATGGTTGTGCCCCTCTTACGAATGAGCTTTATATACTTGATCAATCCGCGCCAATTTATAACATTAATACCAAACGGTTCAAACCTAATGAGGAGAACCAAACGTTTCTATGGCATTGTCGTTTAGGGCACATCAGTGAGAAACGCATTAAGAGGCTCCATTCGAATGGACTTCTTGGCTCGTTTGACTTTGAGTCATGTGAGAAATGCGAATCCTGCCAGATGGGCAAAATGACGCGGGCCCCCTTTAATAAACCCAACGAGAGGGCCAGTGACTTATTGGGCCTGATACACACTGATGTGTGTGGCCCAATGTCCACAAATGCAAGAGGAAACTACCAGTACTTCATTACCTTCACTGATGATTTCAGCAGGTATGGATATGTTTATTTAATGAAACATAAGTCTGAATCGTTTGAGAGATTCAGAGAATTCCAAAATGAAGTACAAAACCAACTTGGCAAAAGCATTAAAGCTCTTCGGTCCGACCGAGGAGGAGAATACTTGAGCCAAGAGTTCAGTGATCATCTGAGAGAGTGTGGGATAGTTTCCCAACTCACTCCTCCTGGAACACCTCAATGGAATGGTGTGTCTGAGAGGAGGAATCGGACCTTATTGAATATGGTTCGGTCTATGATGAGTCACACAGACCTTCCAATATCCCTTTGGGGATATGCTCTGCTAACAGCAGTGTTCACCCTAAATAGAGCGCCATCAAAAGCAGTAGCCAAGACACCATATGAATTGTGGACTGGAGAAACTCCAGCGCTGTCTTATCTTAGAATTTGGGGTTGTGAAGCCTATGTCAAGAGATTGATCTCTGACAAGCTTACACCAAAGTCTGATAAATGCTACTTCATTGGTTATCCGAAGGAGACCAAGGCTTATTACTTCTACCTACGATCCGAGAACAAGATTTTTGTTGCCCGGGATTGTAATTTTCTTGAGAGGGAGTTTCTCTCTAAGAAAAACAGTGGGAGTAAGGTACTGCTTGAAGAAATTCAAGATGAACAGGATACTGCTCAACCTAATGAGGAAGAGCAGCAGGAGGACCTACAAGAAATTGTAGAGCCTGAACCTGTAGTACCTGAAGTTCGAAGATCCGGGAGGATCCGTCACGAACCCGAGAGATATCAAGGATTCCTCGTGACAGACTGTCATGATCTTCTGATCATTGATGGTGATGAACCATCGAACTTCAATCAAGCCATGATGGGCCCAGATTCCTCTAAGTGGCGTAAGGCCACTGATTCCGAAATGGACTCCATGTCGGTCAACCAAGTGTTTTCATTGGTTGACTTACCCGCTGGTGTAAAAGCCATCGAGTGTAAATGGATCTTCAAGAAGAAGATTGACGTGGATGGAAATGTCCAGATTTATAAAGCCAGGTTGGTGGCAAAAGGTTTCAGGCAAGTTCACGGTGTGGATTATGATGAAACCTATTCCCCAGTGGCTATGATGAAATCTATTCGGATTCTACTAGCAACTGCAGCTTTTCATGATTATGAAATTTGGCAGATGGATGTAAAAACCGCCTTCCTGAATGGAATTCTGGAAGAGGATGTGTATATGACACAACCTGACGGTTACATAGATCCAAAGAATGCTGGGAAAGTATGCAAGCTTCATAAATCCATTTATGGATTGAAGC
The DNA here is from genome assembly GCA_030180135.1 of Orychophragmus violaceus. NCBI lineage: Eukaryota > Viridiplantae > Streptophyta > Magnoliopsida > Brassicales > Brassicaceae > Orychophragmus > Orychophragmus violaceus. The sequence continues at coordinate 27,488,956 of CM058238.1, forward strand.
AAGCATCGAGGAGCTGGAATCTTCGTTTTGATGAAGCTATCAAGCAATTTGACTTCATCGGAAACGAAGAAGAACAATGCGTGTATAAGAAGACTAGTGGGAGCAAGATAGTATTTCTTATTCTGTATGTCGATGACATACTGCTTCTCGGAAACGACATACCAATGCTGCGGTCGGTAAAGGACTGGCTTGGAAGTTGTTTTTCCATGAAAGACATGGGTGAAGCCGCATTCGTTCTTGGAATCCGGATCTACCGGGATAGATCTAAAAGGCTGATAGGCTTGTGTCAAGATTCATACATTGACAAAGTCCTGCATAGATTCAGCATGGCATGTTCCAAGAAGGGCTTCACGCCAATGGTACATGGCACAACGCTAAGCAAGAAGCAGAGCCCTACGACGGCTGCTGAGCTTGAGCGCATGAAGAATATTCCTTATGCATCTGCAATAGGATCTATTATGTATGCCATGATCTGTACTCGTCCTGATGTTGCTTATGCATTGAGCATGACGAGTAGATACCAGTCTGATCCAGGTGAAAGCCACTGGATTGCCGTCAAGAATATCCTGAAGTATCTGAGACATACTAAGGATAAGTTCTTGGTGTACGGTGGAAGTGATGTGCTCGAAGTCAGTGGATTCACGGACGCAAGTTTCCAGACAGACAAAGATGATTTCCGGTCACAGTCCGGTTATATCTTTTGTCTGAATGGCGGTGCAGTTAGTTGGAGAAGCTCCAAGCAAGACACCGTTGCTGATTCCACTACAGAAGCTGAATATGTCGCCGCCTCAGAAGCAGCGAAGGAAGCTGTTTGGATACGAAAGTTCATTATTGAACTAGGTGTGATACCGAATGCAGCTGAGCCTCTGGCACTGTTTTGTGATAACAATGGTGCTATAGCTCAGGCAAAGGAACCAAGATCACACCAGAAATCCAAGCATATACTAAGAAGATTTCACTTGATACGTGATATCATTAATAGAAAGGAAGTCAAGATCAGCCGAGTTGCGACAGATGATAATGTCGCTGATCCATTGACAAAGCCACTCCCAAGGCCTAAGCTCGAGTACCTGACTGAAGCTGTAGGCATTAGAGACATTGAAATGTAATCTAAATTTGAGTGGGAGTTTGAGGGCTTTATTTAGTTATTGATATGTTCTTGTAAAACATTTTTTTTAGATGTTTAATAAAATTATTATTTCAAGATTATTTTAACTGTGATGAAATAATCGTTCCAAAATGATATAAACCATTTTATAGGTCATCGAAGTAAGTGACTTGATCTTGAGTCATCGAAGTCATTTAGCTTGATCATGAGACCCTATATTTGATAGATGGCTTATATCATCCTGTCCCTAGTCGAAGGTTGTTGAAATTGGAACACCAACAACCGCGTGAGACTAGATTAGTATGTGACTTATGACCAAGTTTCAGGGTAGATGCACGGCATCAAAGTCAGTACATAGGTGTATGTTGGGGTACATACGACCGGACATGACCCGCTTATAAGAACTCTTCAGGATATTTATATCTGTGTCATAAGAGATTCTCACTACGACTATAGAGTATAGTCCTTAGACCTGAGTTCGCATGCATGTGACTGCACATGAACTGATGCGCTTTGATCATTGTCTAACGCTGTCGTTAAGCGATAGTTATAAGGACCTTGTTTGGGTGTATTATGAAGTGAGTAGTTTACAGTGATGGAACAAGACGGGATTTGTCCCTCCAATATAAATGGAGTGAATATCTCTAGGCCAATCGGAGATTTGAATACTGGAAAATGCATGGCCATGCTCAAACGGACTGTCCCGAGTCGTTTGGATTGTCAGTGTCAAATCAGAGTCCGATGAACATGATTAAGCTTTATAAGGATGACACTCATCTTGCCTTATGACTAATCGAGATATTGAGACAAAAGGATTATGAATACAGAGATTCCAGTACAAGTGGGAGATTGTTGGAATTATGTCCAGTAATCTATGTACTGTCTCTAGAAAGTAAGAGTATGTCAATGATCAGACATAAGTCATATAATACTGGGGGTCATGATGGCTTGCTAGAGTCCGCTCATGATCTATAAGTCTTGGATTTATTGCCTTTATTATATGATCCCATATGGGTCACACGCCTAAGCTAACAGGAAAATATAAGGGAATGGTTCAGCAGAAGTGCAGTAAAAGTGCCAGGCATTTACTGTACTTAGAGAGATTAAAGGGCCTGATTAAATCTAAGGGATTTAATCAGATTGGGACTTGGGCCCAAAAGCCCAAAAGAACTAGACATAAGTTTTATAAATAAAACTTAACCTAGCTGCTCTCTCTCTCAACTCTCTCTGCGCCTCCTCCCTCTCTGGTCTAGCAGCCATTCTTCCTGAAGTGTGCGTGTGTGAACCTCTGGAGGAGCTGTCACTTGGCGGTTCTATTGATCTCTGAAGATACCTCTCTAATCCGCTGCATAAACAAGGTATTTACTAAGATCCCTTTTATGATTCTGCTTGAGAACCTAGATCCAATATGTTTAGTAGGGTTTAATCTGACAGAATTAAACCAGGACAAACACTAAACAATCCTTCATTATCATGTTGGCGATTTGAGCCAAATTCTGATTCCAGAGCTGACTTTTGACGACGACCCGTCTATATATAGGATCCAACTTTTTGCTTCCGATGGATCTTCTTGTATTAACTGAGGTGGGGTTTCGACGATAATGTCTGCCAAAAATTGGTCTTTCATGCTAGTTCGGCCCTGAAATTCGATATCGTATTCACTTAGATCGACTTCCCAGTTAGCTAGTCTGTCGGACTATGTTGGACTGTGTAATATTGACCGTAGGGGCATGGTTGTTGGGACGGTGATCGGGTTCGACTGGAACTAAGGCCTAAGCTTTCTTGTCAATGTCACGACCACGAAAGCCAATTTTTTGATAGTTGGGTATCAAGTCTCCGCTCCATTCAAGGTTTTACAGACGTAAAAGATTGGCATTTTATTTCTGCGGTCCTCTTTAACCAAGACCCCGCTTACAGTCGCGCTTGACACAACTATATAAAGATAGAGCATCTCCCCTTCTTCCGGTTTGTCCAGTATCAGCTTAGTTGTGAGATTCTCTTTTGCTGTTGGAAAGCCTCCTCGCACTTTTCGTCCAATTCGAACTTCTTGTTTGCTTTTAGGAGATGATATAATGAGAGACATTTGTCTGTCGACCTGGATATGAAACGATTGAGTGTGGAAATCCTCCCATTTAATCTCTGTGGTGAAGGAAAATGTATTGGGTCCGGTTGGTGAACAAAAGCGGAAAGGTTATATCAGCTGTTAGCGGAAGTGATAAGCAGTTGAATAGTGCAAAACTGTAAGTGAAAGCTGTTAGTAAAAGTTGTTAGTGAAAGCGATAACAAAAGGGCTGGGAGTAACCGTTTTTATTGTAGCTTTTGATACAACTTTTGTGATTGGTAACAACTAAAATGGTATACCTCCAACCGTTGCAGTTGGAGGTTACCAATCGGAACCATTATAGCGGTGATATGCTTCAAGTTAGCTTCTATCCCTCATGTCACCTACGACGAGAGTGCTGTTTCTTTCATTGCCGATCTTGCGAATGTACCCAAAGTCCTCTTAGACGGCACCAATTGTTGGAGAAGAACTTCACAATCATCAATTCAATAAATTAGTCGATTTAGAGGAGCTTAAATGATTCGACTTGAAGGACCTAAAAGAAATAACAGAAAGACCAAAAGCGTAGTCGTTTTATTACTTAGAGTTTGAAAATCGGAACCGATTTTCTCTGCTTTAGAATTAGGTTTTAGTACAAAGATTCAAGATCGATCTTTTCTCGCGTAAGGTAAGTCTATTTATATATCATGAGAATTATGGTTTATTCATAGATTCCTCTTGTTATGATAAAATAAAATCCGGACAATATTGGATTTCCTTCATTGTAAGAGATTCATATATATCTTTTTTTTAATATGTTAATTTTTCATTAATCATATTTTATTTTTTTTGATGCGGATCGGCGGCAATTTCGCCGAAGTATGTCGGAATACTTTTTTTTCTTATTTGAACTTGATTTTCGATAGGCTGATTTAACTATTGGACCGAGTTAAAGAGAGATGTTAAGCCAACCTTCAATACACGATTTTTTTCAAAAATGAAATTATTAGCTAAAAAGGAAAAAAGAACAAACTTCAAATATAGAAAGTTGAAACCAAAGGGTAAATTTAACATTTTACTTGAAAAAACCTTTGCGAAGTAACATGGTTGAAAAAAATTGTCAATCAGACCAATTATGCATTGTTCTCATAGCTCTAGCCAGACGTTGGTGAGGTTGATTGCTGAAGCATGAATTAAGGCTGAGCGGACTGCCATTGCCTACGCCATGAGTGGTGTGGAGACGAAGAAATGGGCTTCGATTCCTTCCGCCATGCTGCATCGGTGTTCATTATCTGTGCTTCAGCCGGGATTTGTTTTGGATCAGCGAGTATGGTCGAACTTATCTTAGGATCAGTTATATTATGGCAAATATATATATATATATATATATATACTATTAAAAAATTAGAGTCAAAAGAAAACTAACCTTTAGTTCATGTGTTTATTACAACTTATGCCATTGCATATTAATTATTTAATTAAATTTCATTAAGGGTAATTAGGGAATATAACATTATCTCTACAATCCATGTTTCCAAACAAGACAATTATTAAACATGTAGCCAAACAACCAAAATATAATGGATCTCACTTTCCTAATTAACTAAAATCAAAACAAATTAATTGATAAATATAATTAATAATTTATACATCAACTATTATATATAAAAATTAATATTCTAATTTAATTCAAAATATATTTATAATATATTTTAATATCTTTTTATTTTGTTTCAAATTTATATATATATATATATATATTTTTTTTTACGATTGTATTTTTTAGCAGGTTTTTCCATCAAACTGAAAAATATTTAAATAATTAAACGGGTTGAAAAATTAATTAGCCAATATCGATAATAAATTTTCTAAAAAAAATCTGCATGAGTTTAAAATATATATACATATATATAGTAAATAATTTCAGTTGATATATTTTAAACTTAATAAAAATATTAAAATAATTTCATATTTATATTATTCAAATATTTGAAGCGTCAAATTATGCTTTATGTTTGAATGAAGTTTTTAACGGGTTGTTCCATAAAATTTGCAAATTATATATACGACTACACCATGTGTTTTATAAAATAATATTTTAGATAAATATAATAACAATTAAACCTATACCACATAACTTTTACAATAGTTATTTTCATATATATATTTTTTCCAAACGATGATCTTACGATACAACACATATTAAAACATATAATGCGAAATCGTTATTTTAATCTCTTAATCCTTACGATATATCTCCTTCAAATAACACATAATTTATTTAAAAAAAAAACTAAATTGCTAACTCACTGTTTATAATGATGGTTAAACAATTATAATCAAAATTAGATTACATAATTAAAAATCTAAACTACTATTAACAAAATGAATAAAAAGTAAAATTTGTAAAGAAAATTAAACCCGCACTTTCTAAGTGCGGGTCAAAATCTAGTATATATATGCAAATGTATAACACTGGATTTTTTTTTTTTTTTATCGAATATGCCATAAAATCCATTCACATTACCTAACGAGGTCATGCTTAGATTAGTCTGAACAGTAGGGTACATATATAACACCACATATATTGCTGTCAGACTCCCAAGATATGATAATATCTAAACAAACATCTATTAACAATTCAACTAACTTACACTTTTTTTTTTTTTTTTTGACATCAAAATCTCCATTTTATTAAAGATTCGGTGTTCGACTTTCCTCAAGAAAAAGCCAATCGGGAACCGATGAACATACATGGAAAAATAAAAGACCACGTGCTCTAGCTTTCTTAGCAAGACTATCAGCACGGGTATTAAACTTTCTACTAACATACTTAATACAAAAACTAGAAAAGAAAATCTTAAGAGCGCGGAAGTCTTCCAATTCCGACGAGGAGGAGGGCCACTCCATTGGATCCTCGAGCATACTAATGAGTTCCACACAATCCGAAAAGAAGCAAGCGCTAGTCAGCTGAAGTTTCTGAAGACACTGCATAGCCCAGAGGAGGGGGTCGAGCTCGGCATGAAGGGGAGATAGACTTCTTCTGGATCCCTTAAGACCCAAATGCACAATCTCAAGTCCTTGTTGGACGATCCACCCTTGTCCGCTTATCGAATCTGATCCAACCCAAGAACCATCAATGAAGCATGAGAGACATACTCGTGAAAGGGTAATAGATGAAGAAGTCCTTTGCGAGGAATTTGTGAGAAGATTCTCATCTTCCTCCGTATTAGCCTTTCTCCATGCTTCTTCTTCAAGTATAGCTTTCTCTAGAGTCAATCTAGGATCTTCATTAAAATTCTCAAATACTTTCCTATTGCGACCCTTCCAAATAAACCACATAAGCCATGGAAAAAAGCTTATGGAATCCTCAGAACCCATCATCTCTTTCGCTCTCCAAAAGAGGAAGTCCATATTAGTAAACACCGAAGAGGATGGAAAGATATGAGGGGAAGATGGAATAGGCGAAAGTGCCCACGCTTGACGAGCTGGGGGGCATTCAAAGATAACATGGTTAATAGTCTCTTTCTCTGCACCACATCTTGGGCAAGTGGAATCTCTGCCAATATGACGATATGTAAGAGAGAAACAAGTGGGTAAGAAACCGACAAGCATTGCCACACGAAATGTTTAATTTTCCGAGTGGTTTTTAACTTCCAAACTTGCGCCGTAAGTACCGTAGTACTTGGTCCCTGAGAAGGGGGTTCGCAAGCCGTGCGAGAGAGAGCTCTCGCGGCCCAATAACCGGTTTTTACGGTGTAGTTTCCGGATTTGGTATAGATCCAACAATAACTATCTCTCGAGACTAACTTGCTCGGATGTAAGCCCAAAATGAGGGAGATGTCTTCTGGTGGAAAGAGCTCTCGAAGACGGTCTACTTTCCATTGTTTTGTTTCAAAATTAATAAGTGAATTCACATTTAAATGTGGATCAGTCTCATTATTGATACTTCTCGGTGCACGAGCAGGACAGTCGGGAATCCAAGGTTCGCTCCAAACTCTAGTGCCGATCCCGATACTATAGTCTTCCTTAAACCTGATACCAATAGGGGTTTAGCTGCCATCAAACTTCTCCAACCGTAAGAGGGTCTACTTGAGACTTGTATCTCTAAAGGGGTTGAGTACTTGAAATATCGCCCTTTTAGGATTCTACTCAGAAGTGAGTCTGGAAATTTGAGAATTCTCCAAAGTTGTTTCGCAAGAAGAGCTAGGTTTTGTTCTTCCAATGCTCGTAACCCTAGGCCTCCTTCAGAGGTTGGGCAACATAGTTTATCCCATGCTACCCAATGGATACCCTTACTATTAGCATTGGAGCTCCACCAATAATTGGAAATTACATTTCTTAATTTGGAACATACCGATTTCGGTAGAAGATAACACGACATCACATAATTCGGAACCGCTTGGGCTTGTGATTTAATAAGAACTTCTTTGCCTCCCCGAGACAAGAATTTTGAAGACCAAGTACTAGCCCGGTTCTGCACTCTATCTCTGAAAAAGGCAAAGGTTTGTGCCTTCGAGCCATTGATCTGCTCTGGTAGACCGAGATATGATCCCATCCCTCCTTCTCGTGAAATACCGATGATACTTTTGATCTCACCTTTCCTCTCGTGAAGGACATCATTACCGAACATGATAGATGACTTAGTGAAATTAATTTGCTGTCCAGAAGCTTCACCGTATGTTCTAATGATCTCTATAAGCTCCTTACTCTCCTGTATTTCTGCTCTACAAAAGAATATGATATCATCAGCAAAGAGCAGATGTGACGTCGGAGGACTGGCTCTAGCTACCCGAAGTCCCTGGATTCTCCCATCCAACTCCGCTTTCCGGATAAGAGAAATAAGGCCTTCAGTGCATAAGACAAAGAGGAATGGGGAAATTGGGTCGCCTTGGCGTATACTACGGGATGGTCTAATATGTCCACTAGGCACTCCATTGAGGAGGACGCGGTATGAAACTGTAGTCACACAATACATAATCCAACCAATCCATTTTGGGTCAAAGCCCAAATGTCTCATAATAGATGAGAGATATGACTATTCGACTCTATCATAAGCCTTACTCATGTTGGTTTTAATGGCCATGAATTTTTTGCGACATGAGGGATTAGATCGGAGTGCATGAAAGTTCTCTTGTGCTATAAGGATATTATCTGTAATTAGTCTTCCTGCTACAAAGGCAGATTGGGTCTCGGCAATTAATTCTGGAAGGATCTTCTTCAACCTCAAGCTCAATATCTTAGATATAATTTTATAGCTCACATTGCAAAGGCTGATAGGACGAAAAACCTGACATTTCTCTAGGTTTATCTCCTTTCGGGATCAAGCAGATATTTGTCTCATTTAGTCTTGGATCAAATGAACCATCTGTAAAGAAATCTATGATAGATTGAGTTAGTTCTGGACCCACCACATCCCAGAACTTTTGGTAGAATAAGGCCGTCATTCCATCTGGACCCGGGGTTTTACTAGGATTTAATGAGAATAATGCCTTTCTAATTTCCTCTATCGATGGATTCTGAGTTAACTTGGCATTCATAGTAGGAGTAACAATCTCAGAAATGTCCTGGAAGAGAGAGTTCGGGTCGCCATCAGAAGAAGATGTGAAGAGAGTATCGAACTATCCTAATGCAACTCTCTCAATTTCTTCCTCATCGTCTACCCAACAAACATTAGTATCTAACAGCCCTAGAATCCTATTCCTTGCTCTCCTCTGTTTTGTGATGGCTTGGAAGAATTTTGTAAAGTTATCTCCGAACCGGAGCCAAGTCGTCCTACTCTTCTGCTCCCAGAAGGCTTCTTCCTCCTTGTAGGCTGCCAATAGCTCACCTTTTAATACGTGAATTTCTTCCGTAGAGATAGTCTCATCGGTGTGGGCAAGATCAATCTTATCTTGTAATTCTTTAATAAGAATTTCAGAATTTGTTTGAATACTTTTCTTCCATACGGAGATCGATTTTCGGCAATTATGGATGCAAGATGAAAGGGAGTTTTGGCCTCTAGGAAGCGAATGGTTCCAGCCGACTGTAATAGCTTCCTTTAGACCCGGTTTCCCTAGCCACCGTTTATCAAATAGAAAACCACGTCTTTTCTTTTCGGGTCTATTTAGAATTGATGCGAGGAGAGAACTATGGTCCGATCCCCACATCTTAAGGTACTCCACTTTAGTGTGGGAAAATACATTGTGTCATTCTTCATTACCCAATGCTCTATCAAGACGACATTTTATTAAGCCATTTCTTCTCCGACCAATCCAAGAAAGAGGGTCTCCTTGATATGGAAATTCAAAGAAACCGCAACAATCTATCATGGCTTGAAATGAAAGAAAAGAAGTTTCTAAGCGTTTTTTTCCACCACTTTTCTTATGGTTCCTTACACCTTTTTTTAAACAGTCAACTTTCACAATCAAAACGAGACAAAGACGCACGAGAACACATATTAAAACATGTACCAAACGCAATGGACGATATTAATATCACGTGGCATTTAACCAACCGCGTTAGCACTTAGCAGCAAGCTGTACAAATCTAAAACCAAAATTTTGGAGATATGTAGCCGGACGTCAAATTAGTACTGGTTAAGTGTATGTTCATAAAAAAAACAGAAGTAAAGTCAAGTGTGTACTACTGATTATTAACTAAAGAGAATCGATCTTTCATTCTCTTCAATCAACATCACGATTCATGTACTCTTGATGGCTTTTCTGTTTCATTGCTCATGTAGATTCAATAATGTCATTTTAGGCATGAGATTCATCGACTTTTGCATTCTTTAGGCTTAGGATTAGACATGAGACCCAAATTGCAGCTGATATACATAAAGCTTGTTCTTTTGCCGAACGCGGCCGTAGCAGCAGCGGCTGAAAATTATTGACCATAAAAAAAGAGGAGACTATGATGACAAAAAAAGGAAGAGAACGCAACGTCTGAAAACCAAACGAATCCGGCGAAGTAGGTGACGTCAAAAAATGCAACGGCAACCAATCTCTTCTTAATTGTACTTCTTTGTGCCGCAGCGGTCACCGGATTCTATGAGGAGACTGAAAAAAATATTATTTTTCTTTTGTTTTTGTGACGTTGGATCGCCCACGCAGCGTTCCACACAAACGAACACGCTAATAGTCTACAAACATTATTACTGATTTAAATTCATCACATAATATAACACATCTTCTTGTATAAATCCAATAAGCTATAGTCGTTTGAATGGTAATTTGTGTTAATATGTGCAATCCATGAAAAGACGAATTTAAAGATCCACTTCGCTAGCAATAATTATTTTGAAGGAGAAACTGAATCTTTGTTCTGTAGAGTTCTATTATCAAACGCTGGTCCATCTGGTATGAATGATTATGAACTGAAATCAAGATTTAAGAACATATGAACCAAAATGTTGCTCAAGAACTTTGTCTTTTTCCTTTTTTTGAACTTTTAAGAGAACTGTCTTATGGAATCTTTCACCAAATATAATTTTTGTCGTTGTTGCTGTTTATGTATATTCTAACAAAAAGGTAGTAACACTGGAGAATGATGATTAGTTTTGATCATCCAAAAATCCCCTGAAAAGTTTTAAAATATCAACAAAAGTAACCATACCAATCAAGCAACCATCTTCATCAATCACCCACGCATAACTGACTCTGCGAGTAATCGCTTGTATCATCACCGCCATTAACGAGCTTTTCCGATCACACACTATCGCCACCGACTTCCTCGCCATTCTCGCGGCGCTACTCACCGACCTTCCATATAACTTCGTTTTTCCCGCAAGAGATTCTTCATCCGACGAAGAAGACCCCGACGACGACGACAAGGAATCGACGAGTGAGATCAAACCCACAATTCCTTTCTCTTCAAGACGATTCCTAACGACTCTTACAAGACTCTCGGGAGGTCCACTACCGTCAATGTACGACATTAGATCACCGGCGGAGAGTGTAGCAACCGCTGCTGCAGCGGATTCGTCGCAGCAAGCGAGTGTCATCGGCGAAATCTCGCCGATTAGAGCTATACGTGGATCTTCTACATCGCACCCATTGTCGACAACCGCGACGGAGATATTATCTGCGATGGCACGAGAAATGGCGGTGACAGCAGAGGAAGCGGAGGAGTAGTAATCGACGGAGAGGATAGTGTGCGTGTTGTTGATCACGCCGAGATCGGAGATAGAGAGTGACGGTAAAGGAGAGAAGACGCTAATGGAATCGAGAAGGAATCGGATGATGTCTTCTTGTGTGATCCAGCAGAATTGGCGGCTGTTCTTGTGGGTTGTTGCGGCGGTGAGCGAAACGTCAGCATTTCGGATCAGAAGCTTCTGTTGTCTTCTCTTTGTGATTGGTTTTGTCTGTATCGGAACAATCAGATTCTGTGCTCCTCCGATGATCAGATCAATGGCTTCAGTTAACCTGAAATATCAATTTTAATTTCAATGAACAAGCAAAAAAAAAACAAAATTTGAGAAACCCAGTGTCTGTATTTTGATAAATTGTCACATACTTGCAGGAGCATTGGACATGGACGACGATGGAACGAGATTTTGGGGATAGAAGAACAGAGACAGATGCGTCGAAAGCAGATGAAAGAGACAAAACGTTGTTGTCGAATTTAGATAGGTAACAGATCACATCTGCCATACAGATCTTACCTACACACTCGCAGTCGCACTTGTTGTTATCATCATCGTGATTACAGCTCCAGACGCTAAGGAAAGGTTCGTCGGAGGATTTGACGGCAGCGATGACGTCAGCGACGGTGGCTGTGACAGCGGAGAGACACCGCAGCGGCGGTTTGCCGATACAGAGGTCGGATACCTCGTGAGACAAAAGGGTTATTGCCATACAAGAAAGAACGAAAATTTGGTTTCGCAAAAGGAGAATGTGATAGAAGAAAGAGAGGCGCAACTGTATTTATAAAGAAGAAGAAGATATGGGTACGGCGTAAGTACATACACAAAACTTTGTTAAGGCCTACTTGGTCTCTGGTTGTGTACAGATAGATTATTTTTACGGTTTTACCCTTTTTGTTTGTTGTGTTGTGTTCAGTACAGAAAGATTCTTTTCTTTTTTACAATAATGCTGTCCAAGAACATTAGTGTTTTAGTTATTAAATCGTTGTAGCCTAGAAAAAAAATCGTTACATTTTAGAAGTGGTTGAAACTTCAAAAAGTTTGCACTAACATACTGCAAGATGAATTTGCATATACTGCAAATTAAATTCAAGATTAATGTCACTACAAGAAAACCAGGTATTGATAGCAGAACAGGATAGCACGAATCTGGTAACTGCTATTATAGATGGTCAGAATTCTTGGTTACTATATGACAGCACTAAATTAGTGCTAACCTGTTTTTTCATTAGGCGGGAAACCCAAATTGGGTTTTGGAGCCCATTTTCTGCTATCCCGCCTAAGGCGCCAACACTTAGTGAAAATACCAAGATTTGGGGATTCAGGTCATTAATGAATCGTGACCAAAAAAAAAAAGACAGAGCTTGGAGAAAAAAAAAATACCTTGATTTCTCCGACAACGACAGTCTTGTCTGCTCCGACAACGACCATCACCACCACGAAACTTCTCGTCGGCGATAATCCCTATCTTCTACGGCTTCGATTTCAGTTTTACTCCTGCTTCACTCGTCTTCTCTTTCATTCGAATCGGGGTTCAATCTTCAGCTCATCAAAAATCGAAGGTACGAATTGCTTCAATTGGTTCACTCGGTTCTCATTATTACCTCACCTACTTGTCACTGAGTTTGTATTTGTTTTCATACAAGGGTTAACACAGAGTATCTACATCGAAGAAAACCCAGAGAATCTTTGTTTTGAAGCTTCTGGTTCTAGAGGTATTAAGTAGTTTCATCGATTTACTTTTCGATTTAGGGTTTATATGACTAAGATCTTTAGTAAAACTATACTAATCTTGAAATCTTAAACCTATAATACTCGGTTATTGATTTTTCAGGTGTAGTAAGCTGGTTGAAACAGATCTAAACTCGCAGCCTTCTCAAACCACGAGCGTTTACAGTGAGTCTCTTATTCTTGTGTATATTATTTAACTACTTGATTGTTGTTGTGAATGTTCTTAGTATGTTGTTAGTATTGATTTACTTTGTGTAGTGATGCATGTGCTTGTCTTTGTCTGTTATACTTTTAACATTACTTGATTGTGTTCTCTATGTGATTAAAATGTTTGTCTTCTGTGTTTGTCTGTCTGATTATGTTTGTGAGTATAACGAAACTGTTTAACCCTTTAAAAAGGTTTATACTTTTAAGATCATTTGATTGTGTTGTCTGTGTGATTAGGTTGTTGGTCTTCTGTGTTTGTCTGTCTTATTATGTTTGTGAGTATAATGAAACTGTTTAACCCTTTAAAAAGGTTTAAACATAAAATGTTGGACAAGGCATGGGTCCATCTTCGCAGGTAAGGATTATTTTATGCAGGCACTTTCTAATTGGGTTCAGGGGATGATAAGGTACTTGTTTGGTCTACTTCTTCTATATAGAGCTGACCCTGCATATGAGCAAGGTGCCTGGAGTTTTGTAACTGCGGCGGCTAAGGCATTAGGAGATGGTGACATGGTTATATGTCCTTGTAGAAGATGTGTAAATCTGGACCGACATCAAGCAAGCACTGTTGTGCACCATCTAGTAACTCAGGGCATGGATGAGGCTTACAAGCTGCGGACTGATTGGTTTCTTCATGGAGAAGTGATCCCAGAAATAAATGATGGAAGAAAAGCATCTCAATACAACGAGGAGGTTGTTGGTTTATTTCAAGCTGCTGAATACTTAGATGAAGAGATGGTCCAGAAGGGTGACTTCTGCGAGGTTGCTGAGGGTGAAGACAAGGAAGAAGATGCGTTCTTAGCAAAGCTAGCAGATGCAGAGACTCCGTTGTATCCAACCTGTTCAACTCATAGCAAGCTTTCAGCCATTGTGTCTCTGTTTAGACTGAAGACTCAAAATGGTTGGTCTAATAAGAGCTTCAACGAGTTGCTTGGGACATTGCCGGATATGTTGCCTGTTGACAATGTTCTTCACACATCATTCTATGATGTGAAAAAGTTTCTGAAGTCATTAGACATTGGTTATCAGAAGATACATGCATGTGTAAATGACTGCATTCTATTCAGAAAGAAGTACAAGATGGCTGAGAGTTGTCCAAAATGCAAGGCTTCAAGATGGAAAACTAACATACATAGTGGTGAAGTTAAGAAGGGTGTTCCACAGAAAGTATTAAGATACTTTCCAATTATCCCAAGGCTGAAGAGAATGTTTAGGTCTGAGGAAATGGCAAAGGACTTAAGATGGCATTTTACAAACAAGAGTACTGATGGAAAGGGTCGTCACCCCGTGGATTCTGTGGCTTGGGATCAAATTAATGACAAGTACCCATCGTTTGCTAGTGAAGCAAGGAACATCCGACTTGGTCTTTCAACAGACGGATTCAATCCATTTGATATGAAGAATTCTAAGTATAGTTGTTGGCCAGTGTTGGTTGTTAACTACAACATGCCTCCTCACCTGTGTATGAAGAAGGAAAACATATTTCTGAGCTTGTTGATTCCTGGACCGCACCAACCTGGAAACAACATTGACGTATATCTAGAGCCTCTCATAGAGGATCTGAATAATTTGTGGATCAATGGAGAGGTAACTTATGACGCCTTCAGCAAAACTACTTTCACGCTTAAGGCCATTCTACTATGGACAATCAATGATTTCCCTGCATATGGCAATCTTGCAGGATGCAAAGTAAAGGGTAAGATGGCCTGTCCTCTCTGTGGTAAATGCACTGATAGTATGTGGTTGAAGCATAGCAGGAAGCATGTGTACATGTGCCACAGAAAGGCTTTGCCCCCGACACATAGGTGGCGTTCTAAAAAATCCTGGTTTGGTGGTAAAGTCGAGTATGGGACAAAGGGAAGGATTCAGACAGGAAACAATATCAGTCAACTCCTGAAAAACTACAAGAATGATTTTGGTTGTGCTAAAAAAAGTGGAACTAAGATAAAAAGGTCAGAGTGTGTTGCACCAAGCTCTGATGATGACACTGAATCAGAGGAAGAAGAGGAAGAAGATGAAATTGATGAAGAAGAGTTATCAAGATGGAAAAAGAGATCAATATTTTTCAAGTTGCCGTATTGGGAGGTAAATAACTTTCTGATGACTTCTTGTTGTGTTTTAAGAAGATGATCTAGTTGGATTGTGTTTGATTTTGTATTGTCTTGTTCAGGAATTACCAGTAAGGCATAACTTGGATGTAATGCACGTGGAGAAAAACGTGTCTGCAAGCATAGTCTCCACACTGCTGCATTGTGGGAAATCTAAAGATGGTCTCAACGCTCGTAAAGATCTCCAACATCTCGGTATTAGGAAGGATTTGTGGCCTCAAACCAGAGGAAAGAGAACTTACCTTCCTGCAGCACCATGGTCTTTGACAAAGACAGAGAAAAGAGTATTTTGCAAAAGGTTGTTTGACTTTAGAGGACCAGATGGATATTGTTCCAATATATCCAGGGGCGTATCAATGGATGATTGCAAGCTATCTGGATTGAAGTCTCACGACTACCACGTACTGATGCAGCAACTCCTACCAGTGGCATTGAAGGGTTTACTGCCAAAGGGGCCGAGGATATGTATCACACGCTTGTGTGTGTTCTTCAACAAGTTATGCCAGCGTGTCATCGACAGGGAGCAGATAGCAGTTATGGAAACTGAGATAGTGGAAACTCTCTGCATGTTTGAGAGGTATTTTCCACCGAGTTTCTTTGACATTATGGTGCACCTCACAGCACATCTAGGCAGGGAAGCTCGGTTATGTGGTCCAGTACATTTTCGATGGATGTACCCATTTGAGAGGTACTTTCAACTGTCTTTCATTTGATATAGTGTTTATCTTACAAATGTATAAATTTTTCCAGACTAATGTTAATTGGTAAATGTGTGCAGGTACATGAAAGTTATGAAAGACTATGTACGGAACCCAGCTAGACCAGAAGGATGTATTGCAGAAGCATACCTTGCAGAAGAGTGTATGCAGTTCTGCAGTGAGTTTCTGAAAAAAGCAACCAGTGTTGAAGAAAAAACACAGAGAAACGATGAGGACCAGAGTAGCCCTATCTTAGCTGGTCGACCGTTATCCATAGCCACTACAATTATACTGACTGAGACAGAGAAAAGGATAGCTCATCTTGCTGTTCTTCAAAATATGGCTTTGGTGGAACCTTTTGTGGAGTAAGTAATTCTCATTAGTCACATCCTTCTATCTATTACAGCCTACTAACAGTGTTCTTTATCTTTGAAGTATGCACCTTGAACATCTACAAGAGAGTAATGGAAGGTGTACTCGTGATGCCACTCTACTTTGGAATCTGCATACAAAGCATTTTGCCGGATGGTTAAAAGAACAGGCAAGTGTTGTCTCAAGTTCAATATGGTTTTATGATAGTTTGGTTATACAGTAGTTTAATAGATTAATATGTCTACATTTGTTAGGTACCTATGGACTCAGAATCACATGCAGAAACAGTTAAGTGGTTGGCGTATGGTCCTAGAAGCATTGCACGCTCCTATACCGGTTATATAGTGAATGGCCTTAGGTTTCACACAAGTTCAGTTTCAAGGCAAAGTCAGAACAGTGGGGTTCTTTATGAGGCGATATCTATGTGTAGATCTAGTGCAAAGGACACTTCACAGTTGGTTGATATGGTATCATATTACGGCAGAGTGGAAGACATTATTTTGCTAGACTACAATGTGTTCTACATTCCCATATTCCGGTGTCAGTGGGCTAACAAAGGAAATGGAGTCAAGGAAGAAGAAGGTTTCACTCTTGTCAACCTTAGCCAGAGTCAACACTCATTTGCAAGGGATCCATTCATCTTGGCTTCTCAAGCCAAGCAGATCTTTTACTCAAGAGAAGATGATACCTCACCTTGGTATGTCGTGATGAGAGGATCTTCAAGAAGATACAGTGAGGAAGATCAGAATGACGAGATTGGAGATGTCGGGCCAGTAGCAGCAGATGTTAACATGAGTACTAATGAACTAGATGATGAAGATCAGAGTGCTCGTATTGACTGTGAAGGGATATATATTTGAAAGACTGCTAGATTCACCTTTGCTTTTTGTCTTGTTTGTTTTGTGTCTTATGCGTCTCTGTGATTTTTGTTTGCATTAGGTGTGCTCAGTCTGTGTGTTTTTTTGGCTTCATGTTTCTCTAAGTGTATGATTAATGGAACATGACTAACTCACTTTTGTATTTGAATTTCAGGTAATCAGTCATGGCTCGTACAAAGCATCTCACGTCGAGGAAAAGAAAAGCCAGTGTGCCAGCAGATAAGGTCCAAGAAGAGGAAATTATGGATTTGGAAGAAGGTCCAGAACTGCAAGTTGCTGTGACTGAAAATGCTGAGAATGAAAATAATGACAATGGGATAACTGAGGATGAAGATGCTGAGTATGAAGACGCAGACGAGGAAATATCTGAGGATAAGGATGGTGTGGATGAATTTGGAATGGATAAGGAACAAGAGCAAAACGATGAGGATGCTGAGGTTGAAGTGCCTACAGGACTGAACAATGATGAAGAACCCGTTGCTGATCAGGCTGCATCTGCGAGAGAAGATGATGCATCTCCACCTGCTCCTAAGAGAAAGCGTGGACCAACTATGATGAAACATATAGCAAGAGATCCAAATGAGAGAGAACCAGTTGATTTCACAGAATTTGGAGAACCATGTGGACCAGGGTCAGTGAAGCTGTCGTCCTATCTAGGTCCCTTAGTCAGAGAACACGTTCCTATAATAATTGAGGATTGGAGGAAAGTTGACGAAAACATCAGAACAATTCTCTGGAAATCTGTTCAGGTAAAAGTTAATGTAGTTTTTTGTCTTTGTTAGTTTGCCTGATATCTAATAACTATTCTTTTGAATGCAGGCAAGGTTTGCAGTAGATGAAGAGTATCAAAGGGCGGCTGTGTTCAGGCAGATGGGATGTCTTTGGAGGTCTTCCAAATCAAGAGTTGTTACAAAGATCCGGCAGGCTAAGACAATGAAGGAGCGGATGCAGCTGAAACCAAAGAACGTTCCTCCAGTGGAGTGGCGTAAATTTGTCAACCAGAAGACAAGCACAGCTTTTAAGGTACATGAATATGGAAACATGCTACAAATTTTTTGGTATGTAAGTTCAGCCTTTAACCATGGTCAGTTATACTTAGGCTGTGAGTGATTCGTATAAGGAGAGGAGACGAAACCAGATTCCTCACACTGTTAGCCGTAAAGGAATGGTTCGATTGACTGAAGAAATGGTAAGTACAATACATTTTTCCATTGGGTGATACACATTTATTAGGATTGATCTTTGTTGTCTCGCAGAAAAAGAGCTGCGCAGAACCATCTGAAGTTACGAGACTGAAGGTGTGGGTCAAGTCACGCACCAAAAAGGATGGCACTCCAGTTAATAACCAGGCTGCTGAGAAGATAGTAAGTACACAATATCAGTGTCCCTCACTAGTCACTTGTTATATGATAAAAATGATTAGTTTTCTTTCATGATGGTCAGAGAAAGGCAAAGGATGTTGTAAGCGGTGCTCCCTCATCGTCAACAACGAGTATAGCTAAGAATGACACCCTGGCACAAATACTAGGACCTGATAATCCAGGACGGCTAAGGGCTATGGGTCGGGGAATGTCTACAACAAAGCTAGCTTGTTTCCAAGTCAAGTCTGCATATATGAGTCAAATGCAGGAGAATCAAACTCAACTGCAGCAAAAGGTTCACCAGTTAGAGGCGATTGTCCAGAGAATGACTCAACAGGTATGATGCATTTGATATGTATTTGGTTTGAAAAGTACTTAAATGAGAAAAACTCTGACTCTGACCTTTTCTCGTAGAAACAAGATGAGCAAGGTGAAACATCAACTCCAAGAGTAAGTGACTAGTTAAGCTCTCATTTCCACTGCCTTCATTTACTTATATCAAATGACTAAATCATATTTTCCTTTTGTAGAGTGTAAACAAGTCAGTACCAGCTAGGTGTTTGTTGGTTGATTGGACTGGAACCGAAGAAACTGTCGCTGAGGCCCGTCTTCTTTCTGCTGACCCTGAGGAGTATGTGAATGACATCCCACTAGGACCCAATGCAGTGAAGGTATTAGTTGAATCAGCCTTAATCATGGATGCATTTCTCTGGAGGCCTACATCAAACATGACCTGTATGGAAGAGGCTGTTGGTAGGATGATTGCATGGAAGGCAGATAGTTGTCTTCTTGCAGAAGAGGAGGTTGCTGAGGACTTGCCAAAGGTAATTTTTATGGTTGTGACATGCTAGTTTAAAAACTTGTTTTTGTGTTGTTGCCTCTGAGGTTGTATTGTTACTGATTTACACAGAGCCCGTACTTAAGTTCGAAGAACAGATGCAAATTGATGGATTGGGCAACAGATGACAAACCTGTTGCTGAAGGCCGCTGGCAGTCGAGAGACCCTCAAGCTGTGGTTAATGGTATACCTCTCGGTCCAAATGCTGTGAAAGTTTATGTGGACGTGGTACTATCACCACATGCTTTTCCATGGAGACCTACACCGGATGTGACAAAAATGGAGCAGACAGTCAACTCTTTCATAGCTTGGCCTGCAAATAAAGTGGAGAATGAGAAACACAGAGAAGCATATACACAGAAGTCTCCTTCAAAGTCGGTAGCAGGTCCATCACTTCACAAATCTCCAGTGACTCCGAGGTCTTCTAAGTCAATTCCAATGGCTCCTCTTCAGCCGTCTCCATCATCTCCAAAAGCTCCAATTCAGTCATCTCCACTGCCTCCAAAAGCTCCTCCAAAGAAAACAAAACCAGATCCACAATCTCCTATAAGGAAATCTAAGGTAAATCTAAGCTACATCTACTTTAAAATTTTGCTGAACAATTTATTGGTACTGGATCCTCAACGTCTGAGCTCTGAAATATTGTGGTTTGATTGGCATTTTTGATTGGCATTCTCAACATCGCAGCGGTTGGTCAGCAAGGAAAATCAGAAATGCATGCTGATGGACATTACCGGTAAAAAGCGTGTGGTTGCCGAAGGACGATGGGCTTCAAACGATCCACAACAGACTGTCCACCATGTACCCTTGGGTCCAAATGCAGTTCGCGTTTGGGTAGACGTTGTGAAGATCAAAAGTGCAGCTGTGTGGAGGACAAACTCTGAAATTGAGACAATGGAAGATGCGCTTGGTTCAGCTGTTGCATGGCCAGAGGACAAAGTGGTGTTGTGCTGATGAGGTAAGAGTTCTTGTCCTATCCCAAGAGTAAAGAACTATGGACATGTATCCTAAGAGTAGTAGACATAAACAACTTGTGTTTAAGTTTATGTTTTAAGTTGAACTTGTGTTTGTATGAATGTTTGTGGATGTTATGTTTAATGTGAACAAGTTTAAGTTTAAATTCCTGTGTGATTATAAAATCTAAATCTATTTATGCAAATCTAAAATGATTTTCAAATAATAATGCAAAAACAAAATTGAATTTAATCATTTTTCAATAGCTCCAATTAGTATTAAATATGGCTAAAAATTTGAGTGTTCATAAAAAATAAAACAGCAATACATACTCGCCATTACAAATTATAATACAGCATCAATTAAACTGCTAGTATAAAATATAACATAGCCATAATATAACGCCACTAGATATAATTTTATTGCATTAAAACAGAGCTACGTTAACATTTAAAATGGCGCTAAAACAATGCTACTGAAAACTATATAATCACATCCAAATTAACGCTATCGTAGACAGATATACGATAGCATGTCAAATTAGTGCTATCGTAGATGCCTGACCTAAGATGGCAGCGGCAAACATAGCGTTTATGGAAACGCTACCATAGACATATGATAGCGTTTTCGTGGTGCTAAGAAAAGCCATTTTTCTTGTAGTGTGTAAGACATCAAATCTCTTATTTAACACTATATTCATCCTTTACTAAATCTACTAGATTTATGGAAGCAACCGTGACCTACTGGTCAAGTGGTTAAAGCTCTATACTGGTAGGTACTGAGTTTAATCTCCGAAAACACAAGTTTTACATGATTAATGGAGGCAACCTTATAAAGAAATTTTTAAGAGCAGGTGGAGCCGTTCATGGTGATCGTGGATTCTCGTGTAACGGAGGTATTGTTATCTGTAAAATTGTCCTTATAATAGTTATCATAATCTGTATCATCGTTAAAAAAAAATTTACTAGATTTTTATCTTTTGTTTCAAGAAAAAAAATTAATTTTAGTCTAATTTGGTCACTTCATTCTCTCGTAAGAGCATCTCCAAAAAAGATTTCATTTTTGAGGTTCCATAATCCTCAAATTTGAGGTTTCAAGGTGTTTATCTCCAAAACAAAACCTCAAATTTGAGGTTTCACAGATTTATAATTTTGCATTAAAATCTTTACTATTATTAATAATTAAATTATATCATAGAACTTCTTAACAACTATAAAAATATACATTAAAATATTACAAAATATTAATTCATGAAATATTACACCGAAATATTAAATTATATATAATAATAATAAAAATACAAATTATAGTATTAATTTATAACTAAAATTTTAAATCACACAATAAAATGTATGTTCGTTATATTCTCAAATATGATTAATCAAAGTGAAATGAGTTTTTTTTTAATATTTATTTTATCTGAAGATTACGAAATTAAAAATGTTGAAATCAGACATTTTTATAAGATATAAAATTATTTAAAGATTAAAACTAATAAAATATAAAATTACAAGGACTAAACTGTAAAAAAAAAATAGAACCTCAAATTTGAAGTTTTGTACGGTGAAACCTTAAATTTGAGATTTCACTGTTCCAAACCTCAAAAGTAAGGTTTTGAGATTTCTTTTGCAGTTTGCAAAACCTCAAAAATGAAATTTTGAAGTTTTTTTGGAGATGCTCAAATATCTAAATGGGTTGAATGAAATGCATAAAAATAAATATATATGTCCACACAATAAATGATGAATTTGAGTTATAGTAAAAAAGGCATTTACATACTAAAACGAGATTATAAAGTCACTCGAGAAACTTTAAAAGCAAATTATTACATAAGAAAATAGAGCTGGTTTCAACAATAGATCACAAATCATAGTCAAATGTAAAAATGGACAATAAATTGTGTTTTTTTTCCTTTCTATTTTGCCATTTATTTTTGATATTGGCCTCGTATATCACAATTATTTACGAAGTAGACTTTTCGAGAAGTCTACTAATAATTTTGGACAGCTTCAAATGACTTAAGTAGCCTTTGTTCTACCTCATATTTACCACAATGTCATCATCATCAATTCTTCCAACCACCAAGAACAATGATTTTGAAGCTGTAAATGTTTCAACTTCCTAAATTAAATCTTGTATAACTCATTATTTGTTTTACAAAATTCATATTCTTACTAGGCATGGACGTTCGGGTACCGTTTGGGTTCGGATCGGTTTTTTTGGATTTTTGGGTTTAAGGATAGAGAACACGTGCAAGTGTTTCTATATACCAGGTCGGGTTCGGTTAAGGACTTCTTAGGTTCAGGTCAGGTTTGGGTACCCGAAATTATTATAAAATGTTAAAACTCAAAAAAAAAAAATCGAAAATTTTCAAAAATATTTGAATTACTCGAAAATCCCGTAAACAATCTACTCAAATTACCAAAAAGTATTCGAAAATACTCAAAATATATGTATTACCCAAAATATAAAAATAAAAGTTACTCAGACTACCCAAATACTCGAAAGTATCAGAACTAACTGAAATTAGATAATTTCGGGTTACTTCGGGTACCCTTCGGGTTTGGTTCGGATTCGTATATTACTTGATACACGAAATACTTTGACTTAAGACCCATTCAAATATATTTTTAGAATCGGTTCGAATCGATATCGGGTTTTTTGGGTCGGGTTCGGGTTCAGATTCTGGTTTCGGATAAAATGCTCAAGCCTATTCCTTACAATCTTCTCTCTTTTCATCACATAAACTCAAAATTTTAGTTTTAAAGTTTTCAATCTCTTGGAACTTTACCATTTTCGGCGTTTCTTGCATTCTCAGTGGCCGTTTTTCTTTGCTGGTGGTTGAACTTGAAATTATGGGCAGTTGAAGTAGGAAAAAAATCGGCTCCGTATAGTTTTCTTTTAATTTTCTGACCTGGGTCGCAATAGTAGACTTCGTTGAGCAACCTAGAAGTCTATTGGTCAACATTTGGGTTAGTTTTGCAATTGACTTTTTGAAAATTTCCGACTGTAGACTTTTTTCTAGTATCGGGAAGTATATGAATTCTCTTTGAAAACAAAAAATGATATTAGACTTCTCCTAAAAGTCTCTATTCAATTTTGGGTTAGTTTTGCATTTGACTTAGTCAAATTATTTTTTGTGAAGTCTGCATCAGAAGTCTTCTGAAAAATAGGTCATTTTTTGTATTTGACTAATCTTTGACTTTTGAGGTAGACTTTCTCACAAAGTCTGCTATAGTTTAGTTTTGGGTTGACCGCTCGTTGGAGAGTTGAACAGTGTAGTAGATTTCGTGTCTTCCTTCCCGAAGTCTATAATTAATTTTGAATTTTTTTTTGGTCAACTCCAAAACTAACCCAACTTGACTTGTCAGATAAGTCTAATCGGGTGGACTTTTCATAGAAGTCTACATTTTGAGTTTTCAATTGAAAAATTAACCTTTTTGGAGTAGACTTCCCAAGTAAACTGTCTACAAAGTTACTTGATCCTACAAAATCTACTCCTGAAAAATCAGAGTTTGGTCAAATGCAAAACTAAACCGTTCACTTTTTGTAGACTTTGTAGAGAAGTCTACAATTTGATTTTAATTGCAAAAGTAACCTCTTTGCAGAATTCTTGAACAAATCTACCTGGTAGATTTGTTCGAAAAGTCTACTACCAGTAGTAGATTGCTCAGCGAAGTCTACTCTTGACACATTATGCTGACATCATTTCACGTTAGTAATTTATATACAATATATAATGAATTCAAAAGTTATTTTTTTAATGTTTGGTTTGGGTAATATACTTGCTTGTGAATGAGTTTCACATGTTTATTCCATACAAATATGCATGAATTTTTTTTTTCTAGTGAATTGTGAAACTATCTTATTTATGGTAGATTTTTTGAATAAGTCTACTTATATATATATATATTTTTAAATGCATTTTAATGCTTATTTTGATGGTTTTGTTTTGTATTTTCAACTTTTGACATTTTTAGGTATTGTTGGTATTTATGTATAAGTTTCATAAGATTATATGTTATGATTTAGCTTAAAATGAATTTATGATTTTATCATTTTTGACAAATTTCAGTTGGAAATCGTCCCAAGTAGACTTGTACGAGAAGTCTACTACCTTTAGTAGACTTTTCTACGAAGTCTACCCTTGACACAATATGCTGACATCATTTCCAGGTAATTAATTTATAAAAAATGTTGTATTCAATATATAATGAATTTGGAAGTTTTTTTTATGTTTGGTTAGGTAATATACTTGGTTGTGAATGAATTTGACATCTTTATTCCATAGATATATGCATGAATCTTTTTTTTCTAGTGAAATTGAGAAACTAACTCATTTATGGTAGATTTTTTGCATCAGTCTACTATTTTATTTAAATCTTCCAAAAATTCACTTTAATACTTATCTATGATTTTTTTTCTTTCTTTTCTATCATGTTGGTTAGATATTGTTGGTATTTATGTACAAGTTTCATTAGATTACTTGTTATATTGATTTTATGATTTTAATTATATTTTTATTTCAAACTCTAATGTGTTTGGTCTAGTTTTGATTTACAAGAATGGTTTGAGCTGGTGGTTGTTTACGGAAAATGGATACTGAAAAACTTAGCATGCCATTTTGAGGTGGACAATATAAAAATGAGGTAGAATGTTCTTCTTAAGAGATGATTGTACACATTGTTGCTTTTTGAAATGGCACATGATGATTTTGGTATGAGCAAAGAAACCCATGTACTTGATGTATTATATTCATTACCAGATCTTATTCTTCAACAAATGCCTCTTGATATCCCTCCTATATATGTCATAAACAATAGACAAGTCTGGAGCTTGATCCAGTTGAGTAAGATGCATATTGTACGACTTTGCATTTCTAGTCGGACCATGTATGTGTGAGTACTATAATATTTGACAGATTTCAGTTGGAAATCGACCCATGTAGACTTGTACGAGAAGTCTACTACATGTATGTGTGATTACTATAATTTGAATAAGTTCTTGTATGTTTAATAAACTCTAAGTTCAATAAGTCAGGTTTTAGTTTATTAAGACATCATATAAGGTCAAATTATACACTTCTCTCAAATGTTATTGTATGTATTTTCCATGTTTTATTTGTTTTAAAACAACTAAACAAAAACTCTACCGTATCTAACCCGTTTTGTGATCACTCCTTCAACGGTAAGATGTTTTAGCAATTCAAACATCAAACAAAATTTTACATCATAATGAAATAAACTTATGTCATAATATCATTTGGTCCAAAAAGATAGTGGAGATATAGTATGACAACATAAACATATCAAAGAATAAGGAGTTCTTAAGAGATGAGAATTTCGACAAAGTTAAGAAACTATTCTTCAATTGACCATTCATGAGCACATAAGCGTATGTCATAGAAGAATCTCCACGCCTCATACTGCCAGAAACAACGATCGCACCTCCACCGTGTTATTGATCCATCGATGGAGTATACCCATAATGGTTATGTTTTATAGCACCAGCAATCCTAGAATGTGTTTGAATCTATTTTCCCAATATTTTCAGAAACTCCGCAAGTTTCTTGTAATCCCAATGGCCTCCGAGTTCCCATCTAGTGATTATGTGACTCATTTGATCAACATGTTCACGAGTAAAACTTGGATAGTTGTGAACCATGCCTCTCTCATTAACGCTAAACACTAAGTTCATCATACTATGTACATAGTTGGCCAACAAGCATCCTCTCTCACCAGCAATACGTATTTTATCCCTCACTTCTTCAAGTAAATGAAGCATGAAGAACTCATACATACCTATCAAATAAATGACCCCTAGATTCCCCATCTGGTAGTATTTAAGCCTGAATTTTCTCACAGTAGTGACCTCCATATCCAGTCATTCAAAAAAAAGAGATTTGCAGTTCTGTAGAAGTGATCTTCTCTACCAACTGCATTAAACCCGCAAAAAGCCACTTTTGCCGCACCGTTATCACGGACACTATGTACATACCCTTAATAGAATCTAATGAAGGATGGAGGTAGGGAGCGAAGCCAAGTTGAAGTTTTTTATGTCTACTCCAAAATAGTAATTAAGAGTGAAAAAATTGGGGCTTAGAAGGAGAGAAGAAATGGTAGGGTTATGCCATTTATGTGTAGAAATTAATAAAAGCTTTAATTTATTGATCCTCTTACCCATGCATGCGGGTGCCTCGAAGAGACACACCTTTTCATATCCAATAGTTGCTTCTCTTAGGGATAATCATCATTACATCTTATCTCTCTCTTCTCTCTCGAATGTGAAGTCTTGTTAGCAATAAGTACAACCTAATCCAAATTTGAACGAAAAGTAGTTAAATACAAGATTATCGATCCTGCACCAATGAAAACACACATTAAAGAAGTCTACGGTCTAAGTCTCCTATACAAGTTTACAATATAAGTCTACGATCTAAGTCTCCCAAATAATTCTACGATCTAAGTCTAACCATGAAGCATAACAAATTAAATTTAGAATATGATGGCTTTTAAAAGAGGATTTTACCCTATGCGGCAGCGGAGAATCCGATTTACCCATGGAAATCGAGAGAGGCGGCGAGGCAAGGCAATCGAGTGAAATGGCATGCAACAGATATCGAGCGATGGATACGACAAAATTCAGAAGAAGTTTAACAACGACGATGGGAAAACAAAATTTAGTGTAAGGTTATTCCAAATCATTTTAATATTCAGAAGAAGAAGAATAAATAAAGGAGTCAAGAGAGGTTAACGACGACTATGGAGAGAGGGAGGAATGGCGACATAAAGAGAAAGGAGGGGCGAGAGTGATACAATGTACGACGACAAAATTGATGCCGAGAAGGAGACGTCGACGACGAGACGGTGATATGCTCAGAGGGGGTCAACCACAAAGACTCAAGAAATATTGCGATATACTATAAAGTATCGAGTTAAGCTAAGCAGCAGGTAATCAAAAGCAATTAAATAAGAGCAGAAAGTAAATAGCAGGCGAATTTGTTTTCAATACTAAAAGGCGTCAGGTCAAGTTAGTTCTCAAGAAATCAAGTCATGCAGATTATTTATCAGTCATGATCTAATTAATTATCGTTCTAGAACTCGAGAAATCCAATTTTTTTTTGCAATTCCTACAGACGACTAGGCTTAAGCGCATGTTCGATTTGTTCACAAATTAGCTAAACCAAATTTTTTTTTGCGGATATCTAATTTTCTCAACCTAAATAAGTCAGACTCCAAATTACACTTTTGTGTCAATTTTTAAACCTAAGATCTAGATTCCAGTTGATCAGGCTAGAACAGTCATTAAGAACAATTCAGATTGAAAATCTAAACAAGTTATGAATTCCTTAACTGATAAATCAACCTAACATGCCATGAAAACCCTATGAGAGTCCCTAAACCTAATTATGAATCTACTCAGACATATTGAATGAAACAAGCAACATGGGTAAAATAAATTGCATTAAATTAGATAAGAGAATATAAAAGGGGTTCGAAATCTCTCCAAAAGCAGTACAAGGTTCGGATCAGCCCCAAGCTCCAAAACTCTCTCTAGTCAAAAATATGAAAGTGTGTAACAAGGGTAAAACACATAAACCCTAATAATAAGTGTCAAACACGTCTTGGGTCTTTTTTGTAAATAGTGAAACTTCTGGACCAATTATGCAAATCTTCAAATCTTCATTTAAACGTCGAGAATTGTCTGTTGGATGACTGCGTCGACCGATGTACATGTTGCGTCGGTCGATGCTCATCACGGTCTCAGCTTCAAACTTTGCCCAAAATGCTCTAATATCTTCCAAAATCCTCCAAACGTGTGCAACCTATAAAACACCTGAAAAGATACTACAAAAGACTTGAATATATACTTATATCATGACTTAAAACACATAAAAACCATGATATATAAACTCCCCTTCACTTGCTTGCCTTTAAGCAAAACAAAAAACCATGATAAGGAGAAGAAGTTTGAAAACTTCAGAAACTCATTTCATCATTGAAGTACTACACTCATTCCCCTAGTAAGCCACATGAAAAATAAAACTGCAGACATCAAGACCACAATGTATTTCCCCCACACTTAGAAACTATCCCAAGTAAACTTCACAATCAGATTCAAAGCATTCAAATTCACCATACTGACTTCTATAATCTATTAGGTGCGGTCTCACCAAGGGAGTATCGATCAAAGAACACATGGACTCTTATTCTGTTAGTACCTGACCACAATACACTATCAGTTTCTGGTTCCTTTTTTCTCCCTTTTCTCCCTTTAGCATCTGATTTTCCCATTAGGTATCATTTTTTTAATCAGTGCTCTTCCCTCATTGGGGTGTTACTTTGGACACATTCCACGAAGCACAAGAGGTAATAGGAGTATCTACAACTCCCGTGATCACTTCGAAGCTACTAGCTTATCCACAGTTTATTACTCTCTCTTTTTTTTTACTTGAAGGGAGGGGAGAAGGGAACCATACTTAAACTGGTTTACAAGCTGTTTCAGAACTGATAGAGGAATCCAGTCCAAAGTATACCAAGCCCCTAGATGAGAAAAAGTAAGTAAAGTTAAGGGAGAAGTCAGTAGTGGATTCTATGAATACCTGAAGTGATATGGGTGTCCTTGGTAGACTGATCTGCGTTGGGTTTCTAATAGTCAGATATCTACAATAAGCTCATCCAATGGTCACTTAGGTTCCTGCAAGTGTAGTGATCTCCTCAAAAAGTCATAGTTTCTACTAACTGTTTTGACTCAATAAAACAGATTCAACATACTCTAAGAAAAGAAAAAGATTATGTCAGTACCAAATGTACTTGGTAAAAGATGAAAAGGAACGAAATGTACTTCTGATATGTGATTTACCTGTATCGGCAACCTGCATATACTGACTCAAATCATGCAATGGTCAACGCAAGTCTCGTAAGGATGCGTCGTCGACTCAAAGAGTGCAACGATCGACGCATCTCGTGTCTGATTCTGAAGCTTATCGCAGACAGCATTATTCCATCACTAGAAACTCAACATGTAGCTATAAAGATCAAAGACAACGCATAATCAAAGCACCAGATAATTATACTAAGCATCAATACATAATTTCCAATGTAAAAGAACTAACATAGACTCAAGAAAACATCAAAATGACTCAAAGAAAATGAAAAGAAAAGGAAAAAGTACATAACCAAGTGTCATAGGATAGGAACCATAATAAGAACTAAGCGGAGTCCTCATCATCAATGCCTGCATATGGATCAGAACCACAAGACTCAGGTGTAGGGGATCGTCTGCGATGAGGAGCACATATACTCTTTATGCGCGTCTGCAGGAATAACTAGCCACCATCTCCCATATACCACGTAGTCTGTCATTCAGCATCTTCTAGAAAGTTCCCTGGGACATTTCTGCAAGTGAAATCTCAGGCTCGGAATAAGGGATAGGCACAAACTCACCTGCTGCAGCCGTATGGGCAGCTGTAAGGCAGCAAAAGTAGAAGCTCCCTGAGGGTCCTCGGTCGTAGTGACTCTGTGAAGCAGGTTATAGTTGGGCTGAAAGCTCAAGTCCAGAATCACCTCGATCCTGGTAAGCTCCCGTAGTGGAAGCTTCACATACCATTCTCTGCCCTTCAAATCTATAAAAATCCATAGGTTATCTTCCTTCATCCAAGTGGTGCTCCAGAGGTGGGCCTCATCCATCCACAACCTCCTAGTCATAACTTCACGTCCATCTGTAGGAATCCTAAAATGTCTGAAAATCGGAGTGAGGAGGCTGCAAACTGTCTCTGTCTTCTTGCCACTGAATGCCTTAGTCTTCAGAGAACAAAGATTCTCTGTGAAGACAACCCCCATGTTCAGGATGGGGCAAAGCTCAGCTAAAACATCCTCATCGTACATGTGGCCTATCCTGGTGTAAAGTAGCAGAAGCTCAGACTTCCTCATCTTCCCCAGTACACGAACGACATACCTCATGAGTTGTTTTCGGATGGCTGTCTTGTTGGTGTGACGGGAATGGTAGACCCCATTACAAAACTGTGACAAAAAATATTGAGTATCCACATCTTCCCAGCTAGGATTGAGGACACAGCGGATAGGCTCCAAGCTGAACCCATAAATGCGGCAGAGATCCAAGATAGAGATGGATACCTGACGCCCTTGCACATGAAGGTCAAGACACCTTCAGGTGCTCTCCTGCGCGGCTCGTTCGTGTAGACAAAACGACAAGTCAAAAGCATCTGTCTAACCAA
Organism: Orychophragmus violaceus; assembly: GCA_030180135.1. Classification (NCBI taxonomy): domain Eukaryota; kingdom Viridiplantae; phylum Streptophyta; class Magnoliopsida; order Brassicales; family Brassicaceae; genus Orychophragmus; species Orychophragmus violaceus. Next base: position 27,519,614 of record CM058238.1, read on the forward strand.
GTCAGGATACAACTCATACAATCTCATAGGCATTGTCCCCAAGCTTATCGTCATCACTATCTTCTCTACCTCCTCTCGTATTCCCATCTTCTCCACTATTCTATAATCAATGAATATCGTAGGCACAATCTTCATGGACAGCCATGCAGTGTAGAACAATGTATCATACTCATCCCATTCCTCAAAAATCTCGCGCCTTATGCAATTGTCATCCTCTATTTATGTCTTGTGATCCCTCTGAAAATCACTGTGTATTGGGATCTTATCCTTAGGCCAAGGAGGCCTGACTACTCTAGGAGAATGCAGATAAGGAGAAGGAGCAGATGAGGGGCGAGTGCAAACTTTACAGGAACATCTGATGTCTCTCTTGTAGTGTTCTGCACTTCCTAGGAACTATCTGCGATCAAAGACACAATAAATACAATCTCTCAAATTAAGTTAAGGCTCCAAGATCAACAAATTCAACCAAATCAATCTCAACCGCACATGCTACCATTCTCAGCACCAAATCAGCCTCAACTCCTCTAATTTCCTTCCTAATGCCAGCCTAATTCGCAGAATCGCAAGTGTTCGTCGTCAAATCATAGATTTTCAGACAACTTGCAAATCTGCTCATGCAAACTCAAGTGTAACTCGAAATCACTACCACAAACCCTAATAAGGCATGAATACAACATGAATTAATCAAAAACGTGATGAAATCCAAGTTTTTCACCTTATGGCCAAAATAAAAAATGATGTTATTCGAAGCACATACCTCACATGTCAATGAATCTAATGATAGAAATGGATAGAGGGGAGAAAGTCGTGTGGATTAGGCTTTAGAATCACCAAAATTGGATGAGAATTGAAAAATCTAGGATTGGGAAATTTTTTTTGCTTCGATTTTTCGAGAGATGAAATGATATGAGGAAGAAGAAAAAAAAGAAAAAGTTAAGTTATTTACCTCGTGAGAAGGTGCGTCGATCAACACTCATGGTTCAACGGTCAACGCACTTCGGGATTTTGAATATCGGTCCGGTCTGATCAAAATTCTGAACCGAATAACTTACGATTTATTTTTTGCTGATTTGAACCATTCGACCACTGCATTGACCGACGCACATGACCGCGTCGATCGATGCAATCCAATTCTAGTGACAGACTCGACTCTATACAGAACAAAAACAACCAAAAACGAGAACACCAAAGTAAAGTCAAAATCAAAACACCAAATTGAATATTTGCAGACTTATCAGTGGGTTGTCTCCCACCAAGCGCTTGTTTAACGTCATTAGCTTGACTGTAAGGCGATCAGGCATTGGGTGCATCATCTAGAGGCAGAATTTGACCTTTTGGAATCTCGGCCTTAGCCCAATAATGCTTCACCCTATGTCCATTGACAATGAACTCCTTTCTTTATGAGCTAATTAGAAAAAACAACACCATATGGATGCACCTCTTTGATATTGAAAGGACCTGACTATCTAGAGCGCATTTATTTGGAAACAATTGCAAACGAGAGTTATAAAAAAGCACCTGATCATTTGGCTCAAAGTGTTTGGAGACAATCTTCTTGCCATGATAAGTTTTGGTCCTCTCCTTGTACAGCTTCAAATTCTCATAGGCATGATGCCTAATCTCATCTAACTCATTCAACTGTATCAATCGCCTCTCTGCAGCAGACTTCATATTAAATTTCATCTGCTTCCAGCCCATGCTGCCTTATACTCTAGCTCAATTGTATGGTGACAAGCTTTCCCATAGAGAAGATAAAACGGTGTAGTCCCCAGTGGCATCTTAAACGCAATCATTTAAGCCCATAGCGCATCATCCAGCTTTGCAGATCAATCCTTCATTATCTTCCCAACTGTCTTCTCCAAGATGTCCTTAATCTGCCTGTTAAAGACCTCTCCTTACCAATTAGTCTGAGGATGATATGGAGTAGCCACACGATGATGAACACCATGCTTTTTCAGAAGCTTCTAAAAAACCTTGTTGATAAAGTGAGATCCTTCATCACTTATCACAATCCGAGGCATTCCAAATCTAGAGAAAATGATGGTCTTAAACAGCTTAAGCACCACTAAAGAGTCATTAGTTGGACTAGGTATTGCTTCCACCCACTTAGATACATAGTCCACAACAACCAAAATGGACTTAGTCCCATAGGATGAGGGAAAAAGACCCATGCAATATATGCCCCAACAATCGAAAACCTCCACCTCAAGAATTAAGTTATGTGGCATCTCAGACATCTTACTGATTTTCCCTTTCCTCTGACAGGCATCGCACTGAGAGACAAAGATTTGAGCATCTCTGAACATAGTAGGCCACCAGAAGCTTGCTTGCAAAACCTTAGACACTGTCTTGAAAGTAGCAAAATGTCCAGCATACTTTGATCCATGGCAGTGAAATAGAACATCTAGAACCTCTGATTCGGCGATACATCCCCTATAAATCCCATCTGAACAATGCTTATACAGATAAGGTTCATTCCAATAGTATCTCCTTAGTTCTCTAAAGAACTTCTTCTTTTCATACCTTTTGAGATCATCTCGTTCAGTCTCTGCAGAAAGGTAATTCAAAATATCTGCAAACCATGGTCAATCGAGCGTCGAGACAGCATAAAGATCCATGCTGTAATGACCAATCTGAACCTTGTACGGTTCCAGGTTTGTAGGCGCAATGCGTTGACCGACGCAGAGGGGTGCATCAATCGACTCACTGTCAGGGCCTGCATCGATCGTCGTACGTGTTGCATCGATCGACTCACTGTCAGGGCCTGCATCGATCATCGTAAGTGTTGCATCGATCGACGTGCTTTGCAGATTTCTGTTTAAGTCCGTCTCAAACACTGTGTCAATCAAATTTACGTTCTCCTCAGACACAAAATCATCAATGGGAACGTCTTCCTCAACCTTGATCCTTGAAAGATGATCAACAACTCTATTTTCAACTCCTTTCTTATCATTGACCTCAATGTCAAATTCCCGAAGAAGGAGAATCAATCTCAAAAGTCTTGGATTTGCATCCTTCTTCTGCATCAAGTATTTCAGAGCTGAGTGAACTCTATGTATTATCACCTTTGATCCAACCAGATAGGGGCAAAATTTCTCAAATGCAAAGATTACTGCCAACAATTTCTTCTCTGTAGTGGCATAGTTTCTTTGTGCATCATCTAGTGTTCTGCTGACATAATAGATGACATGAAGTTTCTTGTCCTTCTTCTGCCCTAGAACAACTCCTAAAACAAAATAACTTGCATCACACATTACCTGAAAAGGCAACTCCCAGTCTGGTGGTTGCACTATAGGAGCACAAACTAATGCTTGATTAATTTGTTCAAATCCAGTCTGGAATTCTGCAGTGAACTCGAATTTCACATCCTTATGAAGCAAAGAAGTTTGTGGTCTATCAATCTTACTGAAATCCTTGATGAAGCTCCTATAGAAACTAGCATGTCCAAGAAAGCTACTCACTGACTTCACTGAATCTGTCGCCTGCAAGCTGGTCATGACCTCAATCTTAGCGCGATCTACCTCGATCCCTGCTTCTGAAACTCTGTACCCAAGAACAATGCCATCTCTGACCATGAAATGACACTTCTCCCTATTCAGAATCAAGTGCTTCTCTTCACATTTAGCTAGCACTTTGCACACGTTGTCCAAACACTCATGATATGAAGATCCATAGACAGTAAAATCATCCATAAATACATCCATGAAGTCCTTAATTGAAGGAATTTCTAGCAGTTCTAATCAGGATTAGCAACCCTAGTCTGAATTCCGAGCCTAGGATCTACAGGTTCATGTAATTGAATCTATCAGATCTGGAGATTACCTGGTGATTAGCAGCGGAAGTTATTTGCAGATAATCGAGATCTAGAGCGCCTCAAATGCTGCGCCTCTACTGGTATCCACACGCACACGAACTGAACAGGAAGGGATACTAGTACCTTATGAGATCGAATCTCCAGAGAGGTTTGTTTTCTGTTTCTGGTGGCTGTGAATTAGGTTAGAAACGAGTTTAGGTCGACCATATATCTTATATATGTCGACTTAAACCGCCACGGGATTAACTAATGATTAAACCGAATTAATCTGCTAATCCGCGAGTTGTGTCGACCGACACACTCTATGTGTCGATCGACACGGCCAATCTATGTCGACCGATACTCTTAGTGTATCGATCGACATCGCCCAGAAAAGTCGATATTGAATGCATATCAAATATGCATTCATCCGATCATTACATTAATGATCATCCTCTTTTGCAATGTCCAGTTTGCTTAGGTGTGTGACCCTGTAGGATCATATAACACTAGCAATGAGTTCTCAACTCATTGATCATAAGTGGCTTCTAGCAAAGCATTATGACTACCCAGTGTCATATGATTGTCTCATCTCGACAACACGACTTTCTATCAGAGTAAGTACAAATAGATTTCAGGACATTCCCAACAATCTCCCACTTGTACTGGAATCGTCTATTCCATTTTAATCCCTTTGTATCCATATCTCAATCTAGCATAAGGCAAGAACTGTGTCATCCTTATTAAGCTAGATCTCGTTTATCGAATCCCGATTTGTACTGATGAAAAACAAACGACTGACAATCAGCTCGTTTGAGCGCGGCCACGCATTTCCAGTATCAAATCTTCGATAGGCCCAGAGATATTTAACTCCTGTTATATAGGAGGTACAAATCCCATCTTGTTCCATCCATGTCTCTTTTATACTTCATGATACGCCTAATCAGTGTTTTTATGATCACCAGTTACGGCTGACGTTTGACAAGGTCAAGACGAACCAATCCATATAAGAGAGGACATGATGAACTCAGGTCTAAGGACTATACTCTTTAGTCGTAATGAGAAACTCTTATGACACTCATATAACATCTTGTAGAGTTCTCATTAACGGGTCAAGTCCGATCATGTGTTCTCTAACACATATCTATGTGATTGACTTTAATACGTTTATTAATGACTCCATGAAACATAGTCATCAGTCACCTCACATACTAGTCTCACGTGGTTGTTAGTTTCCCATTTTAACAACCTCGACCAGGGACCATTTATAATTTATGTCATTTATTGGTTATAGGGTTTCATGATCAAGTCACATACTTGATGGCCTATAAAATGTCATAAATTACTTTGGGACAATATATATATTTAATTAACACAATTAAATAATGCTGAAACAATTTCATTAAAATAACATAACTATTATGTCTTTGTGAACATCATGTCATAACTAAAACAAATACAACTCCCACTGAAATCAAGATCATATCTTAAGATATCTAATGCCTACAGCAGTTGTATGAAACTCATGCTTAGGCCTTGGGAGAGGCTTGGTCAGTGGATCAGCAACATTCTCATCCGTCGGGACTCTGCTGATCTTCACATCTCCTCTATTCACAATATCACAGATAAGGTGATATCGCCTTTCTATGTGTTTGGATTTCTGTGTGATATAGGTTCTTATGCTTGCGCAATGGCTCCATTGTTGTCACACTACAAAGCCACTGGCTCAGAAATGCTAGGAATCACACCAAGTTCAGTGATGAACTTCTTGATCCAAACAGCCTCCTTTGCCGCTTCAGAAGCAGCGAGGTACTCAGCTTCAGTTGTGGAATCTGCTACAGTGTCCTGCTTGGAACTCTTCCAGCTTACTGCACCGCCATTCAGGCAGAAGATGTAACCAGATTGCGATCGGAAATCATCTTGGTCTGTCTGAAAACTTGCGTCTGTGTAACCACCTACTACCAGCTCATCACTTCCTCCATACATCAAGAATTTATCTTTGGTATTTCTCAAATACTTCAGAATATTCTTGACTGCTGTCCAGTGACTTTCACCTGGATCCGATTGGTATCTACTCGTCATGCTTAGAGCACAAGCAACATCTGGACGAGTACAGAGCATGGCATACATGATGGATCCCAACGCCGAGGCATAGGGAATCCGACTCATGCGATCTCGCTCAGCAGGTGTCTCAGGACACTGCTTCTTGCTGAGACTTATGCCATAAGACATTGGTATGAAGCCCTTCTTGGAATCTTGCATTCTGAACCTGTGTAAGACTTTATCGATATAAGTGTCTTGACACAGTCCAATCAACTTGTTTGATCTATCTCTATAGATTCTTATTCCAAGAATATACGCGGCTTCTCCCATGTCTTTCATTGAAAAACAACTTCCGAGCCAAGTCTTAACAGACTGTAACAACGGAACGTCATTTCTGAGAAGAAGTATGTCATCTACATACAACACGAGAAATGCAACTGCGCTCCCACTAGTCTTCTTGTAAACACATGGTTCTTCTTCGCTTCTGATGAAATCAAACCTTTTTGACTGCTTCATCAAAACGAAGATTCCAACCCCGAGATGCTTGCTTCAATCCATAAATGGATCGATGAAGTTTGCATACTTTCCTAGCTGCATTTGGATCGATGAAACCTTCGGGTTGTGTCATATACACATCCTCTTCCAGAATTCCATTAAGGAAAGCTGTTTTCACGTCCATCTGCCAGATCTCATAATCATAATGAGCAGCTGTTGCTAGGAGAATCCGAATGGATTTAAGCATGGCGACAGGTGAATAGGTTTCTTCATAGTCAATACCATGAATTTGTTTGAAACCTTTTGCCACTAGCCTTGCTTTATATATCTGAATATTTCCATCCACATCAATTTTCTTCTTGAAAATCCATTTACACTCAATGGGTCTTGCACCATCGGGTAAATCAACCAAAGTCCATACTTGGTTCTGTGTCATGGATCCCATTTCGGATTCAGCGGCTTTCAGCCATTTTTCGGAGTCAGGGCTCATCATCGCTTCTTCGTAATTCGCGGGCTCGTCACTGTCAATGATCAATAAGTCATGACAATTGATTACGAGAAATCCATATCTCTCGGGTTCGTGACGGATCCTTTCGAGTCTACGAATTTCTGGCTCCACAGGCGTTGGGTCTACAACTCTTTGTAGATCCAACTGTTGCTCTTCCTCTACGGGTTGAGCATTTTCCTGCGGTTCTCGAACTTCTTCGAGTTGTACTTTACTCCCACTGTTTCTCTTGGAAAGAAACTCTCTCTCAAGAAAAACGCAGTTCCGAGCAACAAACACTTTGTTCTCGGATTGGTTGTAAAAGTAGTATGCCTTGGTTTCCTTAGGATAACCAACGAAGTAGCACTTATCAGATTTGGGTTCGAGCTTATCTGTAATTAATCGCTTAACATAAGCTTCACAACCCCAAATCTTCAGGAAAGACACATTCGGAACATTTCTAGTCCACATCTCATGTGGTGTCTTTGCAACTGATTTTGACGGAACCCTATTTAGTGTAAACGCAGACGTTTCTAGAGCGTATCCCCAAAAGGATAATGGAAGAGTTGAGAGACTCATCATTGATCGAACCATATCTAATAGAGTTCGATTCCTCCTCTCGGACACCCCATTCCATTGTGGTGTTCCAGGAGGAGTGAGTTGTGAAACAATTCCACAATCTCTCAAATGATCACTGAATTCTTGGCTTAAGTATTCTCCTCCACGATCTGATCGAAGAGCCTTAATACTTTTGCCAAGTTGATTCTGTACTTCATTTTGGAACTCTTTGAACTTTTCAAAGGATTCCGACTTGTGTCTCATTAAATAGACATAGCCATACCTGCTGAAATCATCAGTGAAGGTAATGAAGTATCGAAAATTTCCTCTGGCACTTGTGCTCATTGGGCCGCATACATCTGTATGTATAAGGCCCAACAGGTCACTGGCCCTTTCGTTTGATTTGTTGAAAGGGGCCTTAGTCATTTTGCCTAGTAAACAAGATTCACATTTCTCACATGATTCATAATCAAATGAGCCCAAAAGCCCATCACTATGGAGCTTTTGAATCCGTTTCTCGTTTATGTGGCCCAAACGACAATGCCATAGAAAAGTCTGATTCGTGTCATTTGATTTGAATCTCTTGGTGTTAATGTTATAGATTTCTGTGCTTTGGTTTAGAACATAAGGCCCATTCTCTAATGGGCTGCTACCATAATACATATCATTGTAATCAAAAGAACAACATTTATTCTTAATTGAAAACTGATATCCTTCCAAATCCAAAACAGGAATAGAAATAATATTTCTGCTTATAGCAGGTACATAGTAGCAATTATGAAGTTCTAAAACCAAACCAGAAGGTAAAGACAAGTTAAATGTTCCTACGGCTAATGCAGCAACTCTTGCTCCATTCCCCACACGCAGGTCCACTTGTCCCCTTTCCAACGTCCTACTGTTGCTTAGGCCCTGCATATTTGTACAAATATGAGCACCACAGCCGGTATCCAATACCCAGGAAGTAAAACCAGAAGTAGTAACATTTACTTCTATAACATAAATACCTGAAGATGAAGTCTCAAAAGTCTTCTTCTTCTTCTTCTTCTCTTCCAAGAATTTGTTGCAATTTCTCTTCCAATGCCCAGGCTCTTTACAGTAATGGCACTTATCAGTCTCAGATGGGCCCGGCTTAGGCTTTGGGGCTGGCGCCGGCGTGTCCTGGTTCTCAACCGGGACTGCCTTGCCCTTTCCCTTACCTTTGCCAAGTTTCTTAAACTTCTTACCCCCTTGTACCATAAGTACATTAGGAGTGCCCTTCTTGATATTTGGCTCAGCTGTCTTGAGCATGCCATGCAGCTCAGTCAATGTCTTTGTCAAGTTATTCATGTTATAGTTCATAACAAATTGATCATAACTTGACGGCAGTGACTGCAGAATGATGTCAGTAGCCAACTCTTGGCTAATGGGACAATCCAGCTTTCCCATGTTATCAATATAACCCATCATCTTAATGACATGAGGACTGACTGGACTTTCCTTTGGTAGCTTGCATTCAATGAGAGATTTAACCGTCTGGTATCTCTCAGTTCGTGCTTGCTCCTGAAACATACTTTTCAGGCTAGTGATCATCTCCACGGGCGACTCCACGTTCTCGTATTGCTTCTGCAAGTCCGAGTTCATGGTAGCCAACATGAGACAATTCACATCGACCACATCATTAGAATGCTTATCCCAAGCATTCCTTTCTGCATGTGGAGCATTGGCTCTCGGTTTTTCAGGGAGAACATTTTCAAGGACATAGTCCCGCTTCTCCTGCTTGAGAACAATTCTCAAGTTCCGATACCATTCGAGAAAATTCGATCCATTTAACTTGTCCTTCTCAAGGACGGATCGCAGGGAGAAAGAATTGTTATGAGTAGTAGTCATAGCTGAGAACATAGAAAAGAAAAGGTTTAGTTATGATGTTCAAGAAATGAGAAGTCTTAACTTTTAAGAAAACTCGCATTATATTCAAACAATGTTTCCTCAGATGAATATAATGATCCAAGACCCATACTTCACTAAACTTGAGTGAGCCACTGGCTGTCACCCAAATTCAGCTATCTAGGTAAGCAACAACCTTGCTAGTTGTATCCAATACAACTCTTGGTTGTGGACTGACATCTTATGTCAAATCCACCTGATGTCTCTGAGCCCAAAACGATTTTGATGGCCCAGTCAAGTAAACCAATCTTTTCAGTCATGTAATTGTTGACGCCTTGCACTGCAAGTCCATCAACACGATTACTTCCTGCCTTACTCATGTAATTGTGGACACCTTGCACTGCAAGCCTATCACTCAATGAAACGAGTCTTGACAGTCGACAAGATTGGAAAGACATCAAGTATCACTTGATATTTGATTGAGGAACGGAATCATTAAAACGTTCAGTTTTATTATGTTTTAGTTCTTATAATTAATTGATTTATCATGCTTTGGTTCTGTGATTGCAGGTTCCAAAACCCAATCATCGAAGTGTCGATCGATACAGAATAACCAAAAGCAATCCGCGATAACCGATCAATCCAATTGATCCGGTTTCGAATACCGGTCGGTGTCGATCGATGCTACACTAGCATCGGTCGATACCAACCTAATCAAAACAATCGCAATTCAAACCATTTAACCAAGCTCGATAACCGGTCCAATCCAATTGAACCGGTTCATCAATCTCGCGAGGTTTGTGTCGACCGATACAACTCTTGTGTCGATCGACACTAGGCGAAAAGTTTTATTCGGGTTATTCTTCTGTGTCGACCGATACCCGCTTGGTGTCGATCGACACAGGGTGATAATCCCTAATCGTTTTTCAAGTTAAAACCCTAAAACTAGATTTTAATCAAAAACGAATTTCAGCATGCTTGTATCAACTATACAGAGATCCAGATTCAACTAATCTAATCAACATGCCACATATTCAATGGAACCCTAAAGCTCTGATACCACTGAAGGAATTTCTAGCAGTTCTAATCAGGATTAGCAACCCTAGTCTGAATTCCGAGCCTAGGATCTACAGGTTCATGTAATTGAATCTATCAGATCTGGAGATTACCTGGTGATTAGCAGCGGAAGTTATTTGCAGATAATCGAGATCTAGAGCGCCTCAAATGCTGCGCCTCTACTGGTATCCACACGCACACGAACTGAACATGAAGGGATACTAGTGCCTTATGAGATCGAATCTCCAGAGAGGTTTGTTTTCTGTTTCTGGTGGCTGTGAATTAGGTTAGAAACGAGTTTAGGTCGACCATATATCTTATATATGTCGACTTAAACCGCCACGGGATTAACTAATGATTAAACCGAATTAATCTGCTAATCCGCGAGTTGTGTCGACCGACACACTCTATGTGTCGATCGACACGGCCAATCTATGTCGACCGATACTCTTAGTGTATCGATCGACATCGCTCATAAAAGTCGATATTGAATGCATATCAAATATGCATTCATCCGATCATTACATTAATGATCATCCTCTTTTGCAATGTCCAGTTTGCTTAGGTGTGTGACCCTGTAGGATCATATAACACTAGCAATGAGTTCTCAACTCATTGATCATAAGTGGCTTCTAGCAAAGCATTATGACTACCCAGTGTCATATGATTGTCTCATCTCGACAACACGACTTTCTATCAGAGTAAGTACAAATAGATTTCAGGACATTCCCAACATTAATCATGTCTGTGAAAATAGACATCATTCATCTCTGGAATGTTGCTAGAGCATTACAAAGTCCAAATGGCATTCTGCAGTATGCAAAAGTGTCATAGGGACAAGTAAATGTGGTCTTCCCCTGATCTTGGATGAATGAGAATCTGAAAAAATCAGAATACCCATCAAGAAAGCAATAATATGGGTGATTAGTTAACCTTCCAGCATCTGATCAATGAATGGCAGTGGGAAATGATCCTTCCTAGTTGCAGCATTCAACTTCCTGTGGTTAATGCATATCTTGTGTCCAGTCACAGTCCTTGTAAGAATCAGCTCATTCTTCTCGTTCTTGACCACTGTAACACCTCCTTTTTAAGCACCACATGCAATGGGCTAGCCTAAGTTAAAGATAGGATAAATGATTCTAACTTCTAGCAGTTTCAAAATCTCCTTCTTCACCACTTCTTTCAGATTCGGATTCAGCCCCCTCTGATGCTCAGTTGATGATTTCGTTTTATCCTCCAGATGTATCCTATGCATGCACAGATCCGGAGAGATACCTGAAATGTCATCAAGAGAATAGCCAAGAGCTTTGGGATACTTGTGAAGCTTGCTTAGCAGTAAGGAAGTCGCTGCTTTGTTTAAGGAGGCATTTATGATGACATGATATGTTGAATTAGGTCCAAGAAATGCGTACCTTAGTCCAGAAGGGAGTTGTTTGAGTTCAATTTTCGTAGCTTTCTCCTCTGACCAATCTGTATTCGCGATGTGCGTCGACCGATGCATGTGGTGTATCGGTTGATGCAACAGTTTGTCATGCACTTCCAGCTGCATAACTTGCTCTGTAGAATTTACCAATCTAGCATATCCAATAGCAGACTCGTCCTCCAGATGCTCCAATTCCTGCACTGAGCTTAGCAGAGCTCTCTCCAACGGATCCTCAGCATGTGTCATATGAAAGAATTCCTCTGTCAAATCATTGAGAGTGTCCACATAGAAGGTCTGTTCGTCAATGGTTGGCCTCTTTACCAGCTTGTCCATATCAAAACTCATCTTCACATCACTCACATTCATAATGATTGTTACCTTCTTACAAGAAATCATTGCTCAAGCAGTTGCCAAAAAGGGTCTACCCAAGATAAGTGGATCCATTGGCTCCTCTCCATATGATAGGGTCGAGTTTTAATCCTATTCTACTGCAAGTGCACTGTTAAGTGATTGTAGTATATAGGGTATCGAATCCACAGAGACTCTGGTCTCGATAGATTAGAACTGTAGAGATTTAAACTAAGAAGAAAGAAATTTGTAGTAAACTAAATAGCAAAACGAGAAAGTAAACAAGTAGCAGATTATTGGTGGTAGGAAATCAGACAGACAGACAAATCAATCAGTCATGATCTAATTAAACATAGTTCTAGAACTCAAATCACGGATATAGAATTAACCAAATTCCTTTGCGAGAATTCTCTAAGTCTAAGTGCAGCAATCCAAATTCCTTTGCAATTACTAACAGATTAAACCAACATTAATTTCAAGTTCGATATGTTCACAATTAAACTAAACCAAATTCCTTTGCGAATAATTTAATTGCTCAACCTAAATAGTTCAGATTCTAAACCACACTCTCGTGTCGTATTTAGAAACCTAAGATCTAGATTCTAATTGATCAGGTTAGAACTAGCATTAAACTCAATTTAGATCGAAGAACATTCTATTCATGTGAATCCTTAACTGATTTAAACAAGTCTAGCAAGTCATGAAATCCTTAATGAGAAACCCTAAACCTAACTATGAATCTACTCAGACATGATTAATGAAACATAAATCATAGAATTAATAGATTGCATATAAGAAATTAAATAGATAAAGGGGTTCGAAATCTTCTCCAAAATAGATGAAGTACAGGATTAGATCAGCCCCAAAAGCTCTAAAAATCTCTTAGCTCTAAGTATGAAAGCGTATGTAAATAAAACACCAAAATCCTAATTATATAGGCATAATCTTCATTCTTCATTAAACCGCCGAATCGGCCCATCTCGCTAGTGTGTCGATCGACACCAAAGGTGTGTCGATCGATGCAATCCTGATTTCTGGACAGTGAGCTCAATCTCTCGGCCAAACACTCTAAAAGTCCCAAAATGCTCCAATATCTCCAATTCTGCTCCAAACTTGATTATACCTGTAATAGACTCTAAAAGAACACAAAAAGACTCTAAAACACACTTATATCATGGCATAAAACTAGTAAAAACCATGATATATCACCATACTGCAGAACCACAAAGTCTGTCAGAATCACACAGCTACCAATTCTGATTGGCACATCCTCCAACACTTCTTCTGGAGTCCTGACAGTTATGTCTGTTAGGACCAATGAGATTCTAGTAGGCATAAAATCTGTCATCCCAAGCTTCTGAGCAACTGAATAAGGCATGAGGTTCACCCTTGAACGAAGATCACACAATGACCTCTCAAATCTATCTCTGTAGATATTAAAAATTCAACACAAAGCTCCCTGGATCTTTTAGTTTCTCAGGAATCCTACCTTGAATCACAACACTGCATACTTCAGAGATCATCAGTACAACTTCTTCATCAATCATGTTTCCCGAAAGCTTGTCCTTTAAACATCTTTTCATCACAGGAGAGGTCTTAAGAGCATAAATCAAAGGGACTTCAATTAGCACCTTGCTCTTCATCTCCTTGAACTTAGACAACTGAAGCTCGTACTTTTACTTCCTAGGGTTCTTATGGAAGGGAACCTTAGGTTTGTAGACTCTTTCATATGTAGTTTTAAGCTTCCCAGTGTCTGATTTATGTGCACGGCCCTTGCATCAATCGACGCTAGGGGTGCGTCAGTCGATGCTTAATTCAGCTGCATCGACCTTGGTCGTGACTCCTTTGTTCAAATCTCCATCAAAACTCGAAGAAGTATCAGGATTTCCAGCTTGCATCGACCGATGCAGAGGGGAGTCGGTCGACGCTCTCTGCAGGTCGCGAATCTCATCTTCCGTTTCCTCAATTTCCATGATTTCTTCCAAGCTCAGACCATTTTCAGCACATGAACGACCTCCTTACCACTTCTCAACGTAATTGCATTACATTGGTACTTCAGATTAGCATCTGTTCTCCCAGGAAGAGTTCCATCTTGCCTCTTAGCATATCCAGAAATCTGCGCAACTTGAACATCCAACTTCTTAACATGAATGCTCAAAGCTTCAATCTTTCCATTCAGATCCAAGTACAGAGCGTCAATTTTCCCATTAAAGTCCATTGTACTCTTCTGCTTACCCTCTAGAAGTTGTTCCAGGATGCTCATCATCTTATCAGATTGCTCATTTTGTGGAGGAGCAGGTTGATAGGAGGAAGATCCATAGTTCCTTGTGAGCTGTTATTGTTTCCAACGCTGTTATTGTTCTGGAAAGTCTTCTGGTATTGAGGCTTAGGAGTGAAACCGGAAGAGTTTTGATTACCTGTGAAGGTACTCCTCTGACCCATTCTATTGTAGCCACCTATGCCTTACTGATTCCCAAATTTGTTACCCTGAAAACCAGTCCTACCAATGTAGTTCACATCCTATCATCCTCAGCCTCAAATGTCTCAACATCTTGAGAAAATTAGACATGCTTCTTCCCAATCAGAAGGCTGTGGACAGAATCAATCTTGTTCTTCATTTCAGCTAGACACCAATGTATCAATCAGCTCCTTAGCTTTCTATGGAGATTTAATGTTGAAGTTTCCATTGCTAGCAGCATCCAATGTCATCTAATACCAACAATCTACACTTCTGAAGAAAATGCCCATCATCTGAACCTCAGAGAAACTATGATGAGCACAGTCGCGCTGGTACATCTTGAAGCGAATCCAGGCGGATTTGAGAGCCTCTGTAGGTCCCTGCTTGAACTGTATAATGTCCTCCCTCAGCTGATCAGATTTAGCATCATCATATAATTTTCTAAGGAACTTCATCTTAGTAGCATCCCAGGTAGTTAGAGTCCCAGGTAGTTAGAGTCCCAGGTGGAATCTGCTTCAGCCAATTCATAGCTTCCCCAACAAGTGAGTGTGGGAAAAGCTTGCAGTGCAGGAAGTCATAGCTCACTACAGTATACTTCATCCCAGTGACCAGATCCTCAAATCTCTCAATATGGTCCATATGGTGCTCATATGGGAGTCCATGGAAAAGATGCTGTCCCACAAGAGTGTAGTAAGGAGTCTTCAACTCAAAAACATTCCTCTGAATAGGATGAGGTTTGATCGTAGACCTATTAGCATAGAACTCGCCAGGTCTGTTGTAATCAACAAGTGTCCTCCCAGCTCGCGCATTACCTTGCGCTTATGCATCAGCTATGCCACCAGCTCCTTCTGCACCTCCACCTAGTCCTGTGCCGGCATCGATAAGTGGTTGTTGGACAACCGGTACCATAATGGGATTTCCATCCGCATCAAGTCTCTGGCCCTGATTGTTGTAAGGATTGTTGTCAAGATCCCTCAGAATACCAACTTCATCCAGAATCAACACCACAACATTAGGATTCAACATTTTCACTGGCTTCTGCGCATTCCTGCTTGTTCTCTCAAGCCTTGCAAGCTCTTGATTCTGAAGAAAAAGAGCTCTTTGTCCGGATTGGTTTTGAGTGCACGGTTAAGCATACACTGTCTGATTCACGGCTTCAACATCGACCGATGCAGAGATAGCATCGATCGATGCTCGAAGAGTGTCGGTTGATGCAGATGTTCTTCACGCAAAACTGAACAAACGCAAGAGACAAAACAAAAAGGAAAAATTTGTAAATTAAAAAGAAAAGCCTAGTCTAAACTCTAAACTTAAATCTATCGAAGACTCAAAAGATTCCCCGGTACAGACGCCAAAAACTTGATATGCTCACAATTTAATATCCCTATAGTTACACTGCAAGTGCACATGAAATTGTAGTATATAGGGGTCGAACCAGAGAAACTCAAGAAATCTTGCGATAGACTATAAAGTATCGAGTTAAGCTAAGCAGTAGGCAATCAAAAGCAATTAAATAAGAGCAGAATGTAAATAGCAGACGAGTTTGTTTTCGATACTAAAAGGCGTTAGGTCAAGGGAGTTCTCAGGAAATCAAGTCATGCAGATTAATTATTAGTCATGATCTGATTAAGTACCATTCTAGAACTCGAATCACAGATGTAAAATAAACCAACTTTTGTTGCGAGAATTCACTAAGTCTAAATCCTAGAAATCCAATTTTCATTGTAATTCCTACAGATTAAACTAGCCTTAAGCGCATGTTTGATTTGTTCACAAATTAGCTAAACCAAATTTTTGTGTGGATATCTACTTTGCTAAACTTAAATAAGTCAGATTCCAAATTAGAGTTTCATGTCAATTTAAAAATCTAAAATCTAGATTCCAATTGATCAGGCTAGAACTAGTATTAAGAACAATTTAGATTGAAGAACTATACATGTTATGAATTCCTTAACTGATAAATCAATCTAACATGCCATGAAAGCCCTATCAGAATCCCTAAACCTAGCTATGAATCTACTCAGACATATTGAATGAAACAATCAACATGGATGAAATAGATTGCATTAAATTAGATAAGAGAATAGAAAAGAGGTTTGAAATCTTATCCAAAAGCATTACAAGGTTCGGATCAGCCTCACGCTCTAAAACTCTCTCTAGCCAAAAGTATGAAAGTGTGTAACAAGAATAAAACACATAAACCCTAATAATAATTGTCAAACACGTCTTGGGTCTTCTTTGTAAATAGTAAAAATTCTGGGCCAATTATGCAAATCTTCAATCTTCATTTAAACGCCAAAAATTGTCTGTTGGATGAATGTGTCGACTGATGCACATGCTGCATCGGTTGATGCTCAGCTCGATCACTTATAGTGATTTCTGCTCATCACGGCTTCAGCTCCAAACTTTGCCCAAAATGCTCCAATATCTTCCAAAGTCCTCCAAATGTGTGCAAACCTATAAAACACCTGAAGAAAGACACTACAAAAGACTAGAATATATACTTATATCATGGCTTAAAACACCTAAAAACCATGATATATCAGACGTCGCTGACTAGAGAGGCAAGATGTTCCGCCGAGAGTGAGGGATTAGAGAGAGGGAACGGAGGCAAAGGAGAGAGGGAGCAATGACGACGGAAAGAGAAAGGGGAGATGAGGGTGAGACAGAGTACGACACAGAAATTGACGTCGACACGTCGACGAAGAGACGGTGCTGACTAGAGATGATAGATATGCCGCTGAGAGTGAGGGATTAGAGAGAGGGAAGAGGTTAGAAACTAATTAGGGTTATGAGTAAAGCTTAAACACACTTTATATAGGTAGGTTTAATATTGGTTTAGTTACGGTTATCATCGGTTTAGTGATGGTTAACATCGATTTAGATTAAAATTACTGTATGGTTTACTTATATTTTATATTAATCAAAAATGTTTTGGCTTATATCGGTACATTAAAATTGTAATTCCCGCCCAAATCAGTCCTGCTAAAATACCGGTTCCCAGCCAATCCCCCCCCCTCGCTGATATAGTTAGGTAAATTGAAAAGTAGACTTCAAATGTGAAGTCTACTTTGTATAATTCCACCAATTTATGTTAACGGTTAACTCAATTTTGGTTTCATCAAAATCCTATTCTTATATTGGTTTGAACAAAAAAAAATAATTTTCGTTTGTAGACTTCAATGTGAAGTATACTTTATAGAATTCCAACAATTTACGTGACCGGTTAACTCAATCAGGTACGATCAAATTCCTATTCTTATATTGGCTCGATCAAAAATATTTTAATTTTCATTCGTAGACATCGATAGCAAGTCTACACTATAAGTATTTTGTAAGAAGTCTACAACAAATAAACAAGCAACTCATTGAAATTAATAATTATGGTTCCGGAATGTGATACAAATCCCACCTATACATATAATTATACATTTCAAGAAACAAAATCAAATCCGACCACTCATCTAAAATTTTAAATGGCAAAAACAAGGGAGAATATCACCGTTAAAAGGACTACAACGACTAAAACCACACATTTTCAGATCCACGACTCTGGAACAATGTTGCAGAATCGTCTCCTTGAGTTGAATTATCTCAGTCTCAATCCGAGTTTGAGTTGCATGCTAATCACTATCTTCAAGAACACGAATGTAATCTCCCTGGTTTCTTAAATCACATCCAAGCTCTTGAAATTCTTCCATAATAGCTCCATCCCACCATTTAAGTAAACGAAGGTTTCCATCCTACACGTAGATATTCAAAAATTTATTATATTCAAAAGACAACCACAATCGTAAAACAAACAAAACCACAAGATTCTTATTACCTTATAGTTCTTGCATCAAAAAATATCCTACCCAGATTATCGTCGGTTGTGGAAACTTTCATGACGGTCAACAACCCACAAAAAAACTTGTCAGGAATCCCGGATTTAGTACGAGTAGCAAAGTTCATTTCGGGCAACCCTGAACTCCACAAACTCCTCATGGAGCTACTTGAAGGTTGATTATAGTAGTACATCTCCATATCTATGTATTATTAAACAAGACTCATGAGAAGTAAAAAAAGAATCATGTATTATTACACACACAAATTAAAGAAGAAATAATACCACAAAACAGAGGCGACGTCGACAAATGAGGCTCACGGCGAGGAAAGAAGATATTTTTTTTACGAGAACAAAAGTAACACTTACCCTCATTGCTTGATATATGACGTAAATTTTCCATGTTAAAAATTATTTTCAGTAGACTTCACGAGAAGACTTCTCAAGTAAACTTCAATGATATACCTATTTTTCAAAATAAAATCTACCACCAAAAGAAATTTTAAGTTTCCGCCAATTTTCATTCTAGGTCTAACTTGAGAAGGTAGACTTCTACCACAGACTTCTACAGAAGACTTTTTCTTCAGCACCTAGAACATGTTTGTTAAAAATGATTTGTTTGTATCAAATTTTATTTTTCATATGTGAAAATTGATTGTGTTTTGATAAAATTATTATTATTTTTATAATTTTTATATTTAAATTTAAGATGTATGAAAAATGTAGACTTCTCTGGAAGTCAACAGTAGACTTCTTAATATTTAATACGATAATTTAAACGTCTATGTTATTGTTTGACCGTGGAAGTGCTCAAGGTAATTTCCTACCCCAAAGGTTCCCTTTTAAATTTCTTTGCAAAAGGGGTCTCCTTTAATTTTAGAAACCAAATAATGGTCTAAAAAGAGTTCCTCCTGAAGACGATATATATTAAGAAGTGAATTTAAAGACATTTTATTTAATGGCTTACTCGCTAACAGGTTAACTAATCTGTTAGTTTCCTTCTTTGTTATCGATCTTTTGATGTGAATGTTGTGCGTGATAATCTTTTTTTTTCCATAGAAACTCCAATTTGCACATCACATTACAAAACTCATTGCTTTCGTTGATAGCTCTGAACATTCAACAATCTGGTACTAATTAGTCTGTACCAATGTCATCCAAATAAACGGTGACTTTTATTGTTTCACGAAGTGATTCGAAATAAACATTAATCCATTACTTAGATGATTTTCTCCATTGATTCTAATCCCTCTGATTCTCGGATCGAAAGTCCAAATTACATACCCAAACCATAAGTTATTGGATAATGAAATTTGTTGAAACTGTTGTTACAATCTTCGACCAAATAGATCGATTTGGTTCCAAAATAGATCAAAACAATTTCAAGAAAATAACACCGGTAGCACCACCGCAATGAACAACACAAAATGGCTCCAAAGAGGAGAAGAAGATTGTGTCTGAACCACCAAAAATCACAAAAATATAATGGAAATATGATAACTGTTGCATTGCATATGTCGTCTGTGGCATCCGTTCACTGTCACTCCATTGATCTTGACGGAAAATTTGGTGGCGTTAAAGATAGAAAGTACAACAAAATCACTGAAGACATGAAGTAGATCGGCGTGGATCTGTGGGGTAATGATGACCAAAACAATTCCAACCACATAAGATTCCACATCGTCTTCTTACGGATTTTAATGGATTGACACAAATTAGATAGGTAAGCCAATTATTCTTGTTGTTAAATGATCAATAAAGTAAAGGAGAAAGTCAAATGGAACCACTGGCAAAAGCTGGCGGCCCAAACCACTTGGTTTATAAAAATCCAAGGAAGAAGATGAAGAATCACCCAAGAAGTGAAAGGAGAGAAGGCAATTTATTTCAAGTAAAAGGAATTTACATATTAAGGCTATTTAGTTATGTAATTTTATATGTTAATGTATTTTAAAATTATGTATTTTTCAGAGCAACATATTATAAACTCTCCCTTTAACTAAAGACTATTAGATAGTAAATAATTAGAAGGAAGAGTTGATGGACAGAAATGTACACTGTATGACTGTGTATGCATGAAAAAAAAAGGAGGTGTGGGAGAAATTATAGAGGCATTTACACTACAAAACACTTTGTTAGATGTTAATTACAAAATGGAACACTTCTATATTGTACACATTTTTAGTCATTATTCACAAACTTTCCCGTCTAACCAGTTGTTTTTAGTTAGAAAAATGAAAGTAAAGATTGTTTTGTGTAGGGAAGTTAATCTAGAATGTTATATCTAGAAAGAATCAAAGAATAGTCTGGCTGTGGAAAAAATAAAAAGTTAAATCTCTCTCTCTCTCTCTCTCTCTCTCTCTCTCTCTCTCTCTCTCTCTCTCTCTCTCTCTCTCTCTCTCTCTCTCTCTCTCTCTCTCTCTCTCTCTCTCTCTCTCTCTCTCTCTCTCTCTCTCTCTCTCTCTCTCACACACACACACACACACACACCATTTTCTGATCTTCTCTAATATTTCATATTCCTTTCATTTCTCTCTCCCCTCTCATCTTTCTCTCAGTTTTTAAGTCTTTTGAGAAACCTAATTTAACTTTTGTTTGTACTATAAGTTATAAAACATCATCTATATTACACACATTTGATATACTTTTGTAATTTTAGAACAATCTTGTGGACGTTAAAAAATTGCGAGATGAAAGGTACATATGATTTGTGGAAACGTAGAATTAACAAGTGTTCTTGGACAAGTCGACATGGACATCATTTTATAAAATGATGTATCGTATTGTTGAATGAACATTTACGATAAACATGGACGAGTAAAATCCACAAGTGTTATTGGATAGATCGACGTGGAAACCATTTTACATCAACGTGGAAACCATTTTATAAATTTATGCGGAGACCATTTAGCAATAATTCTCGGCATTGCTTAAAAATTAGAAAATATCTCATATATAGTGAACAATACATCAAAAAAAGATATGTATCATTCATATATGAGAGAAAAAGTACATGAGAAAACATATCAATGTACACTAAAAGAGTGTCCACATACAATGTACACAGAACGTGTTGACATGGACGGTGGAAAAATAAACATATATAGAATGAAAGTAAATTTTGTGAACCTGGACTATGCATACATGAACACAATTTTACAATCGACGTTGACACCAATTTATAAATCGATGTGGACATCATTTAGCGATAACTTTTGGCATTGCTAAAAATTAGAAAATATCTCATATATAATGGACAATATGCCAGAAAACATATGTATCATTCAAAACAACATTTTTATATAAAAGATTCGTTTCAATGCTAATCGGAAGGCCACCTGAAATTGACATTGGTCCAATAAAATTATACACCATAAACTGTTCATTCTATGTTGTCCATGTTACCCGTATGCTTATCAACAATATAGTATACGAAAGTGTGTTCACATACAAATGTATATAGAAACATGTCGATATGGACATGATAATTAAATGAATGTAAATTACATGAACATGGACTAATGCAATAATGACATATAATGAGAGATAAGAAAGAAAAGAGAGAAAATAAAGTAGAAAAAGAAAATGAGGGAGAGAGAGAATGAGAGAACAAGATATAAGGAGATGTTTACAGTAAGAGACACTTTATCATGGCTTAATTACAATATAAATTATTTTGTCCACTTTAGACACTTTAATCTTGAGAAATACCATCAATAATTCTCTCCATGGAGATATTTAGTGGGTAAGTTAAAGAGGGTTAATGATGGTATTTCTCAGTTCTAAAGTGCCCAAAGTGGGTAAACATCTCAACATTATATTCTAGATTTAATTGTAACCATAGATTTAGGAAAATTTAAGATGATCATGTGGTTGTTCTTAGTCTCTCCCTCTAGTTTTTTTTCTAATATATTATATTTCTGTAATTTCTAATTTAAAATGATCATGTGGTTGTGCTTAGTCTCTCTCTCTAGTTTCTATTCTAATATATTATAGTTCTCTAATTTCTCTCCCTTCTCTCCTCTCTCTCTTAATTTCTAAGTTTTTTAGAAACTTAAATTTATTTTTATACAGAAGTTATAAAATAAAATTTTATATTATTATGAAAATCAATTTGTAATATTTAAATAATTTTAGATCAAATATTGTACATGTTAAAAAGTTGCGCAATAAATGATACATATCATTCAAATTTGATGAATAAGTATAAAATGGATGAATATATTAAAAATATATAAAAAGCATAATGGAAAAGTTTCTTTGATAAATGAATGTGTACACCGTTAATAGATTTTGAGGGAAGTCGGGGTACAACCACACATAGAGTTTGGAAAAATTCCCCCTCCACACGAAACTTTGACCTCTTACTTCAACTACACCAAAAAGTTTAAAAGGTTTTTGACCACCCAAAATTTGAAATCATGTTTGTAACCACACAATCCGCTAATTAGACGGAATCTGTTAACTACGTCTCTAAACCAGATTAAAATCGAAACTAACCAATGACCATAATTTAATTTTGTCCTAATTAAGATGGTTTGCAGATAACCAAATAGAAAATTTAACCAGACATAAATCGGGACCATAACTGGCCCAAATCACAAACCAACAAAAAAATAAACGAGTTATGCGTATCAACACTTGTCTAGATTTTGTCAATATAATATCCAACATGAATACTAACTCGGTAAAAATGAGATAAATATCTTGAATATGTTTTATGTACGTGCATCCAATATATACTTATTCACTTAATTTAAATCATATGTATCATTCATATACATGAACAAAGAAAAAAATCAAATCAAAAACCATACAAATATACAGAGAAAAGTGTTCACATACAAATGTACACAAAAACATGTCTACATGAACAAAGGGAAATAAAAATATAAAGAATGAGTGTAGATTATGTGAACATGCACTATGTAAAAATATTATATAATGGTTTACAAATTTTTTTATCATGGTTTGTCCACTAAATTAGAAAATAACAAGATATGGTGGAGAAGATTAAACATCATGTTCAAAAGATTCATTTTAACGCTAATCATAAGATCACCATAAACTAAAAGTTGTCCAATAAATTTTTACACCATTGTTTTTATATGGTATGTTTTTACATGTTACTTTTATGCATATTCTACAATATAATATCTAAAAGAGTGTTCACATACAAATGTACATAGAAACATGTCGACATGGATAAGAAATATACATGTTTAGGTGAACATGGACTATGGAAAAATGAATTGTATAATGGTGGACAAATTGGTTATCATAGTTTTTCCTACACGAATACTAATTCGGTAAAGATGAGACACATATCTTGAATATGTTTCATACATGTGCATTTACTTTATACTTATCCACTATTCCTGAATTATATTTACACATCATGCAATAATTTTTGATGTTCACAAGATCAGATCCAAATATTACTAAAATATATCAAATTGAGTGTTATGATATGAAAAAATTATAGTTTAATTATAAAAATATTTAATGTTCTTAAAATCTATAGAAACGAGAGAGAAGAGATAAATGAGAGAAAGAAAATAAAAAAAATGAAAGAGAGAGCGAGAGATATGAAGAAAAAAAACTAATTAGGTTGGTTAGGAATTTTTTAAAATGGTTAATTGGTTTAGTTAGAGTAAAGGAATGTTATTTTACAAAATTTGAAGACAAAGTGTCTTGTCTTGTAAAAAATACACTTTAACAAAATGCAACAAAATGCCTTAGGATGTAAAATCCTCTACATTATGCAAAATAAAATGAATTACTCTATTATCTTTCATTTTCGTAAGAAACATCCATTTATGTCTTTATTACAAGAGAAACTTGAAAGTTATAAAAACTAAAAATTAAATATCTACTTAAGAGAAAATTGGTGTTCTAAACATGTATTTTTCGAAATTTAAATTGATGACCAAAAGGTTAAAAGTATATATGATTTTTAATGAGTTATGGAAATGAATACATTAAACGAGACAGTTAAAATCACGACTTCGCCTTAGCGGAGAAGTTCTCTGACCCGATTCCTTAGGTCCGTCATAACTCTTTCCGCGCCTTTTTTGTCTCCCCGGTAGCATGTGCTCCTTTCCGGGATCGAGTAGAGGTTTTTCTTGCTTCGCTTTTTTGTTTCTCGACGGCTAGCTCTTCTCTTCCTTCTCCCTCCGACTGTCGTTGGAATTTTACGATCCGGTATGGTTTGGTGCTCGTCGGTTGTATGTTGCTCGTCTTCTGCTTTGGAGTGAGGGATGCGGTCTCCGTTGATGGATCTTCTTCGCGGTGGATCTTGATTTCTAACATGCGGTGTCTTCGTCCTCCTCGTTTGTTTTCTTCAACCGGTGCTGCCGGTTTAATCGGCATCAAGGGTGGGTTTGGTTACGGCTCCATATGGTTTTGCGTAGGTTTCAGATTGTGTTTTTTCCGGTTGGGGTTTGGGTTAGTAGATGGTCTTTCGGTTTATGTTGTTTTTTGTTTGGTCTTGCCTGGGTATTAGTATGATAGTCATTTGCTGATGTTTTAGAATCTTGACTTCTCTCTTATGCTCGTGGTTGGTGGAGTTAGATTTGTACTTGATTAGCATTGTTTTTTCTCTGCAATTCTTAACATGTGTTCCCTCCACCACTTTCATTTTACATGAATACTCAGTTTTTTCCTAGGTTTTCCATAGTAAGTTCTTGTAAGGCTCAACTCTTGTCCGTTCTTGTGTCGATGCAAAGTTCTAGATTTAGACTTTTAGGTAGAAGATTAGGTGGATAAGAGTTAAATTATTGTGTGTGGTTCTCTAGTACTTATTGATCAGTGTATTGGATTGCTTTCTCCCGGTTTATTTTAGCCTAGAGCTTCTTCCGTTCCGGTTTTATCTCCTCTCGGTAACGTTTTAGTAACCTTCGTTGTTCCGCGTCTTCGGCTCTTTTATGTGGGTGTGAGAGTTGTTATCTTTTTCTAATTTGTTGGTAGATTGCTATCTTTTTTATATTGGTTTTAGTTTATTATCTCCAGAAGATTGTTTCTTACCAGCTTTATGTCTCTCTTAAATTTATAGAAAATTTTGGCTCCCGTTATCTTTCGAAGTTCATCTCC
This sequence comes from Orychophragmus violaceus, assembly GCA_030180135.1. NCBI lineage: Eukaryota > Viridiplantae > Streptophyta > Magnoliopsida > Brassicales > Brassicaceae > Orychophragmus > Orychophragmus violaceus. The sequence goes on from CM058238.1 coordinate 27,545,050, forward strand.
AGTATATCCAGCTTTGTATTTTTCTTCAAATTCAGTGCATATTTAATAAATATATATTCAGTGAAAAGAAAGAGAAAGTTAAGCAAGACAAATTGACATCAAATATTTTAGCTGGTGGGTACTTTTTATTGTGGATGAGAATATTTGAACATACACTACAAGAAAAAAATTCTTTTGCAACGAAATTTAGTACAAAATATTTTCATCGCTAATTAGCAATCGTGTTGCAACGTATCTAAGCATGTCAGACATTGATAACTATAGAAAGCGGTACGATGTTTTGTCCTTGTCCCAAATGCATGAATCAGAAGTTTATTCTTGTTGAGATGGTTTGGTGTCACTTACTGAATAGAGGATTTACACCGCATTATGATATATGGTATCAACACGGAGAAGGTTATAGTACTGGATATGATGCAGGAAGTAGTAGTAGAAATGTTTTGCATGAAAATGAAATGCATGTTAATCATGATCAATTCAATTATCACGGAGAGCATAATTATCATGAGCATGATAGGTTGTATGAAATGGTTACATATGCATTTCATCAAACAATAAGTAATGATCAGAATGATGTTGCGGAACCCAACTTATATGCCAAACGATTCTATGATATGCTAGACACAAAAAATCAACTACTCTACGATGGATATAGAGAAGGGTTGTCCATATTATCTTTGGAGCTAGGATGATGAAAATTAACTTATCATAACTTAGCTAAGGTTTGCATGGATGACTGGGCATATAGTTTTAAAGAACACTTACCGGAGTATAATTTGGCTGCCGAAAACTATTATGAGATTCAGAAAATACTTTATAGTCTTGGTTTGCCTTATGATATGATTGATGTATGTGTTGATAACTGCATGATTTTTTGGAACGACGATGACAAGCTGAATGAGTGTCGTTTTTGTGGAAAATCAAGATATACGCCGCAAGGAAGTGGACGGAATCCGATACCGTACCAAAGGATGTGGTACCTTCCCATAACGGATAGGTTGCAATGGATGTTTCAGTCTGAAAGAACAACTTATTCTATGAGATGGCATGCTGAGCATTCACAGACGGATGGGGCGGTGACTCATCATTCAGAGGCAAAGGCTAGGAAACACTTTATGATGGTACATCACCAATTTGCTAGACAGGTTGGAAATGTATACCTTGGTCTTTGCACAGACAGATTTAGTCCATTTGTATGTTTGGTAGACAAAATACTTTATGGCCGGTAATAATGACTCCTTACAACCTCCCCCAACATGCAAATAAAATTTCTTTTTTGAGTATTTTGGATCCATGTCCTAAGAATCCAAAGTGCTCGCTCTATGTATTACATGAGTTAAAGGAGTTGTGGTCCACCAGTGTTCGTACACATGACTGTTCGGAGAAAAATAATTTCACAATGCGGGCGGTTCTTATATGGACGATAGGCGACTTTCCCGCATATGGAATGTTATCATGTTGGACTACTTACGGGAGACTTGCGTGTCCATGTTGCATGAATAGGGCATAAGTGTTTCAGTTGAAACATGGTCACAAAACATGTTGGTTTTACTGTTAACGCCGGTTTCTACCAATCAAATATGTATCGAAGAAATAAGAAATTATTTAAGAAAACAGAGTCGTCCATCCTCCACTGCTAGTTTATATATATGGGGAGAAACTGGAGGAGTAAATTGATCATTATGGGGCGGAGGAAATTGGCACACACCAACTAATATGCCCGACGGATATGGTGAAAACCATAATTGGCATAGAAAAGCAACCTTACTGGAAAGATCATCTTCTAAGACACAATCTTGATGTGATGCATATCGAGAAAAACTTCTTTGATAACATCATGCATAAACTGTTGAATCTGCCGTGAAGAACTAAAGATAACTTGAAATCAAGTTTGGACTTGCATGATATTTGTGCACGAAACGAGTTGCATATCACATCAGGTGGAGTTGCACCAGTTCCTATATTTCAGTTGAATTTAGAAGCTAAATAAGCCTTGTTCGAGTAGGTGAAAACTGATGTTTGCTTTCCATATGGGTATGTTTCTAATCTCTCTAGTTTTGTTGAACAAGAGAAAACTTCACAGGAATGAAGAGTCATGATTGTCATGTGTTCATACAACGACTACTTCCCTTTGCTCTTTCTGAACTCCTTCCCGAGAAAGTAAGCAAAACACATGCTGGTACGTGAACTAAATAATGATAATTTTTTGGGGTAAGTGTTCAAGTTATGAAAGCTAATGTATATTATTATATGATTTTCTTGCTAGGTATATGATCATTTTTTCGAGATATTAGCAAATACACTCTATCAGAAGATATCATTGCACAAATGCTAATATTCATAAACTGCTATGCAATTTGGATAAGATCTTCTGCAGTCATTTTTTGATGTCATGGAACATCTCTCTATCCATCTCCCACATGAAGCAGAACAAGGCGGACCTGTTCAATTTCGGTTGATGTATTCGTTTGAGCGTTTCGTAAAACATCTAAAGGGGAAGGCAAAAAATCCAGCTAGGGTACCGAGAAGTATTGTTGCTGGAAGTCTAACAGAAGAAACGTATTACTTTACATCATACTATTTCTCTACAAAATTCCGCACACATAAGAGAAGACCGCAGCGGTACGGTGATGGCGGTGTCAGACGAGCATATCATGTGGATGATGTTCCAGACATAGTTTCACATGTTGGTCGTCTAAGCAGTAGAATAAAATCAGTATGGTGGAGTAGTGCAGAAGACAGCCATAGCGCACATATATACATCTTTCTAAACTGTGAGGATGGTCGTCCTTTTGAGAGGTATATATACATAATGGTACATTAACAATCATGTACTTTTACTTAACTATGTTATTATATCTAAATGTTTGATGTTGCAGCATGTTTGAGACTCAAGTTCAGGAAGCGATCGAGGGGGTTTTCGACAATGAGATCAACAGACGGAAAGACCAACATTTCACAATACGGATAAAGGACCAAGTATGCTTAAGTTAATTATATTTCAATATAATAATTTCAAAATTTATATACTTTGGGTCTTAACCAAATAAACTTGTATGCAGGTGGATCTTGGTAATACTTGTTATCCTTTATGGTTTCTTGGGTTGCTTCATGGCCCAATTGCTAGAATAACAACCGCACCCATGTATTGCACTCACAGATATGTATTTCACACATACAAGCGTGGATAACACAAAGAAACTACAAAATATGGTGTATTTGTGAGGGGTGAAACAAATTTTTATGGGGTGTCACAAGAAATTATCGAGATTGAGTACCCGTGATTGTTTAATCTGAAAGCAGTGTTATTTAAGTGTGATTAGTTTGTCGTGGTGTCCAAGTAAGCAAGTGATAGCTAGGATTTTTAAGATCCTTTGAGGTACCAATTCCTCAAGCTTATCGATGTAGCTTTGAGGTATCGAACCTATTCTGGGATGGATAAAACCAATACGTACACACTAAACCTTCAGAGTCAAATCAAACAATTTAGTTTTTGTTCTAACAGTCCTAACGAAAACAATTCAAATAGAAGTAGACAGAAAGTAAATAAACAAGTGAATTCAATCAATGACAAAGATAGGGCATAAGGTTAAGGTCAACGGACAGGTGACTCGGGATGATCAAGGATCCTAATTCAAACTTCAAACAAGCTAATCTCCTAGCAAGGAACACAACGATACGATCAGTTTAATCTCTTAATACTAATCTCTTTACTTAATCCTAATCCAAGAACAAATTCTCATTTGTGAATTAGAATCAAGCAAGCAATCAAACAAGTTCCAAACAACTAACAATCACTCTAAACATACATTCTCATGCGCTAGAATGTGAAAGTTCTATCAAAGCTATGAACATGAATTTCATCGAACATGTTGTGAACAAGAAATCTTAAGCATTCTAATCAACTTGATCAAGGCTAATTAGACATTAAACACACTTTGACAGATGAGATTTTAAACAATCAAGCACTAGAAATCCATTGATCACCCCTAATCAACCTAATCCTACCTAACCCATAAGCCCTATGAAGAACTACTCACTAATCATGATCAAACCAACAAATTCCATAGAAATAAGATTGATCATAGAAAAGTAGAGTTTGATTGAAAGATTTGATAAAGGAATCACAAAAGAAGTGCTAGATTCAATCAAGAAATCAAACTTGTTCTTACAAGTGTTTAGAATAATAAAAATAGCATAAGAGACTGTAAAAAGATAGGTTTTTGGCTTAAAAAGTCATTAGGGTTCGAGCCGGGTCAACCCGGAACAAACCGGGTGTTGACCCGGATCCAAGGCAATTTCTGGGACGCGTATCGGTCGGCGTATCGGTCGGCCAGACCGATATGGACTCTCGGATTTTTCTGGGAAGGGTCGTATCGGTCGGCGTATCGGTCGGCCAGACCGATACGGACTCTCGGATTTTTCTGGGAAGGGTCGTATCGGTCGGCGTATCGGTCGGCCAGACCGATACGGACTCTCGGATTTTTCTGTGTTGAGATGCATCCAGTAAATCAGGCATAACTCTCTCCATATAGCTCCGAATGACTTCAAACCACCTCCATTAGAAAGCTAACTCAATTTCCCATGATTTTTATTCAGAATCCCAGAGCTAAAAGTTAACGTAACATCTTCATATGACTCAATCTTTCAAGCTCATCGGTTTGGTCTTTCATCACCATTTAACTTGCAATCACTCCTTTGGCCTCCAAACTCTTCCAAACATCCTTAGCAACTCCAAGAACCTACAAAACAAAGGAAATACTCCAAATGCAAGCCTAGAATGCCTAAACCTAGCTCTAGATGATCCTATACTCTAAACACATCAATGACCAAAGAAATGAAGTTAAAGGAAACTAAAAAGAAGTAAAACATGATCCTAACATTAGCATAAATGCACGAAAATACAAGTATATCAATTCCCCCAAACTTAAACCTTGCTTGTCCACAAGCAAGCATAGGACTATCACAACAAGTTGGGGAAAAGGTTTGAAGGCGGAAGCTCATATCCAAAGACAAAACTGAGATCAACAAGTTCCAATTCGAGTCAACGTCACCAAGATGCAACCAAGTTAGGCTTACTCCAAAAATTTAGCCATGCTCATCAAGACAAAACTCTTAGCTCAATTCTCGACCTAGACAAGCATTCCTATCAACTAGCTCTTTAACATTCATTAGGTTTTCAAGTGGATCTTACTCAATGCAAGGTGATCAAACTCATTTGGCAAAGGGACAAGGTTTTGAGATTAAAGTGATCTCAATCAAAAGAGGGGTTTATTCCAAAAGCACGAAGGTTCTCTCATGAAAAAGTGAATGAGCTATAGTAAAATGCTAAGAGTTAGAGGCAATTGGTGCATACTAGGTTGATTTCCATCTACCCATGCCCCAATTACTTCTTCTCCTAATCTAGCCCACCTAGATGGATACTACCCTTGACCAAGGCTATTTTTGCCTCATCCCCTTTTCTCAATCAGACATTTTCAATCAAACTCCCCAAGGATCAATAAAGGCTTTTCAAAACAGTGGCAAATCTTTTCTTTTTAAGTTAGCTCAAATCTTTCTTTAGCAATGGTCTCTTTTCTTTCTTTAAGGTGAGCCTTTGGCTTCTTTTCATTTCAAAATATGAGACACTTTTCTTTTCTTTAAACACATAAGAGCTTTTCTTCTTTTAAAACACTTTGCCAACAAACATAAGATCCTAACCAAAACCCCTTTCATTCTTCCTTTTCTTTACTCTCTCTCTCTCCTTTCCCAATTCTTCCCCCAAACTTTGATCCTAGCCTATTGCAAAGCCAAAGACGTTGAGCTTGCACTATATGGAAATTTCTCCTAGTCGCCTCATACTCAACACTTTTTACCTAGCTCATTCAAAAAAATAGGCCTACCTCTCAACAAGAGTGTTTATGGTTTGAAAGAAGGGTGGTGAAAGGTGTGGAGTCTATTCAAGCAAGCGAGAGTGGTAAAAGGGATAAGAATGCTTGAATATTTTCAGAGTATCCATGAGTTTAACACACAAAGCATGAGCAAGATAATTAGATGTCATCATTAAAGTTCTCACTTAGGTAGAGCTAGTGTCAATTCAAAGCCTATTTCAGTTTCAAACCAAGTTTCAAAGCAAGCAATCCGAGCATGGTTCGTCTTAACTTTCTAGCCTTTCTTGAATTGCAATCTTAGGACAATCAACTAGCTCAAACAACTAGCATAAAGAACACATCATCACTCAATCAGTCTTACAAGGAATTTCAATCATTGCTCCCTATGCATGCGTCCTATATGATGCAACTAGACTCGATCCTATTATGCTATTGCAACTACATGCTTTCTTTTTGTGAAATTTTTTGAAATTTTTCAATTTTTTTTTTTTTTTTGGATTTTTCTATGCCTTAAGTGAAATGCATGAGACTCAAAGTGAGAAAATCGAAAATAAGAACAATGAAAACATGATTAGCAACTAGCCTCTCCCCCAAACTTAGTTCACACCGTCTCGGTGGGAAAGCAAGCTCGAGAGAGAGACTCAACAAAAGGAGAAAAAGAAATAAAAGAAGCTAAAATGCAAGTATGTACAAGTTGGAGTGTTACCTGGTCCAAGAAAGGCGTATCGGTCGAGTGAACCTGGGCAGTGAGAGCGTATCGGCCTGGCCAACCGATACGCTAGCCGATATCAACTCTCGGATTTATTTCCTGCATCCCGTATCGGCCTGGCCAACCGATACGGTGCCCGATACTGAGCCTCGGATTATTTTTACCATAACCGTATCGGCCTGGCCAGCCGATACGGAACCCGATATCGGCTCCTGCACCATTTTTCTTCATTTCCGCGGTCTTTGCTCTACTCCAACTGGTCTACAACCTCATCCTTAAGCCAAAACCTGACAAAACTCAAAGCAAAACATCAAAAATAACAAGCAAGAAACGTATGTACAAGGATAAACATGGGAATGTCTCCCAAGTGCGCTTTTGTTTAAAGTCGTTAAGCTCGACTGGTCAAACCGGTTTTTAGGCGGTTGAAGAGTGTGGCCTGCCTTTGAGATTGATGGCTAGGACCTGAGAAGTCAGCTCACCAAGATTAACCGAGTCACCTTGGAACCTTGGACTGATTGAAGCCTTTACAACCTTCGGAGGCATCTTTGTCACCATATCCACAACACTTTCTTTTGGAGCTTTTTCCTTATCAATGCTCAGCTTCTTCAAAGATTTGGACCCAACATACTCAGTCTTTGTGGTCATGAGAGGATTTCCAATAGCTCTATCCACCCCCTTCTTTTGAGCACGTCCCATGTGCTCACTCAATGATCCATAAGCGGTGGGTTTAGGCCAAACATCCTTGCCGACATTGGCAAATAACCTTGCCTCCTCTAACACATCATCTTCATTGGGAGAGAGGATGACACCACAAGTGTGAAGAGATGTGCTCCTCAGAGGGTAGTAAGCCTTGGCGTCAACATTATTCAGCACAGCACATTTCTTTTTGAAGTCCAGACAAGCTCCAGTGGTGTTGAGGAAAGAAGTACCAAGTAAAAGAGGAAGTTGGGTACTCTTCTTCATCTTCATGACTATAAAGTCAGTTGGGATAGTGCACTCACCAATCTGCAGTGGATAGTTCTTTATCATTCCCATTGGAGTTTTTGAGTAAGAGTCTCCAAATGTAATAGAAGATGGATACCTTTCCATGCTCTTAATCCCAAGAGATTCAACCATGTCAAGAGATATCACACTCACAGTAGAGCCGGAGTCACACAATGCGTCTTTAATCTTCAAGTCTCCCAAAGTACAACTGATTGTAAATTTACCTGTATTACCAAGCTTGGGAAGTACCATTGGTGTTGTGTGGACAGTAGGCACAATATCCTCAGCAAAAATTGCAGTAGCACTCATCACCTTAGCTGGTGCGACATAGGGAGGCTTAACCACTGTTGTCTTCATCTCCTTGGGAGGAGCATGTGCAGCAGGAGGGAGTTCATACCCATAGAGAAGTGCTTCGATTTCATCAACCTCTCTTTCATGGTCTGGTTTCTCATGATCAACAGTAGAGAAGATTGCATTGCAGTAGTCTTTCGGGTTCTTCTCCGGGTTTCCAGGCAAGGTACCTTGAGTGCGAGATGTAGAGGCATTCTTGTTCTCCATGTTGGTAACCCTTGAAGTTAAGTTCTGAAGCTCACTCTTGAGATCCCTGACTTCCATAGCTCCTGAGGCTTGTCCTTGAAAAAGTTGCTGCATCATAACCTTTAACTCATTATCAACTCCTGAGGAAGAAGAAGCTTGTGGTGGCTGCTGTCCAAAACCGGGAGGAAATTGCTGGTTGGGAATATATCCTTGCTGGCTTTGAAACTGAGGCTTATTTCCAAACCCTTGTTGGTTGGTGTATGGGACAAAAGGCTTTTGCTGCTGAGGAAAGCCTTGCTGCCCTTGTTGATGAGCTTGTCCTTGAGATGGAGCTTGAGGATAGACTTGGTCTTGAGGATTGGTTACATTGGGATTGCGGTATGAAAAGTTTGGGTGGTTTCTGTAGTTTTGGTTGAAGCCCTTATTGAAACCACCTTGTCCAGCAATGAAGTTGATCTCCTCTTGTGTCAAATCCTCATCATCATCATAAAGCTGAGGCTTAGAATCCTCATAGTGTCCCACAAAGCTGATGTTCTTTTGGCCAATGGAGATCATCTTGTCTAACTTCTCATTCAACGCTTTTATCTCTTTCTCATACTTCTCATCTGAAGATGATGATCCTCTATTAGTCCTTTCATAATCCTCGTTGTAGTTGCCATCACTTTGTGCTAGATTTTCAATCAGCTCCATAGCTGCATCTACTCCCTTGCCTAGGAAATGTCCATTGCTGCATGAATCTAGCATTGCCCTCATTCTAGGAAGCACTCCGCGGTAGAGGTTGCTGAGTAGTGTTTCCTTGGTGAAACCATGGTGTGGGCACTGAGTGGTGAGCTTATTGAATCTCTCCCAAGCTTCAGCGAAGCTCTCATTGTTGCGCTGCACAAACCCGGATAGGTCACTGCGAAAACGAGCAGTCCTAGTAGATGAGAAGAACTTCTTCAGGAAAGCTTTCTTCAGGTCTCCCCAAGTAGTGATGGATCCTGGAGGGATAGTGCTTTCCCAATCCTTGGCTCTATCTGCCAAAGAGAAGACAAAGAGACGCATCTTCAAACCATCGTCAGTCACACCATTCAACCTTGTAGTAGCGCAGATCTTGTCAAAAGTGTCCAAGTGTTGCAACGGGTCTTCAGATGCTAGCCCATGAAATTGATTGTTCTGCACCATATTCATCACCATAGCCCGGATTTCAAAGTTGTTGTTGTTCACCGGTGGTGGAATGATCCCATGCCGGTTTGCATTTGTATCCGGTGTGTCTCCATCACCAATGGCCCTAGCTGGCCTTTGTTGCTGCTGCTGTTGTTGATCTTGATGATTATCCATAACTTGTTGCTCAACACTCTCAACGTTAACAGCTCGTTCTTGTGCTCGGCGTTCTCTTGCTAATCTCCTCTCGTGTGCTTTGATGTCGTAAACTCTTGCAACTAAGTTTGTAGTCCCTTTGCTGCGCAAGTTCATACACCTAACATCAAAAAGAGAGAAAGTAGCAAATTAGTAACAATAACTTGAACTAAAAAGGAATAGAAAACGAATTGATATATCCAGAATCCCAAAATGGCAACGGCGCCAAATTGATAGCTAGGATTTTTAAGATCCTTTGAGGTACCAATTCCTCAAGCTTATCGATGTAGCTTTAAGGTATCGAACCTATTCTGGGATGGATAAAACCAATACGTACACACTAAACCTTCAGAGTCAAATCAAACAATTTAGTTTTTGTTCTAACAGTCCTAACGAAAACAATTCAAATAGAAGTAGACAAAAAGCAAATAAACAAGTGAATTCAATCAATGACAAAGATAGGGCATAAGGTTAAGGTCAACGGACAGGTGACTCGGGATGATCAAGGATCCTAATTCAAACTTCAAACAAGCTAATCTCCTAGCAAGGAACACAACGATACGATCAGTTTAATCTCTTAATACTAATCTCTTTACTTAATCCTAATCCAAGAACAAATTCTCATTTGTGAATTAGAATCAAGCAAGCAATCAAACAAGTTCCAAACAACTAACAATCACTCTAAACATACATTCTCATGCGCTAGAATGTGAAAGTTCTATCAAAGCTATGAACAGGAATTTCATCGAACATGTTGTGAACAAGAAATCTTAAGCATTCTAATCAACTTGATCAAGGCTAATTAGACATTAAACACACTTTGACAGATGAGATTTTAAACAATCAAGCACTAGAAATCCATTGATCACCCCTAATCAACCTAATACTACCTAACCCATAAGCCCTATGAAGAACTACTCACTAATCATGATCAAATCAACAAATTCCATAGAAATAAGATTGATCATAGAAAAGTAGAGTTTGATTGAAAGATTTGATGAAGGAATCACAAAAGAAGTGCTAGATTCAATCAAGAAATCAAACTTGTTCTTACAAGTGTTTAGAATAATAAAAATAGCATAAGAGACTGTAAAAAGATAGGTTTTTGGCTTAAAAAGTCATTAGGGTTCGAGCCGGGTCAACCCGGAACAAACCGGGTGTTGACCCGGATCCAAGGCAATTTCTGGGACGCGTATCGGTCGGCGTATCGGTCGGCCAGACCGATATGGACTCTCGGATTTTTCTGGGAAGGGTCGTATCGGTCGGCGTATCGGTCGGCCAGACCGATACGGACTCTCGGATTTTTCTGGGAAGGGTCGTATCGGTCGGCGTATCGGTCGGCCAGACCGATACGGACTCTCGGATTTTTCTGTGTTGAGATGCATCCAGTAAATCAGGCATAACTCTCTCCATATAGCTCCGAATGACTTCAAACCACCTCCATTAGAAAGCTAACTCAATTTCCCATGATTTTTATTCAGAATCCCAGAGCTAAAAGTTAACGTAACATCTTTTGATAACAAGGATTTTACAATCCTTTGAGGTATCAATTCCTCAAGCTTATCGAAGTAGCTTTGAGGTATCGAACCTATTCTGGGACGGATAAAACCAATAAGTATACACTAAACCTCCAGAGTCAAATCTAACAATTTTGTTTTCAATTTCTAACGATCCTAACGAATACAAATCAAATAGAAGTAAACAAAAGCAAATAAACAAACGATTCAATCAATAGGAAGAATAAGGCCCAAGGGTAAGGGTCAACGGATAGGTGACTCGGGATGATCAAGGAATCCTAGCAACGGCGCCAAATTGATAGCTAGGATTTTTAAGATCCTTTGAGGTACCAATTCCTCAAGCTTATCGATGTAGCTTTGAGGTATCGAACCTATTCTGGGATGGATAAAACCAATACGTACACACTAAACCTTCAGAGTCAAATCAAACAATTTAGTTTTTGTTCTAACAGTCCTAACGAAAACAATTCAAATAGAAGTAGACAAAAAGCAAATAAACAAGTGAATTCAATCAATGACAAAGATAGGGCATAAGGTTAAGGTCAACGGACAGGTGACTCGGGATGATCAAGGATCCTAATTCAAACTTCAAACAAGCTAATCTCCTAGCAAGGAACACAACGATACGATCAGTTTAATCTCTTAATACTAATCTCTTTACTTAATCCTAATCCAAGAATAAATTCTCATTTGTGAATTAGAATCAAGCAAGCAATCAAACAAGTTCCAAACAACTAACAATCACTCTAAACATACATTCTCATGCGCTAGAATGTGAAAGTTCTATCAAAGCTATGAACAGGAATTTCATCGAACATGTTGTGAACAAGAAATCTTAAGCATTCTAATCAACTTGATCAAGGCTAATTAGACATTAAACACACTTTGACAGATGAGATTTTAAACAATCAAGCACTAGAAATCCATTGATCACCCCTAATCAACCTAATCCTACCTAACCCATAAGCCCTATGAAGAACTACTCACTAATCATGATCAAACCAACAAATTCCATAGAAATAAGATTGATCATATAAAAGTAGAGTTTGATTGAAAGATTTGATGAAGGAATCACAAAAGAAGTGCTAGATTCAATCAAGAAATCAAACTTGTTCTTACAAGTGTTTAGAATAATAAAAATAGCATAAGAGACTGTAAAAAGATAGGTTTTTGGCTTAAAAAGTCATTAGGGTTCGAGCCGGGTCAACCCGGAACAAACCGGGTGTTGACCCGGATCCAAGGCAATTTCTGGGACGCATATCGGTCGGCGTATCGGTCGGCCAGACCGATATGGACTCTCGGATTTTTCTGGGAAGGGTTGTATCGGTCGGCGTATCGGTCGGCCAGACCGATACGGACTCTCGGATTTTTCTGGGAAGGGTCGTATCGGTCGGCGTATCGGTCGGCCAGACCGATACAGACTCTCGGATTTTTCTGTGTTGAGATGCATCCAGTAAATCAGGCATAACTCTCTCCATATAGCTCCGAATGACTTCAAACCACCTCCATTAGAAAGCTAACTCAATTTCCCATGATTTTTATTCAGAATCCCAGAGCTAAAAGTTAACGTAACATCTTTTGATAACAAGGATTTTACAATCCTTTGAGGTATCAATTCCTCAAGCTTATCGAAGTAGCTTTGAGGTATCGAACCTATTCTGGGACGGATAAAACCAATAAGTATACACTAAACCTCCAGAGTCAAATCTAACAATTTTGTTTTCAATTTCTAACGATCCTAACGAATACAAATCAAATAGAAGTAAACAAAAGCAAATAAACAAACGATTCAATCAATAGGAAGAATAAGGCCCAAGGGTAAGGGTCAACGGATAGGTGACTCGGGATGATCAAGGAATCCTAGCAACGGCGCCAAATTGATAGCTAGGATTTTTAAGATCCTTTGAGGTACCAATTCCTCAAGCTTATCGATGTAGCTTTGAGGTATCGAACCTATTCTGGGATGGATAAAACCAATACGTACACACTAAACCTTCAGAGTCAAATCAAACAATTTAGTTTTTGTTCTAACAGTCCTAACGAAAACAATTCAAATAGAAGTAGACAAAAAGCAAATAAACAAGTGAATTCAATCAATGACAAAGATAGGGCATAAGGTTAAGGTCAACGGACAGGTGACTCGGGATGATCAAGGATCCTAATTCAAACTTCAAACAAGCTAATCTCCTAGCAAGGAACACAACGATACGATCAGTTTAATCTCTTAATACTAATCTCTTTACTTAATCCTAATCCAAGAACAAATTCTCATTTGTGAATTAGAATCAAGCAAGCAATCAAACAAGTTCCAAACAACTAACAATCACTCTAAACATACATTCTCATGCGCTAGAATGTGAAAGTTCTATCAAAGCTATGAACAGGAATTTCATCGAACATGTTGTGAACAAGAAATCTTAAGCATTCTAATCAACTTGATCAAGGCTAATTAGACATTAAACACACTTTGACAGATGAGATTTTAAACAATCAAGCACTAGAAATCCATTGATCACCCCTAATCAACCTAATCCTACCTAACCCATAAGCCCTATGAAGAACTACTCACTAATCATGATCAAACCAACAAATTCCATAGAAATAAGATTGATCATAGAAAAGTAGAGTTTGATTGAAAGATTTGATGAAGGAATCACAAAAGAAGTGCTAGATTCAATCAAGAAATCAAACTTGTTCTTACAAGTGTTTAGAATAATAAAAATAGCATAAGAGACTGTAAAAAGATAGGTTTTTGGCTTAAAAAGTCATTAGGGTTCGAGCCGGGTCAACCCGGAACAAACCGGGTGTTGACCCGGATCCAAGGCAATTTCTGGGACGCGTATCGGTCGGCGTATCGGTCGGCCAGACCGATATGGACTCTCGGATTTTTCTGGGAAGGGTCGTATCGGTCGGCGTATCGGTCGGCCATACCGATACGGACTCTCGGATTTTTCTGGGAAGGGTCGTATCGGTCGGCGTATCGGTCGGCCAGACCGATACGGACTCTCGGATTTTTCTGTGTTGAGATGCATCCAGTAAATCAGGCATAACTCTCTCCATATAGCTCCGAATGACTTCAAACCACCTCCATTAGAAAGTTAACTCAATTTCCCATGATTTTTATTCAGAATCCCAGAGCTAAAAGTTAACGTAACATCTTGATATGACTCAATCTTTCAAGCTCATCGGTTTGGTCTTTCATCACCATTTAACTTGCAATCACTCCTTTGGCCTCCAAACTCTTCCAAACATCCTTAGCAACTCCAAGAACCTACAAAACAAAGGAAATACTCCAAATGCAAGCCTAGAATGCCTAAACCTAGCTCTAGATGATCCTATACTCTAAACACATCAATGACCAAAGAAATGAAGTTAAAGGAAACTAAAAAGAAGTAAAACATGATCCTAACATTAGCATAAATGCACGAAAATACAAGTATATCAGCAAGTTTGGAGTCGTGGATGTGAATTCCGCAAGACGTTACAACAAATTAGAACCTTTCATACTAGCTTCACAAGCATAACAAGTTAACTTCATACCATACCCGCGAGTCAGGAAATATGGGATCCATTGGCTATCTGTTACCAGAGTTTCTCCACGAGGTCGTGTAGTTAGAGTAGAAGATACGCCAATGCAAGAAGACAGTTGCGGTTTTATTTCAACACCTACTGAAACGACATAGGAGGTTCTACTTATCGATCCCCACAATCGACAAATTTGAGTCTCTCCCGGACGACAGAGAAGAAAAATCTGAGTCTGAAGAAGTCGATGAATCTGATGACAATGAAGAGTCTGATAATGACTCAAGTAACTCATACGAATAATTTGTATCATTTTCTATTATAATTATGTTTGACAAGAAAAATATTTTATATTATGTGCACAATTGTATTTTTTTAAAAATTATAATAATAATTTGTTGGTAATTGCACAGTATAGCGAAAAATCAACCTAGAATTTAAGGTATCGTCATTAATTTGTCGCAAACTCTTCATAAAATAATATAAATACCCCCTACTTCAAATTGAAAAACACAACTGAAAACACCTATAAACTCAAAATCTTTCAAAAATGTCTACATTCGAGTTACGGAGTTGGATGAATCGACATATGGATGCGGAAGGAGCAGTGACAAAGGGGTTTCGAGATGCGATTCAGATATCCATGTATCAAGCAGGTCAGACATTGATAGCTATAGAAAGAGGTAAGATGTTATGTTCTTGTCAAAAATGTAAGAATTGGAAGTCCATTCCACTTGAGACGTTTTGGCGTCATTTACTGAACCAAAGATTTACACCGAATTTTATGTTTGGTACAATCATGGAGAAGAAGCTAATCACGGTGAAGAGTTTGAGGACACATAATTTATATATTTTATATATATAATGCAATCAAATACCAATATTTTATTCTAGTATGTGTGGCACTTGTATGATCAGTCATTAATTCGAGGCTATGTAACGAAGAATCAGCGACAGAAGAATATAATTCGTCATTAAATCAAGACTATTAAAGATGGATTTATGACGATATTTAAGATATGTCGTTTATTCGTAGCTATATATAAATATATTCTTATCCGTTTTAGCATAAGAAGAGCAATGGTAATATAGATTTGATATAGATTTATACTTGCAAAGATGAGATATATTTGATATATCAGTGTTAAGTCTTAAAAATACTAGATTGAAAAATTACCTTAAGACCTAAACAAAGTTCAAAGTTTAAGTATAAGGTTACTATGCGTTCACTCTTACTCTTCAAAATTGCTAGATGTTATTTTTGCGTATCTTTGACCAGATTATGCTTCCAGATAACATTTTAACAATCAATAATCTCGAATACCTATACAATTATCAATTTAGGAATAAAAATATATTTCTGTTTAGCAACAGATTAACGATGAATCCTCGTTAATCATCGCTAGGGAAAAAATTAATATTGTTTAAATGACAACCTAACCCTTATACCTCAAATGAATAGTGAATTTTTTTCATTAAGCGACTAATTAGCGACGGATTCGTCGTTAATTCGATTCTTAATAATATCGAATATACTACAAATATATGTTTTTCAAACGTACATGTGTACGATGAAGATCAGATATTCGTCATTAATTCGTTGTTACTAAGCGATGGAG